>JAJJWX010003275.1:1800000-2193338 GCA_023529315.1 Papaver bracteatum | reverse complement strand
GACTCCCCAGTAAGTATGTCTCGTGTAATCTCTTCATAGAGGTATGAAATTTCTTATTTGTGGATGAATGAATGAGAATCCACGTAAGTATACGAGTAATTTTGCTGAAATACGTCACCAGAAGATTTCAGACTTCAGCCCTTTAGCAAAAACACCGTAGAATCTTCGTTCGAAGTCGGATTTTCGCGATTTGCATATGTATCTTCAAGCCCAGAAAATTTCCAAGCTCTGGAAAAGAAGCTTCTTGAGTTGTGAGCACGTTTAGGACCTGAAAAAGGCGAAACAATAAACTTCCAGGAGACTTTCAGAAAATTTTCAGATTGTATGTTGTCCAATGTTTTGGCCACATCTCCTTGATAGTTTCTTCAATTGTTGTGAATTTTGGATATGTTGTAGGGAACGTCCATAAGAAGAGAATGATTTATGATCCATCCCCAAATTCTTTGTAGATCTCTACCAGTTAATCATCTTGTATAGGGAAGAGTAGAGTCTCTTCAGACGAGCTTGCCGCAAAACGTATTTTCATGACTTTCATGTTATTTGCTTACATCTTGAGTGTATAACGATGAACATTGATGAGGTTGGACTATTCGTAAGATGTATTTTATGGTCTGATTCGGTTTCATGTTTATATTGCTCTAACCTCATGTAATCTTCGTATTAGGTGCCAAATACCGAAGTTGAGGATATTGAAACCAATAAGGATAACTCGAGTTACCCTGGAGTTATTGATGAAGAGACAACCATACCTGCACTTCAAGGACATGAGAAGGTTGTCACTGAAGTTATGGAAACCTCGATTGTTGCTACTTTAGTGATAGAAGAAATCGAGCCGCCAGTAGAGAAGACTGAAGAGACTGTTGCAGTGGAGCGTCAGTCCCCAGTGTTTTGTTAAATCTCTTATTTTCGTTTTCTCATTTTCTGGAAAAACCTAGATAGAGGACCCGGGTAGAAAATTGATGTAAATATCCAGGTGGTAGAAGCTGGAGGTACCTTGATGAAGAACTTAGAGAAAAGACATGGTGGAGATCAATCGACTGTGGGGTTATGAACCCGTCTACAAATTTCTGCTTGCATGTTGTATGCTCTGGAAGCTAGAGGAACCTCATACGACGTTGGAATTTGATGCTTGACCCCAACTTTTGAATCAAAGAGACTGAGTTATCTCGTGAGACAAGATTTACTCAATTTGGAGTTGTAGAGATCAGCCAACAAAGCGTGCACATTTGTAATTTGTAATCCTGTGTAAATTTTTCAGATTTCATGGACCTGACGGTAAAGGCCATATATTTCATCTCGTATGTCCGATGGATGCGCCCTTTTGGTATGTTGTATAAGAGACATATACGAACATTTTTTATTGAGGAATCATTGTCCCATTCCTCACCCATTGGTACGTTATTGGAAACCCATGGCCTGGAGTGTGTTGTATCTCATTTATAGAGGTGATGAGAACATCTTGTAGAAGACTTTGGATTATGCCCACCAGTCATGCCAGCTTTAGGAATACTTTCATGTGAGCATGTTATCAGGTTTGAACATCTTTATATGAATCATTAGATCTTTAGAGAAGTCCGCTTCATGTGCAACACTTCAGAGAATGATTAGTTGATGAAGCCCTGAGGATGTTGCTCTTGAGTTGTTGGTGCTGAAACCATCAATGATTACGCTCCAGAGATCCTTGTCGATTGCTGAGATCATGGATGGTATTCCTCTAGAGGTTATTGTTGATGCTGATACCATGCTTGAAGTTGCTCCAACGACCGAAAAGGCTAGAACCATGATTATAGATGTGATCTTTGATCCTTCCTCTAGTGAGCCTACGAACTAGTTGATGAGTTGAGCATCCGTAAGATGAAGGTGTACTAAGAGTTTAACCTGAAGGCTCCTGAAAGCGTAACGTTACTATGAACTGGATTTACAAGTGAGTCGACATTTTTGCGGTAGATAGCATTAGCAGTTGTGATTGGTGAAGAGAGAAAGTCCCTCAATCATGCAGGGGTTTGTGATTTAGAGAAATCTCGTTGATGAAGTTTCCGGAATCACCTCAGTTTCCCAGTGTATATTGAAGGAATTAGTGCCATCCATGCATGAATGATGTTGCATATGCTTCAGAAGTCTTATCATGGAATAATGAAGACTTATCGACTGTAGTTTAGTTACACTTCGATCGTGTTGGTATTGAATAAATGTGTCATCGTCGAGAAATTTGTGCTGAAACTGTACTCTTTGATTGGGAGTACAATTTGATGGCTTTTAGATGCTTGAGCATTGAAGCGTCACATCCTTTGATCATGTCTTAGGTTTGATAGTCTCGGCCCCAACTATCTTTTGTTGATTCAGCATCCCTTTTTGTTGAGGTAGTGTGTGCAGACATCAGAGCTTTCTGATTTTATGAACACTCCTGCAAGGTTATGGAGAAATGCCCAAAGTGTTCTTCACTATGCTTGGACATCATCCTAGTAATGAATATCTCAGTGAGATGCTCGATTCAGAGAGGTTTCAGATTCATCCACTTAGTAAAATGCTAATACGGTGAAGCTACCATTCATAACATCTTGTAGAGTTGATAGAAGAAGTCCCATGCTAGGATAGCATGTGAGGAAATAAATGACATAAGCATGGAATGAGACTTGCCTGAGTGAGGAACCTCTTGATGAATGTCTATGCATCTTTTGCAGGTTATTGCTTCAACCTCGTCAAAGAATTCCTCAAAGTACTCTGATGATGGAATGTCCGTCAAATCTTCCGGATCTGAACTTTCTTGGTTGGAGAGATGTGTAACCAAAGGCGCTTTGTAAGTACGCATCTTTTCAGAATGGATCCACGCTCGTGTGAAGGACATGTCATATCCTGGATCTTTCGGATTATGTGAAACTTGGTTTCTGTCCAGGTTGAACTTATGTTCACTTTGAGAATGATGTAGCCATAAGTATTTCCGAGCGCTCCTTCAAGGTCTCTGATTGAAATGGAGCATGAGTATATTCTTTCCGAGTGATGCATGTGGATCCGATGGTTTTCACTGGAATGTTGTTGATGGCGGTGTCAACATCGATCAATGTTCTTCCAAATTCGTTTCTTCTGAGATTGACTGTGGTAAGCAGTCCCCAGTCATACATCTCTTGATCTGTGGCTAGAGGCTCAAGAAGTATTTTTGGTATGGACTTCTTGACACGATGTGGTTCAGTACTGTGAACATGTCTCTCCTTTGTGCCTTTGACAGATAACGCAATTCACGTTCGTCCTGAACTGCTTCTTTGATAGGTTGTCCAGAGAGTGTAAAGGTTCCGACTGGGAGAGGATTCTTGTGTACTCCTTCAGTCCCTAATTCGAACTATTGTGGATCAAACTTTTTTTTTTTAAGAATGTGCTTCAAAACTCCGCAGTTGCTTGTGGGATGATTGATGAACCTGTGGAACCAGCAGTAACGAGGACTTTCCATGTTTTCTTCAGTTTGTTCTTTCTTGACATATGGAAACTTGATTGCACCATCTTGGACCCAGACATCCAGGAGTTCGATCACCTCTTCATTGGAAAAAGGAAAGTCAGGTGCTTCTTGATCAGGAGCTCATGTGCGTTGGTCAGAGGCTTGTGCGTCTTGCTTATCCTTCCTTTGAGATTTTGAAGGAGCTGAGGTATGCTTGCGTGGCGGTTTGGATTTTTATTTGCTCCCTTCTGCAATAGTGTTTGTAGAAGGCTGAAGGTTTTACTACTTCTTGATCAGACGTCTGCTACCTCTAGTACCTCGTGGTGCTTCAGCCTTTGTAGCTTTGTTCTTTCCAGTAAAGTGAGGGCAGTAGTTGCCGATCTCTTCGCCGCTTCATGAAGCTCTGAGAAGGTCTGGAGATGAAGATTTTCTAATAGATCTCTGTAAACCGGGAGAATGCTGTTGATGCACAAATCTACTAGTTGCTGCTCCGTGACATTTGGGTCATGACAATCCAGGGCTTGGACTCTGAATCTTTTCACGTAGTCGTTGGGATTTTCACTGACCCTCTGAAACATCCTTCCAAGGCCAGAGAGAGTGACTTTCTCTGACATGAAGAAGTACTTCCTGTAGAAGGCATTGATCATTTATCCCTAATTGTTAATAGTCCCCAGTATAATGTTGTTGTACCAGGTGTATGCTCTGCCTTTCAAAGATTATGAAAACTCCTTGAGCCGAACAACATGGTTATGTTCATGCTCTCCCAAGGCTTCGAGGAAATGAGAGACGTGTTCTTGAGCGTTTCCAGTTCCATCATACAGAGTAAAAGTTGGAGAAATATAACCTTTAGGAAGAGGAATCCTCTACATAGCGGCAGGATAATGGGTTGGTGACGATGGACATGTGATTTATTTCCCTTTCCACGGTTCTCCAGAAGACGCTCCAAGTCTTCACGAGTAATGAAGTTTGATGACTCCTTTACTGATGGATTGCCCACAGCTTTTCCGGCTTCATCATCATCTACTGTATGAATTGGAATTACCTAAGGATCGTCATCTGAGGATTTCTCCTTCTCTTTTTCCTTTCCTTGAATTTTCTCTGACATCTTGTCAGTGAGATTTTTTAACTGATCAAATAGCTTTTTCTGGGCTGTATCCATATATGTATAATTTTGTGCAAAGATCTCATGTGTTTTGATGAGGTCATCCATGGTAGGTGATGGATTTCCTCTGATTTATTCGGGATGTCGATCGAACAAAGGATGACCTTTCGCGTTGGTGTGAGGAGGAGTGACGTCACCACCATCAGTGTTAGTGGCCAGAACAGTTTTCGGAATGTCTTCATTGTTGCTAGTGCTAGCGATTTTTGCATTAGGATTTGTAACCGATCCTGACCTAAGACCAACCATCTTGTGAAAATGAAGGATTGCAACCGAGAGATTAACCTCCCACTGTGGTCGCCAATCTGTAGATGGGGAAAAACGATTTGCTGGTTTTTACGGAATTGAAGAGTCGACCGTGTGGAGACTCCTTGAACCGAGTGAAATGTTAAACCTCACACAGATGCACTGCAAGAAGGGAGTACTTTTAGTTCAAGAGATCAATCTGTAATACCCCGGGCTAAACCAAGAACAATGTCCGTTCCAGAGTCAATTAGGTCACAAGAGAGGATGGGTTAATATGTAGGAGGGAAGCTGAGAAATGTGTGAGATCAATGATGATCTAAGATAGTAGGTGTGTTGTGAATTCAGTGTGAAAATTCTCCGAATGATTGAGTTTTGCCTGATTGAGAGTGATTTCTGTGAGTTCGTGTAGACGAAAGATTGTTTGTATGAACTTTGATGAGAAATTGCTCGTTTAGGCGAAAGTTGCTTGAATGTTCGAATTATTCGAATCTTGTTCAATGTTGTTGTTTCAATCAGGATTCAGAGACATTTTATAATGCCGGAGTTGAAAACACCATGATCCCATGAAGTGTGACAGTTTGCTGAAATCAGAGAGTAGGGAAGTGGGAAATCATGTTAAACCAATTACTCATCGTGAGAAGACTTGGTTAATTTTCCACCCACTACTTTGCTGATTCTTCCAACTGATTGCATGACTTGCTCACATTCTCATCGTGGGTGAACACACGTGCCGTAGACCGCCAGACCAAAACCCTAGTTAATATCCCCCATTGTGACACGATTGAAATCTCGTGATTGTCGAGTCAGTTGCTGACTTCGTGGGACGATGTGTCCATGTAGTGCTGAGTTGAACACGTTTTAGAAAATATTCCAAAACTCATGAATTAAATGTATGTCTGCTGAGACGAGGTACCATTATAACCTAAAATGAGCAAACTGTGTTGCTCAATTGTCGAATATTGATAGTCGAACCAATATTCTTTGATCTGAGAAAATATTGCTAGTCTGAGCGAATATTGCTAATTTAAGTGAATATTGCCGGTTCGAGCAAATATTGCCAGTTCGAGCAAATATTGCTCGTTTGATGAATTTATTGGCATCAAGATCGAATAAAATAATAATTTAATTTACTGACTACTGGGTCAAGCAAAATAAATAAGAATGTTGATCATGGAATCAACATAAATTTATTAGAGTGTTTGAATCTGCTCAGAATCATGTTTCTGTAGAGCTCTGGATTCAAAACCCTAATTTTACCGAGATGACGATTTATTGCAAATCAACATGGGACCGACTACATGGGATGACGGGTTCACCATATAACGCCCAGATGCTCGAATGAGCAAAAATACCAAAGTCTCTTGAGGACCAGTTGGTGATATAATGATTAAATGCTGGTTTAATCATTTACCGAAATAATGCTCGTGTGAGCGAAAAATAATAAAACCTGGTATTATGAAACCGTGAAGGACCGACCAAGAGGTCATGATACTGGCTCCTGATGCACGTGGGGACCAACGGATGGTCGTTTGAGCAAACTTCCAATAGTTTGGAAAGAGTTTGAACCTAATATGAGCAATTGAGCAAATTAGGTTAAAATCATTAAAACATGCGGGACCAGCTATTTGCAAGCCTCAGGGTCACCCTTGGTCGGTCAAGGGGATGTGCCCGTGTCACCACAACGTCTGTGTTTTAGTCCTGAGAATTTTGATATTTTATGGTGCACGTTTGAGCAACATTTGGAGAAAATATGCAAAATCCATGGTTTTACTGAAACTGAGAAAAATACATGAGATGAGGGAAAATAAGTAAAACAAGGAATTACAAGGTGTGGGACCAGCCACGGATAGGGCATAGCCGGCTGGATGACACGCGGTCCCACATGCTTTTCCCAGTTTTATGTGATTTTATGTATTTTTCTCTGATTTAAGGGAAATTCCATGAAACTATAGAGTTTGGCGAAATTAGGGAACTCCCACAAGGAGAGACAAAATAAAATAAGATAAAATAAGGAATGGTAGTGTGGGACTAGAAAAGGCCAAGTCATGGCCGGCCGGCCATGGGCGCGGGTCCCAAGACACTCTCCCTAATTTTATATAATTTTCATGATTTTAGGGAATTTTACATAAAATCAAAGGGATTTGTTGAAAACCAAGGTATTTTGTTATAATTAGGGAGTTTTCATAAAATCATGAAACAAAACACCAAATAATAATAAAACAAGGAGTGTGTGGGACCGGCTAGGGCATGGCCGGCCGGCTAGAGCCCGGTCCCACAAGTTTTTTTCTAATTTTTTAATATTTTCTATGATTTTAGAGAAAATACATGAAATTAGGTAATTTTAGGGAAAATTCATGAAATCAAGAAAATTTCATAATTTTAGGAGGAATAATAAAATAATGGGGAAGTGAGGTGTGTGACCGGCCACGGCCAAGGCATGTCCGTCCGGCCGGCGGTCCCATGACACCTTTTCCTAATTTTATTATTTTTGATAAAATCATGTGATTTAGATAAAAATACATGAAATTAGGTAATTTTCATGATTCTAGAGAAAATTCATAAAATCAAGGAATTTTCATAATTTGAGAGAAATAATAAAATAATGGGGAACATGAGTTGTGGACCGGCCACGGCCAAGGCATAACCGTCCGGCCGGCGGTCCCATGACACCTCTTCCAAATTTTATTATTTTGGATGAAATCATGTGATTTAGATAATTTCTTTGAAATAAAGAAAATTTGCTCGAACGAGAGGATTTTCATGAGATCTAGAAAATAGTAAAAATATGATAAAATATAAAATTGGGCGTGGGACTGGTCACGGTATGACTGGCCAGCTGGTGAGCCCAGTCCCCTGACGCTTTTGCTAATATTTTATTATTATTATTTTTCCTTCCTATTTTGCATAGGTTCCTCGTTCGTTCATATATTTTGAAATGCTCGTTCGTGCATTCAAAATGCTGGTCTGTGCATTATTTGCTAATTACACTTGCACCATTTTTGTCAGGGCTTATTTGATGCTCAAATGCCTGTTTCGTTGAATATTTACCACTAAGCCATGGCATTCTGCTGGGAAGAACCACGAATTGAAGTGACGAAATATAACGGAGAATCGTAGAATATTGTTGAATATTCAGATAATTAAAGAAGGCTCGTAGAATATTGCTGGATATTCAGACGATGGTTCGTATAATATTGCTGGATATTCATACGATGGTTCGTAGAATATTACTGGATATTCTTTCTTCCCAACAAATGCAAAAGTCCATTAACAAGTACCCCATTTTGTTGGCTAACCGGAACCATATCAATCTCAATGTGACTGCTTGTCCATGAATTTGTTCCAAGAGTATAGACGTGGATTAAACATCCGTCCTTGATTCCGCTTAAGTATTCAACACAAATTACCTTGTAATCACCAATCTTGCAATCATAACCAAAAGCATGCAGACATATTGTATTGTTCATAATCATAACCAAAAGCATGCAGACATTTAGGGTTTCTTCGTCTTTTGATTTTTCAGTAAAAAGAGGAGGAGAAGACTGTAAAAGAACCAATAAAAATATCATACCCATACACACTTAATATATGTGCCCCACAGGAGGCGGTTGTATTATTCACGCCCATATATACGCTGTTAATAGGTCCGCTCCATAAACAAGCGTGGTTTCTATCTCCGTCCCGAGTCTGGCGTGAATTATACATATGCCTCACATCAAGCGCCCATTATACCCGCGTCACACTAACACGGTCATAATAAACACGCTTCATCAATGAACGACCATAATATGTGCGTCCAAATTCAAGCATTGGTATAAGGTCCGCCAAACTTTATTTTAGTCGCCTGCCTCTGTGGTGCACATCAAATAAAGCTAAATTAATTTGGATTTTAGTATGGGATTTGGTGTTTAGTGTGGCTCATGATTGTGGTTGCTCTAAGACGCCATCTATTTTTTTCATCTGACTCAGTTAGCAACATTTATTTTTGTGCAATAATTTTGGAACCTCCGAAATGTTTCTTATTTGTGCGATATTCTTTGTCAGTAAGTGACCTATCTGTTGTGATTTTTTTGGATATGGTCAAGTTTATCGGACGTTGGAGATGATTGGGAAGCAGGATTCTCTTTGCAAGGAATTTTGTCTCACCTCAAGTATGTCCACATTCAAGAAGTGGAAGGGTGTGATGCTGAGCTCAAAATCTTGAGTTTTTTGTTGAAAAGTGCAAAGGTTTTGAAGCAAGTGGTTTTGCATCCTCGTTCTTGTTGCGCCAAAGCCTGCGAAAGCGTTAGGTTGCACTGCTACAATGATACTCCAATACTTCCAAGAACACAATCACACACACACAAGAAGAATAAGTATTTAATGAGGTTGAATCCTCGGGAAGGAATAAGCAATTTTATATATCACCGTATATTTGGAATATACAAATCTTTAGATGAGAAGAGGAGAACTCTTACTTAGTTCTGGTGTGTTTTCTCTAGTTCTCTCTATAACTATTTATGCACATCAATAGGACTAGAAACATTCCTTAATAAGGATTACTTTCCTATAAGTATAGGGTTTCCTAACTTAGCCCTAAGAAACAAACCTCTTAAGCTGCTATACTTAGGACACAAGTACTTGGTTTCCTTAACCAACTAGATTTCCTAATCTAGTACTTGACCGACCTACCAAAAATTCTCCACCTCGGATCATGCAATCAGCATGAGACGATCAATAGATAAAATCACCCCCATCTTCCAACGTCGATTGAACCATCACTGGATGCCTACGTATCCTCAATAGGAATCAAACCCGACCGTAGTTCTCTCAAATGGTCTTGATAGAAGACCTCCACCAGGTTCCTAAGAACCTCTACCCCAAAAAGGGCCTTTCACCAAACTGGAAGGATGTGGATCAATTTCAAACAATGTCGAAACTTGATCCCAGAAACTATTTTAGTCAACATATCAACTGGATTATCTTCGGTATCGATCTTCACAAGTAAAATGTCTTCTTCTTCCAGAATTTCTCTCACAAAGTGAAATCGTATGTCTATATCTTTAGTTCTAGCATAATGCACTTGATTCTTAGCCAAATAAATTGCTCTTAGACTATCATAATGCACATGCAGTTGGTCTTGCACAACTCCTTAGTCATCTAGTAAACCTTGTAACCATATAGCCTCCTTAAATGCCTCAGTCACTGCAATATCCTCCGCCTACGTAGTTGAAAGCACCACAGTAGACTGCAAGATTGATCTCCAACTTACTGGTGCTCCTGCTATGGTAAATACATACCCTGTAGTTGAACGTATCTAGTCCAAATCACCAGCATAGTCAGAATCCACATACCCAACACACAACTGATTGTTACTTTTATCTTTCACAAACTCCAAGCCAACATCAAATGTACCATAAAGATACCTCGAAATCCATTTCACAACTTGCCAATATTCCTTGCCAGGACAATGCATATAATGTCTGACCATACTAACTGCATGTGAAATGTCCGGCCTTGTACATACTATCATATACATCAATCTACCAACAACCTCAGTATATGGGACTTGGGACATATACTTTCACTTTACTTCAGTAGTGGGAGACATACGAGCATTCAACTTAAAATGAGCACCAAGGGGAGTACTTACAGATTTAGTTCCTTTGTAGACACCAAACTTCTGTAACACTTTCTCCAAATATGTCTTCTGAGACAAACAAACCTTACCCTTCTCTCTATTACTTTGAATATCCATACCAAGAATCTTCTTAGCCTCTCCCAGATCTTTTATCTCAAACTCAGATGACAACTTGAACTTCAAATTATAGATCTCTTTCTTGTTATTTGATGCAATCAGCATATCATATAGATCTCCTCTTCTAGATCACCATGTAAGAACGCCGTCTTGACATCTAGCTGAACTAAATCTAAATCATATTGTGCTACCAAGGCCAATAAAATTCGGATTGATGAGTGCTTCACAACTGGAGAGAACACCTCATTGTAGTCAATCCCTTCTCTTTGAGCATAACCTTTTGCAACTAACATTGCCTTAAGACCTAACCTTAAACTTAACCCTAACCTTAAACTTAACCTTAAATGTTGAACTCCAAGTTAGGGTGGAAATAGAGCCACCCAAATTCATTGATTCAAAACTTTAGAAATTTTAGAGAGAGAAACTAAAAACTAGAGATCCTGGAAAATCAGTGGAGAATTAAGAGGAGTTTTTTTTTTAAGCTTAGCATATTTTTTTACCCTAAGTGATTTATTGATTAAAAACTTGAATCTAATTGATGATCGGCCATATGGAGAATATTTCATCTTTCACCATAAAATGTTTGTTTGTACTTGGATGTTGATTTCTAAATTGTTTTGTACATTTTCGATTTTCTTGCTTAATAAGAATCCATGTGCCATTATTAAAATGATGCAGAAATGTTTGAAATGATCTTATAAAATCAATATCTCATTTGAACCATTGGGTTTTCGTAAAAATTGAATATGATATAGATCCATATGTTAGAAATGCTTCCCTAAAATTTGAAGATGATCATTAATGAATCATTATGAAACCTTCCCAAGAACAAAAGAATTTTTTGATTGATGAAAATAGTTGTTGTTAATTCTATTTTTCTTTTGATTGATGAGAATGGTTGTTGTTAATTACTTTTTCTTTTGATTGATGAAAATAGTTGTTGTTAATTTTTTAGATTAAAGAATCTTTGATTTTTGAAATTAGTTATTATTAATGCTTTTCTTTTTCTTTAGATTAAAGAATTATTAGTGGGACAAAGAATCTTTTGATTTTTTTGAAATTAGTTTTGATTAATTATTTTATTTTTCTTTAATTAAAGAATTCTTAGTGGGACAAAGAAATTTTTTTGGAATTAATGGTTATTAATGATGAAAGTTAAGAATAATAGTAGAATTCTTTTTGTTTTTTTGGTGGAGTTTTCTTTATAAGTATTGTTTGTTTTAATAAAGAATAAAAAGGAAGAATTATGTTAGAGAGAGAAATAAATTAAAAGAAGGTGGTAGTGGTAGACATCTTCACTTTGAAGACATAATTATAGATTCTTATCTTGACCAAACTTTTAAACTTGAGGTTAGGTGGAACTTGTTTTAGGTTGTGAGTATATATATATATGTATATATCTTATACTAAGAAGAAAAGAGTAACAATGTAATCATTCAAAATCTAAATTAATAGAAATAACAAGATTCTTTTAGTTCATATCAAAGACAATTTCTTCTTTTCCTTCTATTATTTATAGTTTTTGGATTGATTTGAGGTAGGCTTCACAATCTAAAACTCTTCTTTTATTTAAGTTTCTTTTAATTAAATTTATGTTTGTAAGTTTCCATTAATATATGGATGATAATCGATGTTGTGAGCATGATTATGAATGTTGGGTCATGGTCCATAGAATGTGATTCTTAAAGATTATTTATGACGGGATACGAGATTTATTGTTGTATAATGTTGGGATACTATCCTTTTTGTTTCCTAAACCCACGTTGGGGGGGGGGGCTCCCTTGGGCGGGGGGATTGATTGAATTTATTAATGTATATGGATGTGGTGTTTCCATATGTTTGTGGTGGTGTTAACCATGCAACTTGTTTTGAAAAGAAATTGAAAAATATTGCATAAAATGTTTTGTTGCTTCTTTTCCTTACTGAGTGTCACAACTCACGTCGTATTATGACAAAATTCCAGATTTTATGACACCACAAGGAGCTAATGGCTTAGTTGCATATTATGATTGGAAATTTGTAATAAAATATCATCAAACTCTCTTTTGGATGATTTATTGAGTGCTTATTGAGTATTTATATTTTGGAGATTATTGGGTTAATGTATAATTAATGGAACAATGTGTTATTAAGACGATTTTGTTTGGTTAGATAAATAAAAATTTCTGAGTCATGTCAGTTTGACTGTTAATGATAATTATTTTACAAGATATTTATGATTGAATATTTTATGGTATGCATAAAACTCACGGCTTATGAAGTTGTTAAAATATTAGAATTTTCTGAGTGACGGAATTATTTTTAAAACAATTGTTTATTACTATAAGAAATTAAGATATTTTCTGACAGATTCAACTATGTTGAAGTTTTCCTGTTTTTAAACTATTTTATGGCGTGTTTTAGTCTTTGGTGTCTTCTGTAAACTTGAAGAGATTTCTTTTTATATTCCAAAATGGTAAACTAAACCTGATTTGGAGTTGTGAGTGATTTTATATGATTTTATAAAATGGACTATCTTTGTTTTTCTTTTCCTCAGTTCTGGTCAACTACGTATTTGACTGTGGTCAAAAGGTCTTTAAGATAATCTAATTTTTTTTATAAAATTTATGAATGGAACTATACTCAATTAGGATTCAGAACATATAATAATAATAATATTTGGATTTGAAATAGGTCTTTAACGATGAAATAAATTTTTATGGTAAACTATAGTTCTTTATTGTTCATGTGAGTTAAAAATAATGACAAGTTAACGGTTAGATGTTCCCAAAATAATTTTTATGTATCCGCTGCGACAAAATTTCTGAATTGAACATATCTCTAGGATTGTTATTAAAAAGTAACATTTCGGATTTTGGGTTTGGATTTGGGTCGAAATCCAGTCGGGTGTCATAACATTGCCTTGTAACGTTCCTTCTTTCTTAGCATATACCCACTTGCACCCTATGGCCTTCTTACCATCTAAGAATCCATGTTCCTCTTCCTCAACACACGCACCTACGTCACTATCATTTGGAATCTTCTATAACTGGTTACATTCATCCAACCAGGCTTCTTGTTGACCCAATGTCTCCGTGACCATCAAAACTATCATTTGGAACTTCAGTAGTTACCTCTCTTGTAGACCCAATGTCATCAAAAGTATTCTGAACAGATACAGACTTAGCTGGAATTAGTGGAGTTGCATCAATCTCCACCTGCTGCAAAGGCTCACTAGTACTGGTGCTTCTGTCCTCTACCTGCCAAGAACCCCAAGACTTTACCATAGACATCTCATCAAATGTGACATCTCTACTCATGACTATCTTCTTCTCAACTGGATTCCAAATCTTGAACCCTTTTACTCCACTCTTCATACCCACAAAGATTCCTTTCATAACACGGTTATCAAGCTTATTTTCACTAACATGCCACGCAGGACAACCAAAGATATGAATTGAGTCATAATCATAAGCTGGTTTACCAAACCACTTTTCCATAGGAGTTTTACCTTCTAATGCAAATGATGGCAACCTATTAATGAGGAAGCACACATATGTAACTGCCTCAGCCCAAAACACCTTACCTAATACAACATTAGATAACATACATCGTACCTTCTCCAGCAAAGTACGATTCATGCGTTCAGCTACCCCATTTTGTTGCGGTGTCTTCTTAAATGTGAAGTACCTCTTTATCCCCCCATCCTGACATACTTGCAAGAACGGATCACTTGTACTCTCCACCATTGTCCGAATGTAGTACTTTGATCTTTCTGCCAGTTTGAGTCTCAGTTGCCTTCTTCCACCTCACAAAGATTTCTAGGACTTCATCCTTATGCCTCATGGTGTACACCCATACGTGCCTAGAATAATCATCAATGAACGACACAAACCAATGTTTCCCTCCCAATGATGCATTCTTAGAAGGACCCCAAACATCTTAGTGAACATAGTCAAGAACTCCAATAGTATTGTGGATAGCTGTGCCAAAGCTTGTTCTTATTTTCTTGCCCTTAACGCAATGCTCACAAAATGCTAACTTGCAGGTGATAACATCTTTCAACAAGTCTTGTTGAATCAACCTATGCAACGAATTCTCACCTGGATGTGCAAGTCTCATGTGCCATAACTTCGTCTTCTCGGTAGCTGCACTCTCGATGTGTTCAGAAATAGACACATCCCCTGTTGTTGTACTCCCAATCAAGTAATACAAGTTATGATGATGTGTGCCATTCATGATTACCATAGTTCCAGAGATTACCTTTAGAACACCATTTTCAGCGACTAACTTGTAGCCATTAGCTTCCTAAGTTCCGAGCGAAATCAGATTCTTTTTTATGGCAGGTACAAATCTTGCCTCCTTCAGCTCTCTAACCATACCATCATGCATCTTGATACGAATAATACCAATCCCAATCACCCTGCAGGTATGATTGTTTCCCATACATACTTCTCCATCAAGCTCTTCAAAACTTGAGAACCAGTCCCGATATGGACATATATGATACGTTGCTCCAGTATCTAATACCCATGTACCATCTGTAATAGTACAATCTAATGGTGTCACAGTTAGCAAGAAATCAGAAGCATCATCCGATTCTTCATTACCTTTAGCAATGTTCACCTTGGTATTATTATTATCTCCTTCTCTTTCCTTACGCTTGGTACAATCCTTAGCCCAATGACCAAAGTCATGGCACCAAGCACACTCATCTTTCTGCAGTCGCGTCCTACTCTTAGAACGTTCTCTACCTTTACCATAACCACCATTCTCCTTTCTCCTGTCTGTTGAACGACCTTTTGCAAGAAGCAAGTCACTGTTAGCTTCACTTGCAAGGTCTTCACGATCCATCTTCCTGAACTCCTCACTACGAAATGCTGTAGTGACCTCTGCGTATGTCATCTTGTCCTTGCCGTGCATTAATGCTTTAATCACAGGTTCATACTTTTCAGGAAGAGATTTTATCAGACACAAAGCTTGTTCCTCGTCGTTGATCTTCTCATCGTAGTTAACCAACTCAACAAGAAGTTTATTATATGAATCTAGGTGCTCGGTTAGAGTTGCACCTCTCTTCATGTTATAGCGATACAAATTTATTTTAAGATGTATCCTATTTTCCACGTTCTTCACAAGGTATTCCTTCTCTAGATTTTCTCAGAGATCCTTAGCTGAAGTCTCGTGCTGATAATTAACTCTTACTGCAGTTTCTAAACACCCTCGTATCGAAGCTAGACATAATTTATTCATCTTGTTCCACTGCTTTTCAGACATCTCCACTGGCTGAACTTTTAGAGCTTCTTCTAGGTCAAGATGAACAAGAGCATCCATTACGTCCATTCTCCATAAACCAAAGTTATTGGTTCCTGTAAACTTTTCTACCTCGAGTTGTGATCTATGTGAATGAAGTATTTTTTCTTTTGTTTCTTTATCTTTATTTGTGGATTCCGAATGTTCTCCTTCAGGATCGTTCGGATCAACTGGTTTATTCCCGTCAACCATTGTTCTTAAACAACCAAATATAGATAAAAAACAGAACCTTTGAGATTAGTATTACCTCAAGCAATCTTCAGAAAAAATACCTTCACTTCAACTGCAATCTGAGTTCTCGTATCCAAGAGCGTCTCCTTGCTCTGATACCAATTGTTTTGACAAATCATGCGGAAGCGTTAGGTTGCACTGCAACAATGGTACTCCAATACTTCCAAGAAAACAATCACACACACAAGAAGAACAAGTATTTAACGAGGTTGAATCCTCGGGAAGGATAAGCAATTTTATATATCACCGTATAGGTTGGAATATACAAAGCTTTAGACGAGAAGAAGAGAACTCTTAGTTCTGGTGTGGTTTCTCTAGTTCTCTCTATAGCTATAGCTATTTATACACATCAATAGGACTAGACACATTCTTTAACAATGATTACTTTCCTACAAGTATAGGGTTTCCTAACTTAGCTCTAAGAGACAAACCTCTTAAGCTGCTATACTTAGGACACAAGTACTTGGTTTCCTTAACCAACTAGATTTACTAATCTAGTCCTTGACCGACCTACCAACAGTTCTACTATTGACTCGCCTGATATATTGAGAAGGCAATTTAGGAGTAAGCTAAGAGCGCTTCCGAGAGCTTCTTCACACATCATAATGCGGTGGCCAGCAACAAAAAGTACTTACCTCATATAATGAAGTAAAAAACAAACAAAAATGCTAATTATTGTACTGGAACAATGAAAATATAAGACTTCCTTGCGAGATCTGGAAGTTTGAGGTTTGTTTCTCTTTTCTTTTTTGGCAGTACGTCTTCTTCTGTGGAAAAGAAATGTCTCTTCGGTGCTAATTTACTGAATTTGTGTCTAAAAATATTCCTATCCTTTAGCTTTAATACTTTTGTGTCTGTTTCCATATCTGAATTATACAAGGCGTGGTGGTTTTCTTTTGTGCTGCTTCCATATCTGAAATATATAAAGCATGTTGGTTTTCTTTTGCATCTGTTTCCATGGGAATTTAGGCTCTTTATCTTCTGATGCTCAAGCTATTCAGGAAAATGGGTCTCATGGACATCTATGAACTGCAATATTGATATAATTGAGATACCTTTAAAAATCGGGAGTTTGAAATTGTCCTAGACTCCTGCATTACATTTATGAAGATGTTAACTGTAAACTTCAACATCTTTACTGATTTCCCGGTAACTTCAAATGAAACGAGGTAGAGCATAGAAGCCATTGTCATTGAAGATTTTACAATGAACCCCAAAATCCAATACTATTCATACATTTAAAGGGGAAAACAATACACCCATCGTGCGTATCTGTATTCTATAACACGAGAGGAAACTTGGATTCTTCTTCCTTTTCGTTGACAATTTGTTAATTTTTTTTTTTTTAATCGGTAAAGAATTTTGGTGACAACGAGTTTCGAACTCAGGTCACTGGTATCATCACCCAGTGACTTTACCACTGTACTATAGTGGCACCGGCCACCATATTGTATCATGAAAAGTAACCTCCAGTCCAGCCGAGGATCATCCAGTTGCCTGTACGGAAAATTTAAAACTTCAGGTTATTGCTGTTCTTTCTAGTTGGAGGGACGGCCAGAGAATTTATCAAATTTAATGCAGTCTTTTGTTGCCTATCTTCCTGACCACTGTCTGTTGACTGCAGTATTGACCTCGACCACATCGAGTCCATACTTAATTCTCCCTTGAGCGCGCGCTTAAAGCATTTCTAATTCTGCATTTCTCTCCACCACAGAAATCTCTCCAGCATTTCCCCCTTTCACAATTTCTCACTCCAATGAATCCAAATCCTAGCAGGAGTAAATTCCACTCTCCTTCTTCTTCCTTGTAGTCTTCTTTCATGGCAGTTCTCCACTGGACTCAACCTCTACACTTCCCCCCCTCCTTCACTTCTCCACCACCACTCTTCTTCTCCTCCTCCTTTTCATCAAGAACTGTACACTGTAAATCAACTAAAGACAATCATGAAAACACAGCATTAGTTTGGTTCAAGCATGATCTTCGTATTGATGACCATCCAGCTTTGATTTCTGCTTCTCGTTATCGTTCTATACTTCCTCTATACATTTTCGATCGTCGAATTATTTCTCGTAAGTATGCGAATCTCTTGATTTTGTCAAAATTCCATTGATATGTGAATTTAATTTACTGTTATTTTTTTTTGTTGTTGTAGGTTTTTCTGATGAAACCCTAGAAGTTGCATTACTAGCATTGACTGATTTAAGAAAGGATTTGAAGAATCATGGGTCTAATTTGATGATTAAGTTTGGTGATGCGGAGGAAATTATACCAGAGCTTGTAACTAAGGTTGTTGATTGTAGTTTTTTTGATCTGTATGAGTTGAACTGATGAATATAAAGTTGTTTCTAAGCAATTGAGGCTTACTTGGTTGAACTCATTCGACTAGGGTTGAAACAGGTGAATGCTGTTGATGTATTTGTGGAAGAAGAGGTGGAGTATAATCTTAGGAATATGGTTCGTTTTGTTGAACAATCTTTATCATCTATGTCGCAAGAAAGGCCACCTCAGATTGTTTTGTGGAGGACACCATTTTATGACATAAAGGTAGGTGTACTTGTTGCTTTTGAGTTATCTGTTTAGTTAATAGCATACCAAATTGTTTGATTATTAATGAGTTTATGTGTATTTAGAGCTTGAAAGAGTTGCCTGCATCATACGTTGACTTCGAGAAGCTTAAATTGTCTCCTACATCTCCGCTAGAGTGTCCAGTTTTACCTTGTTGTGATCTGGATTTGGATTGGGGTATGTTCTTAATGTGTTTCTGAAAGTTTTCTTTCTGTTTCTTGTTTGAGTTGTCATGAGTCAAAGAAAGTAATGAGTTTACATGATTCAGGTAATGTACCTACAGTTGGTGATTTAAAGAGATACATGCGTGAGAATATATGGAAATTGAACCAAAGTTGGACCTCGCTAAAAGCTATTTCTGCAGAAAGTGTATTAAGGAGGGACCGACTTGGTCGTGTGAATATGCAAAATCGTATGACAGAAGTTCTGGAGAAATCAAATCTGGTTGAAGGCAATGATCAACTTAATTTGGTCAATAAGCCAACACAAACAAAAAAACGGGAAAGTTCTGTTTTTGTATCAAGAACAGGAAATGTTGTGGGAGGTGGAACAAGTGTTGTGTTGAATGCGTTGGCAGGATATTTGAGATATCTGGAGGGAACTTCTAAAGATGAGTGGCGGGAGTATGTGTTTACCTATTTCCATTTTCATTTTACTTTTATATTTTATTTTATGTCACTGCAGTATAAAATTTTGAGATTATATAGAATGAATTTTACACTGAAGCTGTTTGGATTTAATAGTAGATTTCCAGAACATCTGTTGATGGATTAGATAAAAGTTTAGGACTCGTAGGTGTCTCTCTAGTCGGGTGTTGGTACCCATGACCTTTGCACAAGTGAGGTGAGAGAGTACTTCAAATAAAATTCTACAAGAAGTATATCATCGTTAAGTATAAATAAAAGTTTTCTCCATCAATTCTTGCACATTGACAATGTTAAAATGTACTTATCTTGCATTGATTTTCTCGCTGATTTATCTCGTACAAGGCTGGTCAAGTGGAATCAGTTATTCTATGTTTATAGATTATCATTGTTCTTTGTTCTTATATTCAATGGCAGTAAACTTTGTGCAATATACAGGACGAGCCTTCTGTTGTCTTGATCAGGAGGAAACATTTATATCTATTTGAGAGAGAAAATGAAGTAACCTATATGTTAGATGTTATACTTTTTGCATTGAACTCATTGTCTCACATCAAACAGTAGATAAAGTATGGTTTAAGTTAGGGTGAAAAGTGACCTTGGCATCTTATTATAGTGTTGTGTTGCAATATAACTGCCAAAAACCTCTCAATTAGAGTAACTCTCCATGCTTGTTATTCTTACTGTGAAATATACAGTCGACTATTTCCCAACTCTTTTGTAATCACCAGGATGAAGCTGTGTTGTTGTAAATTAAATGGAAAATTTACAATTTTTTCTAACTTAGTGATATAATAGCGTCTTTTTGGATTTTCATTGCAGGGTGCATGAGAAATTACGTAATGCTGAAAGTAGGACTGGAGCTTCGTTCCGCGTCCTATTTGGGTCTGCTCTTTTTCTTGGCATCATATCTAGAAGAAGAGTATATTATGAAGCTATAACGTATGAGAAAGAACGTAATGCAGGCTTTTTATCTCCTTTTGGATATTCAGCAGAAACTGTTGCCGCAGCAGCTGATACAGTTTCTTCTATGGAGGTCAGGAAAACATTACTGCGTGTGGCGATGAGTAGATCTACAACTCTATTGATCTATCTAATTCTTCTACAGACCTTTCCTTCTTCGGTCAACCTGAATTTATGTTTCCATTACCGAATCAATTCACTCATTACTGAATTTGGTCAGCTAATTTCTTTGCAGTGGTATTGGATTATGGCTTTAAAAAGCCAAATATACAATGAAGGACTTTATCCTGTTCGGATATGGAGATGGAACGGCTATGTAGTTCAGGTATTTGTGGATGCATGAGATTTGTATCTATGCTCTCTTTGTGTGTATATATTTATTATGTTTAAATATTTATGACGTGTGTTTTCCATCTCACCATTCACATTGGAATAGCTGATGTATATTTCTTCATTTTAACAATGGGATTATGAGTTTGATATGCAGCATAGGCTAGGCTGCCAGCTGCCCTAATTCAGTGACATGAGAGTGCTTACTGCTTATCTACATATCCAGTTTTCAACTAGTTCTTTCCTCAGTAGCTCACAAGCACCCACTTGCGCATTTCAGAGTCTTTACACCCACTTACGAGAACACCATATGTTAAATGACCAACCAAACTTTCTATTAAAGGAATCAATAATTTGCCTGAACAAATACATTCTTTTCGTTTTTGGAAATGCAGTCAAGATGCTTTGTGGTTTAATGTAGATACTTGCTAATCTAATGAAGCTTGGGGGTAACTGACGGATGGTTCTGTTTTCAGTATACAGTTGTTGGACGTGAAGGTCCTGCTATTCTTCTTGTACATGGTTTTGGTGCCTTTTTGGAGCATTTCCGTGATAATGTGAAGTGCCTAGCTGATGCTGGAAACCGAGTTTGGGCAATTACACTATTGGGCTTTGGAAAATCAGAGAAGCCAAACATTGTATACACCGAACTCATTTGGGCTCAATTATTGAGGGATTTTGTTGTTGAAGTTGTGGGTGAACCTGTACATCTTGTTGGCAACTCTATTGGTGGTATGTCCTATCATCAAATTTCCTTGTCTGAAATTAATCCTTTGGTTCTTGAGAATTCAAAGCTTCTTGTTACCCGGTGGATAATCGTAGTATATTTTTACACTTCTTGGGTCTGATCTTCATCCCAGCCTACTTTGCTGCTATTGTTGCTGGTCTTTGGCCTGCTTTGGTTAAGTCTGTTGTGCTTATGAATACTGCTGGTTCAATTGTTCCAAGCTATTCCTTAGTTCCTTTGGCAGAAGTAAGATTGCAACTTGTTGTTCATGTTTTTTGTTGTCTTCAAAATTTTCTATACTGTTTCAGCATGTTATCCTTAATTTTCAGTTACATTGCTGTGGTAGATTTTATTCTTTATTATTCCCCTAAGATATAAGGATACCAAGATTTCATGGTATCATGATTAGTACACAAAAAAATGTTTCAGGAAAGACAAACATCTGGTGTCTCGTGGCTTGGCAGTCGAGTCCTATCATTTTACTTGAAGTTGAGTGTAGGGAGCATAGTGAAGAATTGTTATCCAAGTGTAAGTGTTCTTTTATCACTTCTAATCTTCAGCTAAACTTAATTTTGTTTTTGGATGGTTCTCAAGACTTGTAACTTGCTTGCAGAACAAAGATAGAGCTGATGATTGGCTTATTAATGAAATGCTAAGGGCAGTATCCTTTATCTAAAGTGTTAATTTTTGTACATGTCTGTGCTTTATGGTTTCATGATACTTGGTTTTGTTATAGACTATCTGTACGAATGTGTGTTGCACTGATGCAACCAATCTACTCGAGTTTCGTCTCTTAGTAACTTGGCAGTTGATGATTTGATAAGTTTCCCTTAACTAATTAAAAGTCTAATGATCCCGGTGTGCTGGTAGTTCTTGAAAGTATATTCAAATTCAATCTCTCAATTCCTCTTAATTATCTTTTGGAACCCTTTGAAGGAAAAGTCTTGATTATACAGGTAAACAATGACTTGAAGAATTATGCATGGAGTAATTACTTCCTTCTTTTTAACAAGCGAAGTTGCATTCCCATGTGGATTATTTCTTATACATGTCTACGTTTTTCTTTAACTACTAGGGAATGAAAGACCCACTTTCTAAGTCGTCGTTTATATTGTCTGTGTTTAAGAGACATTGTAGTGGGATTGAAACTAAAGAGTTAGATGCAGGTAAAACGCCTTTGAGTTTTGAGAATGAAATCGTTATCATTTCTTTTCTTTCTGTTCCCCCCCTCTGTTTATTATTCTGTCACAGGCTTCATAACATTTTTGTATATTTTCTTGCTGCAGGGCATTGCCCCCATGATGAGCGGCCAGAGGAAGTGAATTCCTTTATATGTGAATGGGTTCAGACCTATGAAAGGAACCTTCAACAGTGTTGAAAAAAAAGATATGCTGCATTTATTATGCATACAGTCAACATACCAGTTTTTCTTGGGGATTTCTTTCGACTGTTCAAGAAGTAAAAACTATTTGTAAAAATAGATTACTAACCGTGTCTCCTCCATTAACAGAGATTTGGTTTTTTTTTTTTAGTTTGTTCTTTTGGAAATCTCTGTAATAATCTAAGCACAAAGAAGCAGATAAAACACAGAAAAAGAAGAAATTTCAGGAATTTTATAAGAGACGTTAGATTATTATTATTTTGATTCAAAATAGAAATTTTGTTGATTATTGAGGAAGATTTGGGGGATATTCCTCTTATCCTAATTGACTACAAATAAAACTAGATGCTGTATCCTTCCAAGTCTCAGTTACCTTATACTTTCTGGAATGTTTGGCCAGTAAGTCAGCCACATTGTTGCACTCTCTTATTACATGCCTTACTTCCAATAATCTAAATTTATTAATATAAAATCAAACGTCTTTAATGATCGGCAAATGCTCCTAGTACACTTGTATCAGCACCGTTAATAGCAGCAGCAACATTTGTTGAATCTGTTTCCAGAATTATGCATTCTATACGAAGTTCCACAGCCCATCAGACCGCTTCCAGTGCCGCCATACATTCTCCTTTGCGCTTAAATATCAATCTCTAAAGATGCATTTTGATCCTTGAAGCGCCCCTGCAAAATTCTTAATATCAGTCCTATACCACAATCCTTAAACTGCAATTTAAATGAAGCATCAACATTTATAGTCTGAAAAGGTGCAGCTGGAGGTAACAATCTTTCTGTTCCCCCCCTCTGTTTATTCTTTCTAGGTAATAGTTATTAAACCTTATTAAACCAGAAATAGCGTAACTTAAACCAGAAATAGCATAACTTATTCCAGCCAATAGTGATAATACCTTTCCCATTTTCCTTGTTCCACCAAAATTGTCCCTGAACTTTTTCAAGCTCATCAACAGTACTATATGGCAGCTTAAAGGTACCCATCTGATGTATTGGCATAGCATTAAGGACATGTTTCACTAGTGTTGTTCTTCCAGATTGATTCACTAACTTTCCACCACTCCATCTTGATAATATGGTCTTCATATGCTTGACAATTTTTGAGAAAGAACTTGTTTTTCCTCTATTTAAGAAAAGAGGAATGCCAAGATATACTTCTCCCATGCTCATACACTGCACTTATTGGCAATCTACGGTGCCTTGGGTGTAAGTTCTTTGAAAAAAGAACAACTGATTTTTGAAAGTTTATTTATTGTCCTGAACTTCACTAAATTCTTGAATACATCCAAAAAATTATTTACATTATGAATATTTGCTCTGGTGAAGAGCAAACGGTCATACGCAAACAATAGATGTGTCATTGGAGGAGAAGATCTTAATATTTGAACACCTTGAATTTTCTTTGGGTTCTCAGCATCAACCATTGCCCTAGTGAAGACCTCTATAGTTAGAAGAAAGAGATATAGTGAAAGTGGATCACCTTCACGTAACCCTCTAGAAGAGTTACAAAGAGAGCCATTCAATTTATACTTATTTCAGAAGCACTAATGCATTCTTCAATGAGATCACACCAGGTATTTGAGAATCCCATTGTCTGCATTTCCTTCTTTAAGAAGACCCATTCAACCCTATCAAATGCTTTAGACATGTCCAACTTCAGAGATATATAACCCTTTCCCCCTTTTTTCTTCTTCATACTATGTATAAGTTCTTGTGCAAGAAAGACATTATCTGATATATGCCTGTCAGAGACAAACGTAGACTGCATTGGAGAGATGATTATGTTCATATACTTTTTCAATCTTGTAGCTAGAATCTTAGTGATCAGCTTGTAAGTTGTATTAAACAAGGCAATGAGCCTAAACTCAGCTGGAGTCTGAGGAATCTTTACTTTTGGAATGAGAGTAATGTTTGTTTTGTTCATACTCTTAAGTAGATTACCAGACAAGAAGAAAATTTGCACCATATCTACCACATCCTTACCAAAAGCATCCCATTGTGTCTGAAAAAACCCGAGAGGAAAACCATCTGATCCTGGAGCCTTCCATGGTTCCATGGACTTCAAGACACCATATATCTCTTCAGCATCCAGTATTCATGTAAGGAAGATATTATCAACTTCAGTGATTTGTTCTGGTATCAAGTTAATAACTCGTTCACTAACAGTGGGATTAGTGGTTGTACTTACTTGAATGAAGTGTTGGTTTAGAAGTATTAATTCTTCCAGCACACCAATTCCCATTGTTATCTTTTAAAGAATCTATTTTGTTTTCTGATCTTCTATTATTAGCCACCATGTGAAAATGCATGGTGTTATTGTCCATATCAATAATATGACCTTCCCCTGACTTTTGTCTCCAAAACTTCCTTTCTCTGGTCTGCCATTCTTCTATCCGCTGCTCCAAATTATGCACTGCAAGAGTGTTGATACCATCTGATGAAGAGCCTTATAGTTGAGTCATTTGTTGATGTAGGTTTTTTATTATATGTTGAATATTTCCAAAGGTTGTCCCGTTCCATATATCAAGATATCTTCTAGTACAACTTTATCTTTTCTCCAACTTAAATGCAGATGAACCTCTTACTTCATTACTTCAAGCTGAGATAATTTGGTCCTTACAAGAGTTATCTTTTAACCAGCATTCGAAAAATATCCAAGATTTATTCCCCATATAGAAGTATCAGAAGAAATATTGAGAAGTATTGGGCAGTGATCTGATCCTATCTGTGGTAAATGGAGTAGATGAGAGTCTGGAAATAGAAGTAGCCAATCTGAACTTATTAATGCCCTGTCAAGTCTTGATTTTATTCTTCCAGTGCCATGTTTATTGCTAGTCCATATGAAGGGATTGCTATGAAATCCTAAATCTCTTAAACCTGCATCAGAAATTAGCTGGACAATACTAGAAGAAGTAGATGAAGAAGCATTGTTAGAGTTTATATCTTCTAAGTTGAGAGTGATATTCAAGTCTCCAAGAACAATCCAAGGTAGATTTGGATTTTCTTTTCCTTGACTATTTATATAGATCCATTGTTCATACCTCGGGTTAGGATATGGTGTGCCATACATACATGTAAGTAACCATTATGGTTTAGATGGATCACTAGTGATAAGACAGTGTATCATATTGTTATCATGAGCATCAACTTCTAGTTTAAAACCATCCTTCCATAAAAGAATAAGTCCTCCGGCTCTACCTACAATAGGTATATAAAAGCTGTTTGGAAAGTCTAAAGACCTCATAAAACTTAAAATCTTAGCTGAGTTGATTTTTTTTTCACACAAGAAAACAATATAAGGGTGTAAAAATTGTTTAAATCTAATATAGGGTTCCTAGTGTTTTTGTTTCTAAAGTCATTATAATTCCAGCTTATTATTTTGATTGTGATTGAAATCAGATGCTTTTCAGAAGTAGCAATAAACCAAAAATCATAAAAGGTTAAAATGTAACTGAAGAGATAGAGATTTCTAAGAATATTATTGAAAGTACTTTTGAAGAAATGTGAGTCTAAGACTTACCTGTACTTCACCTGGTGTATCCTTAGAATGTGTATTCCCTTGGATGGTTTTGTGAGTTGCAGAAATCTCCGTTGGTTGTTGTCACCGGTTCGCACAACTCAAATGTAATAATCAACCTTGACAATGGCACTATGCTCTACAGCATAGTTCATCCAACTCGCACTGATACGTATTGATCTCTGTACCTTGGTGACTATTATTATAGAGGCAGAATTCAGAATAATAATAGACGAAAACTAGAAAACAGAACACACTAGAAACAAGATTCGAAGAAATTTATCTTCTCTAGATTATGAACAAGAAAACTATTATAATTCTCTCTTTGTTACGCTCACAATCTCTCTAGGTAAAATAACCTTAAAGTATTCTCTAACTTGCTTTTGCAATAATTAATTGCCTCACAAACTTCTCTCTAGGTATGTGTGTTAAACCTCCTTTTCTAGGTGTCCAACCACACTCCACAGATTGTCTTAGCTATGAGATAAACATCTCTATTTATAGCTTTAACGATTTCCCAAAACCTTCTAGGAATCTATTTCCTTATCTAAGAATAATACATTTTCTAGGCATATTTCTTTATCTAGGAATAATTCCTTTTCCAGGAAGAATTCCTTGTCTAGGTATATTTCATTATCTAGGAATATTACCTTATCTAGGAAACATTCCTTTTCAAGGTATATTTCCTAATCTGGGAATATTACCTTGTCTTGGAATATTTCATTATCTAAGAATACTCCCTAAAAATCAGTGCTCCTTCCCAAAATTACAATTCTATCCTCAATCCATTTTGAGGATCACTAGTTCCCGGAGAGAGGAAGATACACATGTATCATGCGCCCCCACTCAAGAACTTGAGCTCCTGTGAAAGTTATATTTGGAGGTTAGGGAACCCGAGAGTTTCTTTCACCCTGCCGAACTATCTCTTCTTGCTGGGAACTTGACTTTGACTTCCAATTAGAAAAGCGTCATTATCTTCTTGTCTTGTCTTAGTCTCTCTTTGCTCCATAATGCAATACTCTTCGAGTGGTTCTTCTCTATCAAACCACAAGTCTTCCACATGTAGTAAGATCATCTTGTCATCTCCATCACCATCTTGTAACGATAGATCAAACAACTTCAATTGTTCGGAATTAATAACCGAGAAAATTCCTAGATTAGGTGGTAAATCAAGACTAAAGACATTGTTACCGATCTTGCCAAAAATACGAAACGATCCATGTCTCAATGACTTCAACTTCTTACCTTCGTCATACGAACATTCCTTATCTAACTTCAACCATACCGTGATCATCTTGTTCTTCTAATGTTTTTAGCTTCTCAAGTAACTCACCAAGTTGTTTGTAGAGAGATCTAGTGAAGACCATAAACCACAAGAATCTTTCCTAAAAGAAACGAACTTGCTCTGATACCAACTTGATACGTTTGATCTCTATACCTTGGTAGCTATTACTATAAAGGCGAAATTCAGTATAATAATAGACAAGAAACTTAGAAGAACACAGAGCACAAGTAATGATTCGAAGAAATATATCTTCTCTAGATTATGAACAAGAAAACGATTACAATTCTCCCTTTGTTATGCTCAAAATCTCTCTAGGTAAAATAACCTTAAAGTATTTTTTAAGCTTGCTTTTGCAACAATTAATTGCCTCACAAACTTCTCTCTAGGTATGTGTGTTAAACCTCCTTTTCTAGGTGTCCAACCACACTCCCCAGATTGTCTTATCTATGAGATAAACATCTCTATTTATAGCTTTAACGGTTTCCCAAAACCTTCTAGGAATCTATTTCCTTATCTAAGAATAATACCTTTTCTAGGCATATTTCTTTATCTAGGAATAATTCCTTTTCCAGAAAGAATTCCTTGTCTTCGTATATTTCCTTATCTAGGAATATTACCTTATCTAGGAAACATTCCTTTTCAAGGAATATTTCCTTATTTGGGAATATTACCTTGTCTTGGAATATTTCCTTATCTAAGAATACTGCCTAAAAATCAGTGCTCCTTCCCAAAATTACAATTTTATCCTTAATCCATTTTGAGGATCACTAGTTCCCGGAGAGAGGAAGATACACATGTATCACGCACTTAGCCAATTTCTTCACTTATTGGCCAAAACTATGTTCAACCCATACTAAGCATAGGTTATGCTCACAAATATTTCAACCCTTCAAATCAATACACACATTCCGTTTGATGCATAAAATTATAAGTCAAAACAAAGGACAAATGCACCAACAGAACTATAACTTTAATCTTGTCCGAAGTCGTATTACTACTGCATACTTATGGTTACAAAAACTTTTCTTGTTCCGGACACCCAACCCATCACAAGATCAGGCTTTTATAGCCTTACAAAATCTATATACAAGTAAATGTCAGGCAATTACAAATTTACTTTACACAAGGCAGTTGGCCAACCGTGCCAACTTGCCCAATTGCTCCCCTAAAGGCAAACATGCAATCCATATCCTTTAAGAAAGCATACAACAAACAACTTCCATGTAACCGACTTGTAACCGTCAAGGCCATGTGCCTAACACATGTCATCCATCCTTGTTGCACCATGATAGCTCGGCTAACCAAATCCGGACCATCCTTTTTGAGCATCATTCCCTCAATGATGCAAGTGTGCTAATGCAAGTCTTGCTTGCATGCCTGCACGCCACATGCATACAATTTATATGCTAAACTCATTTGGAATATCTTGATGCTAATCTCGTATCATTGGAAATATTCAAACCCTGTTTCGCACATGACTTTGCCTAGCTACAATTATGAATGCGCCATCACATTTCTGGCCTATGTCATGTTGCCAATAATGCACAACTGTTGCGCATTATTTCTAGGCCACTTTACCAGCCGGTAATATACCTTTCCCCCACCAGCTGAAATTGATGCCCTCGTCGATTCTTTTCGTTGTAGGTAAGCCCGAATTTGTTCTTCAAATTGCCACAATGTAGTATCCTTCTCCCAAAAATATTCAGAGTCTAGTAAACCATGCCACTTTACAAAATAATAAGTTTTCTTATTTCTTTGCCCCTCAACTCGACCATCAAGTATAGCCTCAACTTGCTTGTCAAATTGTGATCTGATTACTGGTGGTGCACGCTTCGCTTGTTGTCTCGAAATGTCCAGCAAATCAGGATGGTACTTTTTCATGAAGTTGGCCTAAAAAGTGGGATGCACTTTTTTTAGAGCACTGCTAGGTCGAACTCACAAGCATTTCTATCTCAATCTTGTTTTTCAAGTTTAATTGCCAAATATTTAAGTCTTGATTTCTAGTCTACTTATAGTTAAGTCTCGGATTAGGATAGAAGGTGTAGTTGAGCATTAGACTTCACGTCGTTCATCGATTGAAGACGAAGAACTACTAAGGGGATCTTGTGGAACTTCATCAACAAAAGGTATTTGGAGTCTTGAACTCATCTATCACTCAAAATTCTATCTACTCTATCTCCTATTCGAGACAAAAGTTGTATAGATATATAGACTTCAATTATACACATTTGATATTTCGAGATGAGTTTAACTCGCTTACATATTTCTCGAAATATATGTTAGTAAGCTTCCGCTTTAACCAAGTTCATCTTATATTCTTGATGAAAGTCAAAAGATGATCATGTGAAAATCGCCTGGCAACATCTTAAATGATTTATCTGAGACAATCATTTGATGTAGACTCAGAATGTTTCGTATTGATCATTCGATCACTTGAAAATTGCTTTGAAGCTAATAGTTTGTGTGAGAAAACTATTCTCGTCTTCCAAGAATGTTTCAATGGTTGAAATGAGAGTTTAGAACAATTGGATTTAAGCATAGTATGCATACTTGCATATATGTAATCCATGTCCGGGAACCATGATATGCATACCCGTATGCGTACTTGTTGGTTTTGTGAAAGTCCGGGAACCTTGTATGCGTACCGGTACGCGTACTGGCGTAAGGTTCAGGTTCAGGAATTTCAGCAGAGTTTGGAAGGTATGCGTACCAGTTTGTGTACTGGCGAACCCAAACTTAATCCGTCCATTTAGGTACGCGTTCTCGTATGCATACCTAAGTGGATAATGTTCTAAAATCGATTTTTTCATGAACTAATACATTTATATAATAAGGAATGCAATCCTTTGCAAAACGTGGCTATAATGTTTCATGACTTGATTCGAGTGAATCAAAATCGATTTTACTTCAATTGTGTCTTGTGTGTACTTCTATGACAATATAAACAATTGAACAACTCTAGAACTAATTTTATTTGAGTCATCTTAACTAGTTATGGTTAAGATGAATGTGGCTGATATGAAAGTGTTCATATGTCTAACTTCGGTTAACTATTATTGAGCCAACAAGGCGTACACGTTTAGGTACGGTTACTCATATCTAAATGAAGGTACACTTCATTTGTGTATAACAAGCTAAGTTCGATCTAACGTTTGAAAGATATTAGCTTGAGTCTAATAAGGTTTTCATCTAACGGTGAATATTGAAAGCTTTGTTACCAAGGTAATATTGATTGCAAACGCATATTTGAAAACTATATAAAGGAGAACTCTAGCAACTGGGAAACCTAATACCCACACCTTCTGTGTGATACTAGTTGCGACTAGAATTGATTCTCCTTTAACCTTAGGTTTTTCACGAAACCCTGTAGGTTAACGACTTTAAGACTTCATTGGGATTGTGAAGCCAGACCCAACTATTTTCTCTGTAGTTGCGTGTTCTGATCTTGTTGTTTATATCGTATTGAGTACTATCTTCTCTAAGATTGGCTCGATATTTAATCTCTGATAGGCAAGATAAAAAGTAGTCACAAACATCTTCATCTCATCGTTTGTGATTCCATAGTATCTTGTTTCGCTACCATACAATTAATATTATTGTGAGGTGATTGATATTTATAGGCTTCTTTTGGAATATAAGTCCGGCATATCAATTGGTTCATGTTCACCTTGATTTATCAAAAGACGGAACAAAACTCATAGGTTTATCTTTGGGAGACATATTTATCTATATAATAGACTTTTCAGTGTGAGACAGGTTTGTCTATCAAGTCTCCGACTTTGGGTCGTAGAAACTCTTAGTTGTGGGTGAGATCAACTAAGGGAATCAAGTACGTAGAGTCTTGCTGGAAATCAGAGACGTAAGGAGAGAAACTGTACCTTGATCAGTGTGAGATTGGTTAGGGTTCAACTACATTCCAGTCCAAAGTTAACTTGGATTAGGCTAGTGTCTGTAGCGGCTTAATACAGCGTGGTGTTCAAATCTGGACTAGGTCCCGAGGTTTTTCTGCATTTGCGGTTTCCTCGTTAACAAAATTTCCGGTGTCTGTGTTATTTTTTTTCCGCATTATATTTTTTATATAATAGAAATATCACAGGTTGTGCGTAGTTCAATCAATTAGATAATCCAACCTTTGGTTGTTGATATAAATTGATTGACACTTGAACATTGGTCTTTGGTACTGTTCAAGTTGTTTCACATAATAATCAGGCTCACGGATTTCTATCTGTTTGATTTGTTGATTACATTGTGAAACAAAGACAACTCTTGGATATATTTCAATTGATTGAGTCTGACTGTTTAGTTGATTCTCTTGGAATTATATTGGAGTTGTCCATACAGATTTCTAAGCGAAATATTGGGTGTGGTTGTTGTACCCCCGCCTTTTCACTCAGCAATGATGGTCGGGATTTGGTTGGCCAAGCTATCTGTCATGGTGTAATAAGGATAGATGACATGTTCCAGGAACATGACCTTCACGGTTACAAGTTTGTTACGCGGAAGTTGTTGATTTATGCTTTCTTAAAGTATAAGAATTGCATGTTTGACTTTAGAGGAGCAGTTAGGCAAGTTGGAATGGTTGTCTAACTACCTTGTGTAAAGTAAATTTGTAACTTCCTGAGAGTACTTGTATATAGTTTTTGTAAGGCTATAAAATCCTGATCTTTTGATGGGTTGGGTGTCCGCAACAAGAAGAGTTTGTGTAACCCTAAGTGTGCAGTAATAATAAGGCTTCGTCCAAGATTAAAGTTATAGTTCTGTCGGTGAATTTGTCCCTTGTTTTGGCTTATTGTTTTCACTACACAAAATTCCTGGAATAGTAACAAAATTGAGCCGTTACTAAAAACGGTTGTAACGGCTCTTGCCTGTTACAAAATGGGGCATTATATTTTTTTTGTAACGGCAATGCAGCCGTTACGAATTTGGTTGTAACGGCTCCTGCTTGTTACTAACCTTCCACGTGGTAAAAGCTCCGGGCCGTTACGAATGTTTTCGTAACAGGGACGTCGGAACATTTTGGAGTCGTTACTACGTGACAGGTTAGTAACAAGCCAGAGCCGTTACTACGTGGCAAATTGTAATGATTTCTAGCCGTTTCGAACTTTTTCATAACGACAAAAAATTACTGCCAGTCAACCTTGACCTGGTCAAAATTGGTCACTATCCGACAGTTTATTTTCTGCCGGAAATTAGTCGGAATTCTAAATTCAGTACCCTGCATACACCTTTCAATACATTCATAATCACACTCAACAACAATTTCTTCAATCTATGCAAAAGAACATTCATTCAATTCATAATCACATTCATTCAATTCATCTCAGGTTTCATATAATGAAAGAACTGAAATTTCACCAAATTTTTTTTTTTTGTTAAAGTATCAAATTTCTAAAGGAATACATGGAAGGTTCCAAATTTCTAAGGGAACAAATACAAACTTATTAACTTCCTACAAAACTTGAATACATGGAACTTACAAATCTTGAAGCTCATTATATCCTTTGCAGGCTTCATTTGTTGAAAGCTTGAGCATCAGAAAAAGCGATGTAGGCAATCTTGCAAAATACAACAGGCAGCATTATTATGACAAGTAAATAGCACTCGTATACTCAACTGCTGTAGGTATCCTCAAGTAAGTCAAAGATAGACAATTGCAACACGATATTCCCAGCAACAAAATTCAAATGCGGCGTTAGTACGAAAAGACAACGGAAACCATGAAACGAATGGTTCTTCGCTCAACATACCGGTGTTTGGCCAGAGGTTTACAAATTTTGCAGGGAATTAATATCTCGGCCCCCATGTCATCAGATTCACCATATTCCTGATAAATTACCTACAGTTGCAGAGTGCAACTGTTAAGATACTTCTCATTCATATATATTCTAGCAGTATAGAATATGAAATTAGGAAAGGAAAATATACTTAACTGCAATTAGGTAAGATGAAGCTTCATAAGTTGGCACTATCTTTGGTCCTGCAGCAAACCAAAGTCCATTAGTTGTCTCATCAGAACTGAGTACAATTGTAAGAAACATGAAATCAATCAAGTATATAAGTGAAGTATTTACCCGGTAATCTAGAAGGTACACAAGTTGATGCCAACCCCACTACAGTCCACTTCCCACTAGCGTAATACCTCATAAGTATAAACTGAGTGTCAAATCCACAAATTTAAACTTAATAGTTTAAGTATAACTAAGTGAAGTACTTACCAGGGATTGATATTTCCCCGACTGGCTACTACTGCTTCAACTGACCTTGTGTGAAGCCCTGAAGAGATAATGATCTACAAGTATCTTTTGCGAATAACCACTAGGACTGTTATCATCTTGCTCACTGAGAATCAGTCGATATCAAAACAAAACTTCATAACTTTAGTTCATTTAAACTTAAAAAACTACCTTAACATGAAACTAAAGTTCAAATCATGATAAGCATATTTATGGAACATACAAACTGGAATTTAGGTTACTACCTTAACAGATTCCATAATCAGTGCTTCTTTTCTGTTTGTCTCTTGCCAAGGATCCTCTCCTGGCTCTGCAAAGAACAAGATATAGAACAACAATAGCCAAACTTTTAAAATATATCAACTTTGAAGCTCTTTTGAAGATATAGAACATTATTCAACATTATGAAGTTATAATCATCCATCTATTCTGCAATGATAAACCCAAAGCATATGTCACAACAACACACACTAATCAATTACGCTCTTCCATACCCACACACGCTTTGTTGTTACACATCTAGCAAGGTCCAAGTCTGTCTAGCTTTCATCAAAAATACTGTGCTAATACATTGATGAAAATATGCATCCATATATATATAATCTTATGAAAACTACAATAGATCAAAATGCATATGTTGTGCTTACTACCACCCTTAAGTCTTAATTTCTCATTTCAGTAGCAACATTGAACACTTAATTAATTAATTAATTAATCAAACACCTATATAAGATCCGAAGAACACGACTGAAATTTGTTTAAAACTGTACACTATCCATAGTTTTAATATTATATTACTCCTATAATGGCTAGTCACCACACATAATTTATAGTGAGACTATAATGGGATCTTTGGAAATACATTACCATGATGAAAGCATTATGCTGTCACGTGATTTGAAAAATAAAAATTAGATTTTAAGAAAAAGAAAAGGAAGTATAGCAGTCTCTAAGAGCATCCACAATGGACGACCAAAACTATAATTTTGGTCGAGAAATCAATCACAGCGGGACTGAGTAAAACTAAAAAACTCGACCAAAACCATAATCTGGAGTATATTTGGTCTGAAAGCTCGACCAAAACTATATTTGGTCGAGCGAAGGTTAAAAATGCGTTTCAGTACAGGCGCAGGTATAATGTTGGTTTGGAATGGGACGTACGTATAAACTTCGCCCCACACACAGACGAATATATAAAGTTCGTTTCAATGGGGCGCATATATAATGTTGGTTTCATCAAGCGAAGGTATAAAGTTGGTTTGGTATCAAAGCAACTTATAATGTTGGTTTGTTGATCAGGCGAAGGTATAATGTATAATGTTGGTTTGTCAATCAAACCAACTTTTAAACATGGTTTGTCAATCAAACCAACTTTTAAAGCTCGCCTGTTGTCAAACGAAGTTATAATGCGGGTCTGTATCAGGCGTACCTATAATCTTCGACTGTGAGTGAGGCGAAGATTATACCATGGTTTCATTTTAGGCGGACATTATACGTTCGTTTAAGTATAATTTACTCTTCACGGTTGCGTTTAACATCGACTATAAACCAAAAAATACCAAATATTTTGGTTTTTACTCTTTGGTTTTGGTCGCACCATTGTGGACGCTCTAAACAACTAAATATTAAGATTGAATAAAAAGAAGAGTTTCATTTATTTTCTTGCTTGAATATTACAAATGGTATACAACATGCCTATTTATAGGCTTAGTGATCCACCTCTATTTCTCTAGTCTATTACACGTGATTAAAAGAATATAGAGACCAAATTTCAAATGAACTCTCTAGACTAATTTTTTGACTAAGCCATTAACTTTCTAGATTTTCCTCTTTAGACTAAAACTATTTTTTGACTCACCTTATATTCTTTGTTTCTAGAATAATCTACATGTTTAGAACATGTTTAGACTAGGACAAATTAGTTAATTCTAACACTCCCCCTCAAGCTGGTGCATATATGTCGCTCATGCCTAGCTTGCCAACAAACTTCAGAAATATTTTACATGGAACTTCTTTAGTTAAAATATCAGCCACCTGATATTCCGATCTAATTCTAGGTAACTCCACGATCCCATTATCCAACTTCTCTTTAATGAAGAACCTATCTATATCCACATGTTTTGTGCGATCATGATGAACTGGATTGTGTGCAATATCACACGCTGCTTTGTTATCGTAGTACAAACTAATTGGTTTCCTAGGAGGATACCCCAATTCAGTTAGCAGACGTTTTAACCACATCACTTCGCAGATACCCAGCGCCATACCTCGCCATTCAGCCTCTGCACTTGACCGTGAAACAACTCCTTGTTTTTTGATTATCCATGTAACAAGATTACCCCCAACGAAGGTAAAATATCCTGAAGTAGACCTCATATCATCACATGACCCACGATAGTCAAAATCAGTATATGCCTCCATACTTTTGAAGTCTTGACCTTTCTTAAATAAGATACCTTTTCCTGGAGCAGACTTCAGGTATCTTAGGATTCGCATTACCGCATTCATATGTGTTTCTCCAGGATTATGCATGAATTGACTAACAATACTTAATGCATATGCAAGATCGGGTCTTGTATGTGCCAAGTACATTAGTCTACCCACAAGACTTTGGTATCTTCCTTTATCAACAGGTACTTGGTTGCCATCCGAACATAATTTCAAACCTGGCTCTACTGGTGTATCTACAGGTTGACATGCTGTCATACCTGTTTCCTCCAACAAATCAAGGGCATATTTTCTTTGTGACAAGAAGATTCCTTCTGTTGATCGAGATACTTCAATTCCAAGGAAATATTTTAAAGAAGCAAGATCCTTCATCTGAAATTCACTTGATAGATAATTTTGGAGAGCCTTTCTTTCTTCTAGATCATCTCCTGTAACTATCATGTAATCTACATATATGATTAAAGCTGTAATCTTACCTCGATTTCTCTTTAAGAATAATGTATGATCTGAATTTGCCTGGCGATAACCAAATGCTCTCATTGACTTGGTAAATCTTCCAAACAACGCTCTCGGAGATTGTTTCAGACCATACAATGACTTGTTTAACCTGCAAATTTTTCCGTTATGAAACTCTGACTCCGTCATTCCTGGTGGAAGCTGCATATACACTTCTTCGGACAAATCTCCATGTAAAAAGGCGTTCTTGACATCAAACTGTTGCAATGGCAAACCCAAATTTGCAGCAAGAGGCAACAAGACTCGCACTGTATTCATTTTAGATACAGGTGCGAATGTCTCATTATAATCTACACCATAAGTCTGGCTATACCCTTTAGCAACCAATCTTGCCTTAAAGTGTTCAATTTCACCATCTGCCTTGTATTTAACTGTAAAAACCCAACGACATCCCACGATTTTATTTCCTTCTGGACATTCAACCATGTCTCAAGTATTATTTTATTGTAAGGATTTCATCTCCTTGATCATAGCTTCCCTCCATTTTGGATCAGATAATGCTTCCTGCACGTTGTTAGGAATAACTACAGTAGATAACTGATTCACAAATAACTTATTTGATTCGGTCAAACGGTGATTAGAGACATAATTACTCATGGGATATTTAGTTTTTGATGAAATATCAGGTTCATACATGGTTCTAGGAATACCTCTATTGCGACGTTCTGGCAATTGTTTCTTTTCAGGTTCAAGAACATATTCAGCGAATGGTTGGATTGGGGTTGGTGATCCATCTGCATTATCTTCTTCAACTTTATCTGTATTATCTGCATTATCTTCTGATTCATCTGCATTACCTTCTTCAACTTCATTTATAGCTTTCTGTTCTGTTGGAATTTCTAGCACAACATCTTCGATTATGTCTTCTTCATAGTCAAGAGTCTGAATTTCTTTTTCATACTCCCCCTGAAGTTCAAACTTCGAGTAATACATCACGTGTTCGTGAAACTTAACATCCAATGTGATGTACATTCATTTAGTTGGAGGATGGTAGCACCTATATCCTTTCTGACTTGCATCATATCCTACGAAGACACATTTTAAAGCTCTGGGAGATAACTTGCTCCGTTGGTTCTTGTGTAAGTGCACAAATACTACACAACCAAATATGCGTGGAGGCAAGTTTGGAACTATTGGTGAAACTGTTGCCTCACTGAGAGCTTGAAATGGTGTCTGAAAAATGACAGTGCTTGAAGGTGTACGGTTAATCACATATGCTGCAAAGGCAAGAGCTTCACCCCAATAAGTTAATGGCATATGAGCTGATATTAATGAAGCGCGCACAACTTCAAGCAAGTGATGGTTTTTCCTTTCAGCTACCCCATTCTGTTGAGGAGTATTAGGACAAGTTGTCTGATGAACAATACCACATTCCCTTAAATAACGTTGAAAATCAGTACTTAAATATTCGCCTCCGTTGTCACTTCGAAGAACTTGAATCTTTGTATTATATTGTGTGTTGAATACTTTGTGAAACTTCTGAAATAAATTATTTACTTCATCTTTTGATTTCATCAAGCAAACCCATGTCATCCTAGTGCAATCATCAATAAAGGTGACGAACCATCGTGCGCTACCAAGAGTGTTAACTTTAGACGGCCCCCAAACATCATAATGAATAATCATGAATGGAATATGACTTTTATTTAAACTTGATGGAAACAAAGTACGATGGCTTTTAGCTAGTTCACATTCTTCACATTGAAAACTAGAAACATCAATCTTTGAAAATAAACTAGGAAATAGCCTTTTTAAGTAGCCAAAAGAAGCATGCCCTAACCGTCTATGCCATAACCAAATTTGTGATTTCTCCTTCTCCCCCTGAGAACCATTCACAACTCAAGCATTAGATAATCTTTCTGAACTTTTTGACGCCAAATCTAGATAGTACAGCTTTCCTCTTCTAACCCCAAATCCAATCGTCCGCCGTGTTCGAATGTCCTTAAACACACAAGAATTAGGCCAAAAGATAACAACACAATGTAAGACTTTAGTAATTTGGGAAACTGATAATAGATTATAATTTAGAGAGGGAACAACTAAAACAGAATCTAGACTCAATGTATCAGTAAGATTTAATGATTGTTCTCCAATTACTGGAGCCCAAGATTCATCTGCTGTGCAAACAGAGTTGTGTATGGATGTTTTTAAAGGAGAAACCTGTCTGGAATCAAAATTCATATGGTCTGTGCAACCCGAATCAATTATCCATGAGCTATTAGGAACAACGTGCGAAACATTAAAAACCTTACCATTGGTTATTTCCATAGCGGAGGTTAGATTATTAACCACATGTGCTGCTGCAGCGGAATTTGTTTTCTTGGGATCACGTTTATCCCACCAATCTGGATACCCGACAATCTCAAAGCAGTTGTCTTTGGTATGACCACGTTTATTACAATGAGTGCAGGTGGCAGACTTATCTTTAATGTTGTATTGACGACGAGTTGCCATTGCAGAAGTTTCAACTTCAGTTCCTTTGTTCATTGTAGTATGCCGGACGGATTCACGTCGAACCAAAGAATAACAAGGTTCTAATTCAGGTATGGGATCCTTCCTTAGAATTTCCCCACGTATTTGTTCAAATTCACCGTCTAACCCAGCAAGAAAAATATGCACCCTCATACGTTGCACGGATTTTCGATATAATTCAACATCATTTTTATTTTCCATAATCACCTTATCACGGTGATCTAGCTCACTGAAGATTTCTACTAATTCCCCATAATAGACCGGGAGTTCTCTACCATTTTGCTTGGCAGAGAAATCCCTTTGATTTAAGATATAGATTTGTAGTTCATCTGCTCTATCATAGAAAGCCTTAGAAACAGTATCCTAGATCTCACGAGCAATAGGTAAACGAATATATCGTTTCATTATTTCTAGTGACATAGACATTAATAGCCATCTCTTGACCTTTTGATTGTTTGCGTACCACTTATCATACTTATCATCATTTTTAGATGGAACTGGAGATGTACCGCGAATAAAGGAGATCTTCTCCTTCTCAACAATATGCATCTCAATACCACAGATCATAATTTGATTCATCCAAAGTAATTCCTGCCTTGAACGATGACCCATCCGATTAGAAAATAATTTTGTCGGAAGATTTTTTTAGAGTTTTTTGTATCTGAATCTCCCATGGTTTAACACTAGATACAATGATTTTTAACCTTGCTCTGATACCATATTAAGATTGAATAAAAAGAAGAGTTTCATTTATTTTCTTGCTTGAATATTACAAATGGTATACAACATGCCTATTTATAGGCTTAGTGATCCACCTCTATTTCTCTAGTCTATTACACGTGATTAAAAGAATCTAGAGACCAAATTTCAAATGAACTCTCTAGACTAATTTTTTGACTAAGCCATTAACTTTCTAGATTTTCCTCTTTAGACTAAAACTAATTTTTGACTCACCTTATATTCTTTGTTTCTAGAATAATCTACATGTTTAGAACATGTTTAGACTAGGACAGATTAGATAATTCTAACACTAAAGTTCATAGGTACCAATTTTGTGTCCATTAGTTGTACCCTTGATGATTTTGTAGATCAATCAATATAATTCTTTTGGTGCAATCAGGACTATTAACAAATTCATTACCGGTTTTAGGACTGCGACTGTGTGAAAAGATGCATTGCACTAGACTAATAGAAGCAGAGATGCACTGCATTGAAGTGAAAATATGTCCTCCTAGTTGAACTACAGTGAGTCAGTAACATCACATGTAAATAAGGTCTCTCCATTTTACAATGTTATAGGCCATTCATCGATTTCGGAACTAAAGCAATGCTATAGGCCAACAATAAGGATAAAAAGAAGAGATGATTACTTCGAGAAAGCCAAAGAAAATTCCCATATTTCTAAATACTGGAACCACATAATAAATCACTCGTACACACAAAAATGCAAAATAAATTAAAAGAGATTAGCCCCACCCGAATGAGTTACCGTAACACACCGCACTAGCAAATTTTAGTACGTCGTCATCACAACCATTTTTCATTTTCTAAGCAAGTCCATGCATACAAAAAAGTATAATACATGTGCAATATTAGGTTAGTCTAAGTCCGATAGGAACGTAACGACTTAGTATAATAGAAACATCATTCCAAAAGGGATGGTACTGCACTAAAGCATACTGCATTCATAGTAACTAGTTAAACTCAATATTATAATTCAAGCACACATTTCCACTTGCAGCAGAGTTAAAATCCACCGTCATTAGCTTAAGCTAAAAATAACTGTAACGATAGGTTAGCAAGTCTCTGAGTGTGTCCATCCAAAGAAATTATCAACTAACTATCCACCTTTCAGTTTACTATCCAATTACAAATTGAAGATACGATTCTCATCTAGACAAACATCAATAGAAAAATTCTAAGAGTTGTATAAATTATACAATTTACGATTCCCACATATACTACTGGCATTCATGAAACTCAAAACCACATGACAGGTCCTTGTATAGATCCTTTAAACTGTACAGAAATATAACTAATGAATCTGCACACAAAAGTGTTTGTAAGCCAGTAAGATTTAGGATTCTTATAGAGTACTTCATCCTACAGTAAGTTGTTATGAAACAAAATGGCATTGTTACTATTAGTATTTCTAATAGACTTTATATTATCCTCTTACCTTATTTACCTTTGGGAGATTATCTCCATTTACTTTGGTTATAAACTCAAGAGATATTATTATGATTTTAATATATATTCTATCCTATGAGAACTCTTCTCCTCAAGGAATTCATCATCAATTCAAGATGGTATCAGATCCCCCACGATCCTATTTTCTCTAAAAACATTAAAATCAATGGCGACGGAACTACTGCAGCTCATAGACATTGCTGAGGCATATAGTTCTATGCATCTTCAGCAACCCGATGATGCTTTCTACATGGATACTGGCGCTACCTCGCATCTCACTGCTGATTCAGGTACTTTACATAACGTTTCCAATTCTAGTGATGTACGGTCTATCTTAGTTGGCAATGGATTTAGCATTCCAGTTACTGCTAGTGGTACCAAGCTCATAAACCTCCCTTCTCGCACCCTTGAACTCAAAAATACTCTTGTTGTTCCCGATATTATCAAAAACTTAGTTTCCGTTCGTAAGTTCACCACTGATAATCGTGTGTCTGTTGAGTTTGATCCGTCTGGTTTTTCTGTGAAAGATCTGAGTTCGAGAAGGATTATCCTTCGGTGCAATAGTTCAGGGGAGCTCTACCCTATCACCAACTCTACCGTGTCACCACAAATATCGTCCCAGCCTTACCAAATCTCTCTTGCTGTTTGTTCGCCAGATATTTGGCATAGCCGCCTTGGTCACCCCGGCAAGGTTGTTTTAGATGTTCTTCGTAAAAATAATTCTATTCATTGTAATAAGAATCAACATTCTAAACTTTGTCATTCATGTCAAGTTAGTAAACATGTTCGATTACCTTTTTATGAATCAAATTCCAATACTTTTGCTCCATTTGATATCATTCACAGTGATTTATGGACCTCTCCATTACATGTTGATACCGGTTTCCATTATTATCTTATCTTACTGGATGATTTCACCAACTATCTTTGGGTTTATCCTTTAAAATTTAAATCCCAAGTCTATGAACAGTTTTTGGAATTTCGTTCTCTTGTTCAAACCCAATTTGAGCGTCAAATAAAATTGTTTGGGCAAAAACAAATCTTTACCTCAAACAATCTCGATTGAAACTGATTATCTCTGCTACTCTCTTATCCAAGCGCACAGAGGGGGTACCTGCAAAACAAACACTCCGACGCTCAAGTTAGTCTTAGTGTTGCAGGTGAATTTTTTAGGTTTTGATCGCATACCTTCCTTAGGATATTTGTTATCCTTTTATAGGCTTTCAGAACCTCTAGATAAGCTTTGTTGTGATTTAGATAAATCTTCGTTGCGATATCTGTGCTCATATCACTTATCTAATCTGTAACAAGATTGACTGAAATACCTTCTCGAACTTTCTACAAGGTTTAGAGATAAGTTTGTATATGTATATTGACCAAAGATGGAGACTGTTGTTGCAACTACTGGCTAACAGTCTAGCATGGCATCTTGGTTTGGCAACTTGAACAGGTGGCCTAGCCCTTGTCCTCTTTAATTTGCACATGGTACACACATCGCCCCCTCTTAACCTTTGATGGATTAATGGGTTAATAAGTAAGTGAGTGAAGTCAGACGCCCCCAATCCTTTGTGCCGGAGCTGTTCGGTTTCCCATACAAGATAATGACGTGACTGTGATGATTCCATTTAAGAAATGGACTCGTTTGCTGGTAACAGAATCATGTTTTTCCTTATTCTTCATTTCAGAAATTTATGAGTCTGGTGCGACTTATGCTGCGCATTCTTTCCATGAATATAGATGTGATGATCTGTTTATCTGTCTGAAGTTTTACTTTACTTGCATTCTGCAGCTCCTCCCAAGGGGGAAAATCTTCTGCCATGCAACGTGGATGAGTTCAGGGAGGATAGCTTAGTTGACGACGATTTGGCTCCATGCTTGAATGGGAATAAGATGAATTCCATCTCTAATCCAATGCAAATGCCCCTAGGACAGAAACGTATTCACAGATGACAACTCTCATGATGATAATAACGTGCTCCTGGCTTGTGATGATCATCTCACGCCCCCTGGTTTACTTTCTTAAGCATTTTATTCACTTCTTACTAGCAATTTATGAGCTCCCTGGATCGATAGAGAAGCGCATGTATTCAGCGTTAGTGTATAAGCTCTGCACATTCTGGATTCCATGAAGAGCAAGCGACTTCTGGGCATGAACTAATTGTTTGGGACGTGAGATAAGAGCTGGATGACACCCCTTCTAGTGAACGACCACTACAGGCTTCTCCCGGACTACGATTTTTGATCCTTTAGTAGATCCCTTTCGAATATGGGAAAACTATTATCATAAAAAATGCTGAGGGTGACATTTTTGCTGTTCCTTCATTACTTGTTGTTGAACGTTGGGACCTGATTAAGCCATTCCTTCTGTATATGCTAAGAACGCTGCTATTTCCATAATACGCACATGTTCCATCTATTCAATTAATTATATGTACTACTATTAATTCCACTTCCACCTGCGTAAGGTTTATCTGGACCGCGTTTCATTAATTAGGTAGTAAGCACTTGTAGTTTGTTGTCGTATGCTCGCTTAGGGTGATCAATCCTAATACATAAGACTCGTGCAATTTCTTCTCATGATGATGAGACAATGAAACTATGGCTCACCACCGTGAGCTCTCAAAACTATACACTCGTTTGTAGAGTATATATCTCTGCATTCGATACTAATGGGCCTTGAGAGGAACGTTGGCTCCATAGCATGACTTTTCGAGGTTGTAAATTCATTCCAAAGGTTGCATCGTGTTTTCAGGCTTGATTCAACCATATACCTATTCGTGCAATAAAATAATGGCAAAATACTGTAACGGTAATATGAAATAAAATTTTGACCTGTACTCATGGCCGGCATACGTGACTGGAAGGCAAGGCTGGTAGACAAGGTTGGCAGAGAAAAGTAGCTATGCAGATAGAACCTTCATGAAAACAACCACAATTACTTATTCATTAAGCAAAACAACTCATTGCCTAACCAGGAGTCAACTTATAAAGATATATTAGTTTTTCTCCATGCAAAACAACTTTGATTAAACTTACTGAAAGAAAAGGGTTTCCGCACTGGGGATACTCTTATTATGAAAAAAATGCTTAGAGGAAAAATTGCTAAACTAGTGAAAGAATTTTTTCAAATGAAATGAATTCCAAGGCTTCCAGGGTTTTGAGTCTACTTCCCCATCCAGCTTTCTCAAGTAATAAGAGCCTCCTGAAGCGGGTCTGTCCACAATGTATGGCCCCTCCCAATTTGCACCGAGCTTACCACAATTTGGCTCCATGGTTGCTGCCCGTGTCTTTTTAAGTACATAGTCCCCTGGTTTAAACGTTCACTCTTTCACCTTTTATCATAGCTCAATTTGATTGACTGTTGATAACGTACCAGGCGTCGCAGAGCCTCCTCACGTTGTTCTTCTAGTAGTTCTTTGTCCAAAGCCAGAACGTGTTCATTCACCCTTGACTTAACTGCAAGAGTCTTTGTAGTGTTCAAATGTATCTCAGTTGGTATAACAGCTTCAGTACCGTAGGCCAACGTGAACGGAGAGAACCCAGTGGAACGCTTTGGAGTTGTTCTGTATGACCACAAAACTCCTGCAAACTCCTCCGTCCATCTTCCTTTGGCCTTTTCCAGCCTCTTATTTAAGTTCTCTAGAATAACCCGGTTGGTTGCTTCCGCCTGCCCGTTACTTTGGGAATAATATGGAGCTGAAAAATTATGTCGGATGCCCAATTCTTCGCAGAAATCTTTAATCATACCAGAATCAAATTGTTTCCCGTTATCCGATACTAGCTCAGAAGGGATACCAAATCTGCATATAATGTTTTCCCATAAGAAACGTTTCACATCGTGTCTTTCCACCTACACCAGTGCTACGGCTTCCACCCACTTAGTAAAGTAATCTGTTGCTGCCAACATAAATCTTACTCCTCCTGGGTCTCAGGGTAGAGGACCGACTATATCCAATCCCTATTTGGCGAAAGGCCATGGACTCAAAACAGGGTGCAACTCATTTGCTGGTCTTTTCGGAACTGGGCCGTGTTCTTGACAAGCAACACATTTTTTTGCATATTTTTTGGCGTCTCTTTGCATGAATGGCCAGAAAAAGCCCTGAGATAGTATTATATGTGTCATACTGCGCCCACCTGCATGATTCCCACAAACTCCTTCATTGGCTTCCAGCATAATTATTTGCGCTTCATCTTCAGAAATACATCTCAAAAAAGGTTCTAACGCTAATGGTTTTCGGTACAAATTTCCCTCGATCAAAACATAATGCCATGCATTTTTGGCTATCTTTGAAGCTAGGTACTTGTCTTGTGGGAGCTCTTTAGTCGTTAGATATCGAATATAAGGCTCTCGCCAATCTGTGCTACTGTCAGTAAGAGTTTTTTGCTCTTGCGTCTGAAAATCTGTATCCATTGCATCAACACCGTTATTAGCACTATCCATCATATATCCATGTATCTCGCCACCACTAGCTTGTTCGAGAACCTGAATAGAATGGTTCTCGGAGATGCTAGGAAATTCTTGAAAGTAGACCACGACGAACCGGGTAAGGTTGGTGTCTACAGCAGAGGACAAATAAGATAAGGCATCAGCATGCCTGTTGTTTACTCGTTGACGTTGTTGGATTGAGAATTTGTCAAACTCATTGGATAGCCGACGAACAACATCAAGGTAAGAGAGCATTCTATCATCCTTAGCTTTATATGAACCTAAAAGTTGGTTAACCACTAACATCGAGTCTGTTATCAGTTTAACATTTTTCGCCCCCAGTTGTCTTGTAGCTTTCAGTCTTGTTATTGCAGCTTCATACTCCGCCTCGTTGTTGGTGGCTGGAAAACCTAAACGGGTTGCCTTTTCCACTTTCATACCCTTAGGGGTAAGGAGTACGCACCCCACTCCAGCTCCACTATAGTTGGAAGAACCATCAGTAACAACTATCCATTCAGAATTGGACTCATTGTTAACTTGATTTAAGTCGATCTCACTATCAGTAAGGGTGTCTTCTTTATGCCTCTGCAGACGTTCCTATTCATCAACTATGGTTTTGATATCATCGACTGGAAAGTCAGCAAGAAGGGCTGCCAGGGCGTGACCCTTCTCAGCGATTCGAGATTTATAATGGATACAGTAAGCACCTAGAAAATTTGCCCAAGTTGCTAATCGGCTTTCATCATTGGCTCGTTCTAAAATTTTCTTCAATGGATATTCGGAGTACACTCTAATGACTCTTCCTTCGAAATATGGTTTGAGACGTCGTGATGCATGAAGCAATGCCAGTGCAATCTTCTCGATTCTAGAATACCGAGTTTCCGCCCCCGTTAGAGATTTACTAACGAAGTAAACTGGTTTTTCCATAGGCTCAGTCACGAACAAAACTGCACTAACAACATGATTTGTTGCTGCCAAATAAACACCCACCGATTGTCCAGTTTTTGGGCTAGCCAGAACTGGCGGAGAAGTTAAGCACCGTTTTATTTCTTGCAATGCATCTTCACAATCGCTTGTCCATCCAAAGGTTGTAGCTTTTCTCAAGGTATCGAAGAATGGTTTACATCGATCTGATAGTCGAGAGATAAATCGACTTATTGTAGCCAGCCTACCCGTCAAATTTTGGACTTCTTTCTTTGTCTTTGGAGATGGCATATCTTGAATAGCCCTAATATGATCTGGATTCGCCTCGATTCCTCTGTGAGTCATCAAGTATCCAATAAATTTTCTAGACGATAGTCCAAATGAGCATTTTGTTGGGTTTAGCTTCATGCGATATTGCCTCAACCGATCAAATGTCCGTTGCAAGTCAAGTAAATGCGACCCTGCTTGTTTAGATTTAACCACCATATCATCAATATAAACTTCCATTTTGTTTCCAATTAAATCTTTAAACATGTTGTCCACAAGATGTTGATATGTCGCTCCAGCATTTTTCAGCCCAAACGGCATGACGGTATAACAATAAACACCCCGATCTGTGATGAATGAAGTGTGTTCTTGGTCATCTTCGTGTAAGGGGATTTGATTATATCCCGAGAACCCGTCCATAAATGATAATCTATCATACCCCGATGTAGCATCAACCATGTCACTTATTCGTGACAATGGGTAGGGGTTACTTGGACACGCCTTATTAAGATTAGAAAAATCTATGCACATACGAATCTTTCCATTCTTCTTTGGAACTGCTACAATATTAGATAGCCATTGCGGGTATTGAACTTGGCGAATAAAACCAGCTGCCAGAAGTTTGTCAATCTCCTCTGCCACTGCCACCTTCTTACTTTGGGACATGTTTCGCGGCCTCTGTCGGACGGGATGGAAGTTTTCATTGATGTCGAGGCAATGGCACGCTACAAGAGGGTCTATTCCCGGCATCTCGCTAAAACTCCATGCAACTACATCTTTATTTGCTCTAAGTAAGGTGATCAAACTGTCAAGTTCGTGCGCGGGTAAGTCTGCCCCTACGAACGTAGTCTGATGACCTTCTCCTCCAATATGAACTTCTACAAGTTTTTCAACCGTAGGTGGTTCAGCTGCACCTTCTCCTGCATACGTTTCAGATGGAGGAGTCTTCTTTAATTTCTATTTATTTTCAGCGTGGAGGATATGATGTCCCCTTACTTCAGACTTGCGGTATTCTTCCATTGCATTTTCATGGCACTTATGAGCTGCCATTTGATCACTTATGACCTTAACTAATCCATCAGTAGTGAGAAACTTCAAACACTGATAAAATGATGAAGCAACTGCCCCCATCGCAATTATCCAATCTCGACCTAAGATTACATTGTAAGGAGCACGACAGTCTAACAACAGGAAATTCTCAACAACAGACTTGTTTCCTACTGGCATATGCAGTCTAACTTTTCCAACTGCTTTTGTCACTTCCCCGCTAAACCCAATTATTGGATTTCCATCCTCCTCAATCAAGTCATGTGACAAGTTCATCGAAGAGTAAGCTCCAGAAAATATTACACTCACTGAACTACCGTTATCAATTAAGACCCGGTGCACGCGAAACATTCCAATCCAGGCACTAATAACAACAGAATCGTTATGAGGGTAATATATACCTTTCATATATTCCTCAGTAAACTCAATCTTTTTGCACCCGACCTCCAATGTTTCTGCACCATGGCCATTAGAGAAACCGATGTTATTGACGATATACCATTCTTTGATCTACCTTAGCTTAATCCTGGACGCATCTTCAGAAGCTCGTCTCTATATTGAGTTAATCTTCGCATGACTGACATTGATTACTCGAGATAAGGCCAGATTCACTTGAGTGGGCTGTAATTCTTTCTTGACATATTCTTGCAGCAAACCGTTGTCGATCATCCTTTGTACTTCGAACTGTAATGTGCGACAATTGTCAATTGTATGACCGGTATCCTTATGATATGCACAATATTTATTTTTGTCTCGCTTTTCATGAGTGTCAGCTGGTAAGGGACGTGGTGTCTTCAGCTCCCGCTTGATTTTCTCGTACAACTCTGACAACCCAACATTCAAAGGTGTCAGTTTTTTTTCTTGCTGTTTGGGATTTTTTACACCAACTTCTTTCCTTTCATTAGATTGTTCCTCCTGATGACTTTTCGACTTTGCTTTATTTCCCCCTTCCTTTGGCTGTGAGTTACGGGCTGTGATATTTGCATCTCTAGCTTCTCTCGCTTTTTGATCGTCCTCAACACGAGCATACTCTTCTGCACGATCATACAACTCCTCGAGATTTTTTGCGGGTTTGCGAGTTAAGGAATTATATATACCGTTGCGATCCCATGGGAATGCCTGCTTGAATGCTTCTATCGCCATTTCGTAACTTGCATCTACAACCTCTGACAATTCTTTCTTAAACCGCCGAGTGAACTGCCTAATTCCTTCACCTTTTCACTGATTTAACATAAACAAGGAGTGGGAATTTTTTCTTCCTTGTCGATTGTATTTGTAGTGTTCACAAATTTTTTTGACTAACTTCTCATATGTCCCAATTGACCGTGACTTCAACTGGTTAAACCAGGTTATGGCCCCACCAGTTAATGTTTTAGGGAACATTTTGCACATAAGTTCGTCACTAAACTCCCACAATGTCATTGCGATCTCATAAAGCAAAATATGCTGATTTGGGTCGTCAGACTTTTCATCAAATTCTGGGAGTTTTGGCACCATGAAGTTACGTGGCGGTCGATACTGCCTGATGTTGTCCATGAAAGGAGATCCAGCTGCTCGTCGAATCCGTTGCAACTTGTCTTCCCGTGAATCATTTTTCCAAAGCACTCTCTCGATCATTTTACGGAGCCGTCGATCGCTCAATCTTTCGCCCGATGAATCATCACTGTGATAATTCTCCTCCTCTCGCCTTCTTTTGCGTTCAGGGACTTTAACTTCAGATCGAAGCCTTCTACTGCTATATGATGGTGATTGTTTGGTACCCTCATATGTGTCATATTTCATATATTTCTTCTGGTGATCAGGCACATAGTATCGACCATTGCTCTCTAACCCAGTCTGGCGGCTATGGCTAGCAGCACCGTGGATACCTTCCCTCCTCCATTGATTAAAGCGCCTAGGAAATATACCAGTGATCATGAATCTATTGTAGTGGTGATTTTTTTCACACTTCTCAAGGTTAATAACTTTCTTATGTCCGGTCTTGTTACCATCTGCATTCGTCCGGTTACCATCATCGCCTAAACGGCGCCACACGCGCCGATTCGAAGTGAACCGTGTGTTGGTTGATGGGTTCCCCCCGGTATGCGAGGCGTAAGATCGTTCCACATGAACTTTCTTCTTTTCAAGTTTTGATTTCAAATGAGCATTTTCTTTCTCCAGCTCCTTCAGTTGGCTGCGAAATACTGAACTTGCAGGAGTCTCATTAACTTTTTTCTCTTCCCTTAGGGAACGCGAGTAAGTCACTTGTCTTTCCCTTGACTGGGATTTCTGCGACTGCAAGGAATCTTGATCAAACTGGTCATCCACACGATCTCCAGCTTCTATGTTGGCGGGTATCTCACCATCTTCCAACAGGGGATAATCATCCATCCTTTCCCCAGCTGACAGTATTTCTTCATCTATTGGAGATGGGTGTTTCTTTAGACTACTGACCCCGTCTGCCAGCCCGCGATTACTGCCAGTGGAGGTTGTTTTTCGACCAGTTTGCTTGACTCTTGCCATCTCCTAAACTCAGGTTTTACAATTGTGTTTGCAATCGTCCCCTTAGTCGGCGCCAAAGATGTTTTGGCAAAAACAGATCTTTACCTCAAACAATCTCGATTGAAACTGATTATCTCTGCTACTCTTTTCTCCAAGCGCACAGAGGGGGTACCTGCAAAACAAACACTCCGACGCTCAAGTTAGTCTTAGTGTTGCAGGTGAATTTTTTAGGGTTTGATCGCATACCTTCCTTAGGATATTTGTTATCCTTTTATAGGCTTTCAGAACCTCTAGATAAGCTTTGTTGTGATTTAGATAAAGCTCCGTTGCGATATCTGTGCTCATATCACTTATCCAATCTGTAACAAGATTGACTAAAATACCTTCTCGAACTTTCTACAAGGTTTAGAGATAAGTTCGTATATGTATATTGACCAAAGATGGAGACTGTTGTTGCAACTACTGGCTAACAGTCTAGCCCGGCAGCTTGGTTTGGCAACTTGAACAGGTGGCCTAGCCCTTGTCCTCTTTAATTTGCACAGGGTACACACAAAAATGTTTTCAATGCGACATGGGACGTGAATTTGACAACTCTTCTTTTCACAGTTTTGCTCGTACTAATGGTCTAGTTTTTCGCTTCTCTTGCCCCCAAACTTCCTCTCAAAATGGCAAGGCCGAATGCATGATTCGCCGTGTTAATGATATCACCCGCACTCTTATGTCCCACGCTTCCGTTCCACCAAAATTTTGGGTATATTCTCTCCTTATGGCTGTTTATCTTCATAATATTCTTCCCACAAAAATCCTAAATTTTTCCTCTCCTGTGTCTATTTTCTACCAACATATGACCATCTTCGTACGTTTGGTTGTCTATGCTATCCAAATCTCTCCTCTACAACTCCTCACAAACTTGCCCCCCGCTCCACTAAATGTGTCTTTCTTGACTTTCCTCCCAACCATCGTGGATACCGCTGCCTTGACCTTACCACAAATAAAATCATTATTTCCCGTCATGTAACTTTTGACGAGAACGTTTTCCCCTTCACTAATCCTCCAACACCGTCTGAAAATGAATCCCCTTCTTCTCCTATTTATTCCCCCTACATTTCCTACAATATGCCTCCTTCAAATCCTACTCCACAGCCCTACACACCACCTCACAGACGACGTAATACTCCCCACACCAGCCCCACACCACCTCACAACGTCCCTTCACCTTCCTCCCTGTCCCCTACTCTCCCTACACCTCTGCACATCCAATCATTGCAGCCCACTACTGCCCCTATCCCCTCTGTAACTCCCACTCCTTCATAGCACTTCATATCTCCTCTGCGTCAGCCCCACTGTTTCTCCAAGCCCTTTTCTACGTCTTTACAACCCACTACGTCATCTACTATTTGTCGTACTTCCTCTCCATTATCTCGAGTAACCTCTACATTTTCTCGAGTACCTACTTCGTCAGTACCAAACAGTACTGTCTCCACCCCTCCTCTCTCACCAACTGCTCCGTCCGTAACTACAGTTCCCAATCCTAATTCAGGTCCTACACCCACTACAGCTCCTCCTCCTATATTTCCTTCACGACCTGTTACTAGAGCCTCCCGTGGCATTCACAAGCCCATCCACCGTCTCAATCTTCATGTCCAAACATTACGTCATATCTCTCCAATCCTCCGTTCTCACTTATATGCTCTTAGGGATATTAATTGGAATGCCGCCATGAAAGATGAGTAAAATGGTATGTTGAAAACTAACACATGGGAGCTTGTACCACGACCCCATGATGCTCATGTTATTCGTTCCATGTGGCTTTTTCTCCACAAATATCATGCCGATGGCTCCTTGCATCGGTACAAGGCTCGGCTTGTTGCTAATGGTAAATCTCAGCAGGTTGGAGTTAATTGTTTTGAGACGTTTAGTCCGGTTGTTAAACCTGCTACTATTCGTACTGTTCTTACTATTGCTACTTCGCGTTCTTGGCCCATACATCAGCTAGATGTCAAGAATGCTTTTCTTCATGGTGATCTTACCGAGACAGTATATATGCATCAACCTCCGGGATTTGTTGACCCTGCTCACCCTGATTACGTATGTCGACTACGTAGATCTCTGTACGGTCTCAAGCAGGCTCCTCGGGCATGGTTTCAGAGATTTGCCAAATTTATTACTAATTGTGGTTTCCGTGGTAGTGTGTGTGATCCCTCACTTTTTGTTTATCGATCCGGTACCGAGATGGCATACTTACTATTATATGTTGATGATATTATTTTAACTGCCTCTACTGATGCTCTTCTATGCCACTTTATTGATTTGATGAAACGAGAGTTTGCTATGTCTGACCTTGGGCCGCTACATCATTTCTTGGGTATTACTGTTACTCGTTCATCTTCAGGACTACATTTTTCCCAGTCGTTATATGCACAAGACATCATTGCACGTGCCTCCATGACAACATGTAATCCAGTGGCTACTCCGGTCGACACCAACTCCAAGCTCAGTGCTACCTCTGGCCCTGCACTTAAGGATCCCACTTTATACAAAAGCCTAGATGGAGCTCTTCAGTACCTCACCTTCACCAGGCCGTATATCTCATACGCGGTTCAGCAGGTATGTTTATTCATGCATGACCCCCGTGAGCCTCACATGCATGCCCTCAAGCGAATCCTTCGCTATCTTCAGGGCACCGTCAACCACGGATTGTTTCTCTCGGTCTCCTCTATCTCTGGATTAACAACATACTCTGATGCTGACTGGGCGGGTTGTCCCGATTCTCGACGATCGACTTCTGGTTTTTGTGTCTTTCTTGGTGACAATCTTATCTCCTGGTCCTCCAACCGTCAAGCAACAGTCTCTAGATCCAGTGCCGAAGCTGAATACCGGGGAGTGGCAAATGTAGTTGCTGAAATAACATGGCTTCGAAACCTTCTTCTAGAGCTCCATCTACCTCTACGACGTGCTACTATTGTTTACTGTGACAATGTAAGTGCGATATATATGACTGGAGATCCTGTTCAACATCAGCACACCAAACATGTGGAGATTGATATACATTTTGTTCGTGAACGAGTTCGTATTGGTGCCATTAAAGTCTTACATGTCCCCTCTGAGAACTAGTATGCTGCCATCTTTACCAAGGGGCTTCCTCGCCAATTATTTGTTCGTTTTCGTTCTAGTTCAGGTATGGGATCCTTCCTTAGAATTTCCCCACGTATTTGTTCAAATTCACCGTCTAACCCAGCAAGAAAAATATGCACCCTCATACGTTGCACGGATTTTCGATATAATTCAACATCATTTTTATTTTCCATAATCACCTTATCACGGTGATCTAGCTCACTGAAGATTTCTACTAATTCCCCATAATAGACCGGGAGTTCTCTACCATTTTGCTTGGCAGAGAAATCCCTTTGATTTAAGATATAGATTTGTAGTTCATCTGCTCTATCATAGAAAGCCTTAGAAACAGTATCCCAGATCTCACGAGCAGTAGGTAAACGAATATATCGTTTCATTATTTCTGGTGACATAGACATTAATAGCCATATCTTGACCTTTTGATTGTTTGCGTACCACTTATCATACTTATCATCATTTTTAGATGGAACTGGAGATGTACCGCGAATAAAGGAGATCTTCTCCTTCTCAACAATATGCATCTCAATACCACAGATCATAATTTGATTCATCCAAAGTAATTCCTGCCTTGAACGATGACCCATCCGATTGGAAAATAATTTTGTCGGAAGATTTTTTAGAGTTTTTTGTATCTGAATCTCCCATGGTTTAACACTAGATACAATGATTTTTAACCTTGCTCTGATACCATATTAAGATTGAATAAAAAAAAGAGTTTCATTTATTTTCTTGCTTGAATATTACAAATGGTATACAACATGCCTATTTATAGGCTTAGTGATCCACCTCTATTTCTCTAGTCTATTACACGTGATTAAAAGAATCTAGAGACCAAATTTCAAATGAACTCTCTAGACTAATTTTTTGACTAAGCCATTAACTTTCTAGATTTTCCTCTTTAGACTAAAACTAATTTTTGACTCACCTTATATTCTTTGTTTCTAGAATAATCTACATGTTTAGAACATGTTTAGACTAGGACAGATTAGGTAATTCTAACACTAAAGTTCATAGGTACCAATTGTGTGTCCATTAGTTGTACCCTTGATGATTTTGTAGATCAATCAATATAATTCTTTTGGTGCAATCAGGACTATTAACAAATTCATTACCGGTTTTAGGACTGCGACTGTGTGAAAAGATGCATTGCACTAGACTAATAGAAGCAGAGATGCACTGCATTGAAGTGAAAATATGTCCTCCTAGTTGAACTACAGTGAGTCAGTAACATCACATGTAAATAAGGTCTCTCCATTTTACAATGTTATAGGCCATTCATCGATTTCGGAACTAAAGCAATGCTATAGGCCAACAATAAGGATAAAAAGAAGAGATGATTACTTCGAGAAAGCCAAAGAAAATTCCCATATTTCTAAATACTGGAACCACATAATAAAGCACTCGTACACACAAAAATGCAAAATAAATTAAAAGAGATTAGCCCCACCCGAATGAGTTACCGTAACACATCGCACTAGCAAATTTTAGTACGTCGTCATCACAACCATTTTTCATTTTCTAAGCAAGTCCATGCATACAAAAAAGTATAATACATGTGCAATATTAGGTTAGTCTAAGTCCGATAGGAACGTCACGACTTAGTATAATAGAAACATCATTCCAAAAGGGATGGTACTGCACTAAAGCATATTGCATTCGTAGTAACTAGTTAAAATCAATATTATAATTCAAGCACACATTTCCACTTGCAGCAGAGTTAAAATCCACCGTCATTAGCTTAAGCCAAAACTAACTGTAACGATAGGTTAGCAAGTCTCTGAGTGTGTCCATCCAAAGAAATTATCAACTAACTATCCACCTTTCAGTTTACTATCCAACTACAAATTGAAGATACGATTCTCATCTAGACAAACATCAATAGAAAAATTCTAAGAGTTGTTTAAATTATACAATTTACGATTCCCACATATACTACTGGCATTCATGAAACTCAAAACCACATGACAGGTCCTTGTATAGATCCTTTAAACTGTACAGAAATATAACTAATGAATCTGCACACAAAAGTGTTTGTAAGCCAGTAAGATTTAGGATTCTTATAGAGTACTTCATCCTACAGTAAGTTGTTATGAAACAAAATGGCATTGTTACTATTAGTATTTCTAATAGACTTTATATTATCCTCTTACCTTATTTACCTTTGGGAGATTATCTCCATTTACTTTGGTTATAAACTCAAGAGATATTATTATGATTTTAATATATATTCTATCCTAGGAGAACTCTTCTCCTCAAGGAATTCATCATCAATCCAAGAATTTTTGTTTATACTAAAATGGTTGGATTAAACACTTAAACCCAATCATTTTCGTCCACATCCGATAAAATTCATACAGAATACCAAAATTTGGACTTAACAATATTTTTAACTAATGAACTAAGCCACTGCAGGTGCATATGGGAATCACGACATTTCAGCTGCTAAAATAATAAGCATTATGGGTATAGGGGATACCAAGATCAGCATGCAGACAGCAAATTCAAGAGTAGCTAGAACATTTCATGTGCTCAAACAGAAAATACTAACAATATCCAAATGACTGAATTCAGTAAAAATTCTACTGCACAGCATGTTATACCTACTCAAAAGGGAATTTCATCATAAACCAACATAACTATAATGCCAAAATGACATTTAATGGTAAAGCAGCAAATCCCCTAAACAACTATAATTTTTCGTTGTATTGTCACTTGGGATTCAGTCTAAGCTTATGGAAACACCATGTCAATGAGAACACAACCAATACACCAAGCTAGATTTTCAAATAAAAATGAAGAACTAAACTCATTATGAACACCGAAAATAGATTAAATAATTAAGTCAAAGCCACATAACCATTTAACGTGAATCATATATTGTAACCAAATTTAGGAAAAACCCCACATTTTAACATGAAGAACCCTAGAGATTCAATTAAAACCCTAACACAATTTTGGGAAAATCAAAATGATTAAGCAAGATGTTTCTAATGAAAAAATCAAACCCATATTTCGAATTGATTAAAGAGCAGCCACTAAAAATAACTTATACCTTCTAAGTCTTCAAGAAAATAGAAAATTTTGAAATTAACATAAACCCTAAAATCAGTTCAATGTTTCGAAACTTATACCTTCTAAGTCTTCAAAATTCTTCAACCTTCAAGTCTTCAAAATTCTTCAAAACCCTAACAGGAAATTAGAAAAAAAAATCGAATTAGATTTATATGAAGAAGATTAACAAAACATAACTCTAACGATTCACACAGATCGATGAAAAACTGGAAGATAAAGATGAATCTAGCCCTAAAAAACATATCGATTAAAAAAAAGATGAAACCCTAAAAATCGAAAAACTTCCAACGATTACATAGATCGATGATTGAAAGGTATTGAAAAGATTAAAGAGTTTTCTGTGATGTTTATTGGCTAAAACAATCTTTGTGATGAAACCCTAGTTTCTTCACCTGAGAGGAGGAATAGACGCAGAGCAGAAGAGAAAAATGAAAAATAAAAGTCAAACACGATTTCTGCTAGCTTATCCATAGAATTCACGCATGTGAATGGCACACTCGTGGGAGGAAGTATCCTCTCGTATAACTAATTGTGGGTGGAAATATAATGTTAGGCATGTGAGTGGCGCACACACATACTAAAGGTGTGATGAAACAAGTGTGACCAAGCGTGTGAGTGGCAGGTCTATAAAAAAATTGTAACGGCTTTGGCTCTGTTACAAATTTTTAAAAATTTAGTAATGGCTTAAGCCTGTTACGAATTTTTTGTAACATGAAATTTATAACGGCCCATAAGCCATTACGAATGCCTGTTACAATTCTGGGAATTAAGTGTAGTGTTTATGCATCAAGCGGAGTGTGTGTATTGATTTGAAGGCTTGAAATATTTGTGAGTAGAACCTCTGTTTAGTATGGGCTGAATAGAGTTTTTCCAAGAAGTTAAGAAATTGGCCAAGTGCAAGTTGGCTGAACTGTGCTGTGGATGATAGTTCCATTGTCAAGGTTGGCTATTGCATTTTTAAAATTTTTTTGTTTTGCTGAATCACACATTTTATTAATTGAATGGCAAAAGACCAGAACAAAAGTATTACGGGACTAAAAGATTGTCCAAATTATTACATAACTAAAAAAGAACTAACTCAGATAAAGCTAAAATATAATGATATAAGAAAGGCTAGACTTTTGGATTAGCATAAGCTACTCCTGGAAGTTCAACTCGCTTTAGAAAAGGAAGTGTTCCCACGTGAATGATCCTATCTCCTGCATTCAACCCTGCACCCCTTTTTGCCAATGTATTTGCTGTGAAATTTATCTCCTTTAGGCATTTAATAACTTTAACTTCATCAAACTTCTTGCTTACCCTTATCCATCTTGCTCTAATGTACCAAGGTATTTCACTACTTTTAAAACATTCAATGGAAGTAATTGAGTCTGGATGAATGATTATCTTGGTGCATTCTAGGTAAACAACCTATTCATGTGCACATATTACATCATATTCCCCTACAATGGAAGTTATAGCAACACCAATTCCACCTGTAAGAGTTCCAATTACCTGGATATTGCATTTGAGTTATGCGAACCTGTGAAAATTCGGGTATCAGATCCAGGTTAAGGGTCTCTCTGTTCACGTTCGAATATAAAAGGCTGATTGAGTTAGTTGATTTTCTTAAAGTTTGCAGTGAATTGTATTCGAAGGGAAGGATCCACACAAAGAATACAAGGCATAAAAAGGACGGGGAGAAGATCAGGCCAAAGGTTAGCATTAAAGGTATATGAACCCTATATCCAAGAATTTACAAACAATAATCAGACACGAAGGATGTCCTCGGAACAACTTGACGAGGGTAAAACGAGCTGTTTTACATATCATAACTATATTAAGGGTACCAGAGACGCTGAAAGTGCTGATGAGGAACAACACGATGATGGGAAGTCTCAGCATGATATTGTCATGGGCTAACATCGTAACATTAGTCATTTTCTAGGGAGCAAAGCATACACCAAGAAGAGAATGTCTTATGGACTGATATACATTGATGTGAAGATCAATGGTGAGTGGGTATTAGCGATGGCTTATACTGGTGCTACCAAGTCATTTATTCATCCAAACATTGGCTTGGCATTGAACTTAACAGTTACTAGCGCAGCTAGCACCATCAAAGATGTTAATTCAGAACCAAAAACCAGTCGAGGGAAAGTTCGCAATGCAGATGTTCAATTTGGATAATGGAAAGGAAAACTAGATTTTCTAGTAATGGTCATGGATGATTATGACTTTATATTGGCATGGATATCTTTTGCGCGAAGAAGGCATCTCCATCACCTCATAAAGATGGGATATTAATTCAGCACTTTTAATATCCATGCTTTGTATCAAGGGTGAGGCAAAGTGATGAACCAGATAAGACACTTAAGCTATGTTTGTATGCGATTCAGGTGAAGAAAAGTCTACGTAAAGGATTGACTAATTTCCTAGGCATGTTGGTTGAGATCAAACCAGGAAAGGTAGTAGAAGTTTATGATGGAATAACTGAGGTCTTAAAAGAGTTTGCAGATGCGATGCCTGCAAAACTACCTAAGACGCTACCACCACGACGTAGGATAGACCATATGATTGAGTTGGTGCCAGGGGAGAGGCCGCCTACACAAGAACCATATCATATGTCACCGTTAGAACTCGAGGAGATGCACAAGAATATTTTTGAACTGCTGGAAGAATGCTATATACAACCTTCTAAAGCTTCATTGTGTGTTCCGGTTTTATTTCAAAAGAAGTAAGATGGCTCGCTTCGTATGTGTGTAGACTATAGGGATTTGAACAACCTAACTGTAAAGAACAAGTACCCAATTCCACTAGTGGTGTACTTATTTGATAGATTATCCAAGGCCAGGTTCTTTACCAAGTTGGATTTGCGCTCAGGTTATTACCAAGTGCGCATAACAGAAGGAGATGAACCAAAGACTGCAATGGTAACCAGGTATGGATCGTATGAGTACCATGTAATGACATTCGTATTAATGAATACTCCTGCAACATTTTGCAACATGATTAATGATATGTTGGCTGAGTATATCGACCGCTTCATAGTAGTATACTTGGATGACATAGTTATTTACATCGAGACTTTGGAAGAGCATGCGATGCATCTTCGCAAAGTGTTTGCAAAACTTAAGGAGGCATGTTTGTATGTGAAGAAAAAGTATAAGTTTTCCCAGACCATAATTAATTTCCTTGCCCATGTGATATGCCAAAGGTGCGTGTGTTAGAGCATTTCTCGGTCGAACTCACATGCGTTGCTATCTCAAGCATGTTTGTCAATGTTAGTGATCAAAACTATAAGTCTTGATTTCTAGTCTACTATAGCTAAGGTCTCGGACTAGGATAGAAATTTTAGTTGAGCTCAAGAACTCCATGGAAATCATCATACAAGATGAATGACTACTCAAGGAACTGTTAAATCTTCATCGACTAAAAGGTATGTGGAGACTTGAACTTATCTATCACTCAAAAGTATATTTATCCCCTATCTTGAGACAAAAGTGATTTTTCTATATAGACTAAGATTATACATATTTGGTATTTCGATCTGAGTATAACTCGCCTATCTATTTCTCGAAATATGTGTTGGTAAAGCTTTCGCTTTAGCCAAGTTCATCTTTACCTAGTGACGAAAGTCATGTTAAGTTTCAATCACTTTGAAAATTGCTCCGACGAAAAATGGTTTGTGAATAACAACTATATAACGTCATCTGAAAATGTTTCAATGATTGAAATGAGAGTTTAGATAATATAACCAATGGTGGATATAATCATTGTTGTGGAAACACATATGTGTATAAGTCCTTATTCCTTGAACCAAATTTTGAGAACTTTGTTGATCAAGAGAACCAGAGAAATGCGTGAGCTTCAGTCCACGAACTGGCGAAGTTCTCAAACCCGAGAATTTCTGTTGGAGTTTGTGAACTCCATCCGGAACTTAAGTCCGCGAACCCAGTCCGCGAACTTGAGTAGGTTATGTCTAAAAATGATGTTTGTGAACTTATCTTTATAAACTAAGGAATGTTATTGCAAACCGTGGCTATATAGTTCATGAACCGATTCGAGTGAATCAAATCATTTTTGATTCAATTATGTCTTGTGTAGTACATGAGATTTCCTTGCAATTGAACAACTCCCTAACTAGTTCATTTGATTCATTTGAACTAGTTATGGTGAAGAAGAATATGGTTGATATGAAAGTTATCATATGGCTAACCATTTGGTTAACTATTGTTCAACCAACTAATGTACAAGTTTGGGCATGGTTTTCACAAGCCTACAAACGTGCATTTTATGTGTGTATAACAAGCTATGTTTTCGATCTAACGGTTGATAAATATTAGCTTGAATCTAATCAGGTTTTCATCTAACGGTGAATATTGAATGCTTTGTTACTAAGCTAACATAGATTGCAAACCCTGATTGACTATATAAGGGAGAACTCTAGCAACTGGGAAACCTAATCCCCACACCTTACGTGTGATACTAGTTGCATAGCTAGAGTCAATTCTTCTTTAACCTTTGGTTTATTCTTCTAAACCAGGTTAACGACTTAAAGACTTCATTGGGATTGTGAAGCCAGACCGATACTACTTTTATTGTAGTTGCGTGATCTGATCTTGTTGTTTCTATCGTACGAGTACAATTGTAATAATTGGCTTGAGATTTTTATCTCCGATAGGTAAGATAAAAACTAATCAAAAACATCTTTGTCTCATCGTTTGTGATTCCACAATATCTTTTTCCATTGCGTTGATTAACACTATTGTGAGGTGATTGATAATACTGAGCTGTTCTTCGGGAATATAAGTTTGGTTTATCAATTGGTTCATGTTCACCTTGATTAATCAAAGACGGAACAACACTCGTAGGCATATTCTTGGGAGGAGGATTTATCTATTACCGTAGACTTTTCTTTGTGATACAGATTTTTTTATTAAAGTCTTCGACTTTGGGTCGTAGCAACTCTTAGTTGTGGGTGAGATCAGCTAAGGGAATAAAGTACATAGTATCATGCTAGGATCAGAGGCGTAAGAGCATAACTGTACCTTGGATCAGTGTGAGATTGATTGGGTTCAACTACAGTCCAGAGCGAAGTTAGATTGGAGTAGGCTAGTGTCTGTAGCGGCTTAATACAGTGTATGTTTAATCTAGACTAGGTTCCGGGGTTTTTCTGCATTTGCGGTTTCCTCGTTAACAAAATTCTGGTGTCTGTGTTATTTATTTTCCGTATTATATTTGTTATATAAATGAAATAATACAGGTTGTGCGTTGTTCAATCAATTAGAATATCCGACCTTTTGGTTGTTGATTTAAATTGATTGATACTTGGATATTGGTCTTTGGGACCATCCAAGTTTATCTCTCTTGTATTTAAATTGAGACTCACATTTTGCTTGAGTAAGATTTAAATCGAGAGATAGACATATAAACTCTTTTATATACTTTTTATTGATTGATTATAACTGTCTAGTTGATTCTCATAAAAGTATATTGGATTTTGTCCATACAGATTGCTAACTCGAAATATTGGGTGTGGTTGTTAGACCCCCTCTTTTTCAATTGGTATCAAAGCAGGCAAACACGTTTAAAGACCCTATCAGTCTATGTTTGTAGTGATCTGACTCTATGGATAGAGGTGCTATCTCTATTAATGTACCACCAGTCTTCGATGGCTCTAATTACTTATGGTGGAAATTGTTATGTGAGCTTTTCTTCAAGCACGTGATTTTCAGTCATGGATATATGTTGTAAATAGATATGATCCTCCCATTGTGGCAGTTGGATATATGTTGTTAATGGCTATGATCCTCCCAAGAATATCGGTGAGTACACCCCTACCGAGATACTTTCTGCAAAGCAAAATTCCGACGGTTTGAATGCCATAATAATCCCATTACCCCAAATCTTCAGCACCACGTGTCTAATTGCACTAAGTCACAAGAAGCTTGGGATATCTTAGAAACCGTATTCGAAGGTAATACCAGTGAGAAGTAAAATAGGCTTCAAAACCTTAATTCCGATTGGGAAAACCTTCGTATGGCAGATGAAGAAATATTTGATGAGTTTAATCACAAAGTGTCTGAAATTGTTAATGCATCTTTTGCATTGGGTAAGACTATTCCTGAAAAGGACATTGTGATGAAAATTCTCAGATCGTTGCCATCTAGATACGATTCTAAGAAGCATGCCATCGTTAAGGGAAATAACCTTGATAATCTCTCCAGGAATACTCTGGTTGGAAAGCTTTAGATCTTTGATCATGAACATTCGTCCAAATCTAAGGATGTTGCGTTCAAAGCACTAAAGGACACTAAATTACTTGATAAAAGTAAAAAAGTGTATATCTCTGAAGATGATCACTCTGAGACAGATTTATTAGATGAAGATCTTTACAAATCAATCTCGATGATCACAAGACAGTTTAGGGATCTTCTATTGAAGAGAAGTAAATGGTTCTCCAGAGATAAGCCTAAGGAATCAGTCAAACTCATAATCGTGTTCCTCCTAAAAATAGGGATATTGATAAAACTGGTGATGAGGATATACCTCAGTGCTTTAAGTGTAAGGGATTTGGTCATTTTGCAAACGAGTGTCCAAATCGTAGAAAATACATTGGGAACAAAGGTCTTGCAGCAACTCTTGATGAAATGTCTGACAACTATGATTCTAATGAATACGAGAAATCAAGTGTTGCACTTCTGGTGAAAATATTGATTTTGATAATTGTAGCAATATATACATCAATCTTGATATTCTTTTAGGAGATAATCCAACTATTCTGGAAGATAAAGTTGACCCATGTTTTGGAAACTCTGTTTGTAATGTTTCAGGTCCACCATGTGCCTAGCTGCTCGCACATCTCAAAAGCCTGGCGTTTATCCTAGTTTGACGTGTTCATATTGTTCACTAAAGGGTCATGAACTTTCAAGGTGTTACAAGTATAAACACCAACGAAGGCACGTCAACAAACTTCAACGAAGAGAAAATCATTTAGCAATGAAAAGGTACTTTAGAGCTAAGTATATCTCTCTTATATATTTCTCGAAATATGTGTTGGTAAAGCTTTCGCTTTAGCCAAGTTCATATTTACCTAGTGACGAAAGTCATGTTATGTTTCAATCATTTTGGAAATCACTCTGTCGAGAAATAGTTTGTGAATAACAACTATATAACGTCCTCTGAGAATGTTTCAATGATTGAAAGGAGAGTTGAGACAATATAACCATTGGAGGATATAAGCATTGTTGTGGTAACACATATATGTATAAGTTATTATTGCTTGAACCGAAGTTTGCGAACTTTGTTGATCAAGTGAAACCGGAGTAGTGCGTGAGCTCAGTCCACGAACTCAGCATACATGCTCAGTCCGTGAACCCAGTCCACGAACTGGCGTAGTTATCGAACCCGAGAATTTTTTCTGGAGTTTGTGAACTCCTTCCGGGAACTTAAGTCCGCGAACCCAGTCCGAGAACTTGAGTAGGTTATCTCTAAAAATGATATTTATGAACTTATCATGATAAACTAAGGAATGCTATTGCAAACCGTGGCTTTATAGTTCATGAATCGATTCGAGTGAATCACATCATTTTTTCTTCAATTGTGTCTTGTGTAGTACATGAGATCTCATAGCAATTGAACAACTCTCTAACTAGTTCATTTGAGTCATTTGGACTAGTTATGGTGAAGAAGAATATGGTTGATATGAAAGTTATCATATGGCTAACCATTTGGTTAACTATTGCTGAACCAACTAATGTACAAGTTTGGGTAATGTTTTCACAAGCCTACAAACGTGCATTTCATGTGTGTATAACAAGCTATGTTTGTAGGACCAGAATATCGCTACAACGCTTTTCTCGCGATATTAACAACACTTTTGCGAGCGTCATTAAAGACTCTTTAACAACGTTTCGCGAGCGTCACAAAATATCCAAAAGAAAGACATAAAAGCTTACAATGGAAGAAGTACAAGGAGATTATGTTTATCCTGCGATGGTTATCATTCTTGCGAAAGAGAACATTGTAGCGATCGCGATGAGATCACAGAATAAGTCCGAAATAGGAGGAGAACTTAGCTGTCATCCACTATGAAAATCCATATATAAAGGGTTCGTTAGGTTCAGAAAATGATGATGTCTTTTTTAGAGTTGATAAGGTTTTGAGGAGAAATTGTTACAACTTGAAGATTTGAATAAATTGTTAGAGTTGAAGAAATGGCTAGAAGAAGAAGATGTACATCAGAACCACCGACAACTGTGAGGAGAAGTAAAAGACTTGTAGGTAAGGGAACAAGTGAATTAGAAGAATCTTTAAGGATGAGATCAGGAAGAAATAGAATAAGAAATGAAGCAGAAAGTTCAATTCAACAGCTGAATCAACAAACACAAACACAAACACAAGATAGGAATGTGGATTATGATAGAGTGAGTGTACATACTTGGAGGTCGGATTCTATAGAAGAAGCAGAAAATAGAAAATTAAGAAATGAAGAAGAAGGAGAAAGAAATCAAGAAATGGTTGGAGGATTAATTCATGAAGGACGTGAAAATGAAATAGTAGATGATTTGAGACAGAGAATAGAGGAATAAAGAAGATTAGAGGCAGAAGAGCGTGCGAATTTAACAAGACAAAATCATGAGCTAAGAATGGAGAATTTGAGGTTACAAAGAAGGAGATCAAGAAGTACTATTAGATCAAATTCAAGATCATTCAGAGAAGAATCAAGGAAAAATTCCCCTATGAGAAATATTAGAGAAGAAATGAAAAATTTAAATGGAGAACAATGTCATAGAGAAGAAGAGATAATTAGAGATCGCTATAATCCGCATGGAGAAGCATGGGATAATAGACGTAACAATAGAAATCAAGAGGGAAGAAATAACCAAAATGAAGAAGAAAATCCATAAGAAGGTAGGAGGATATTACATGGGCGAGAGAATCAAAGGAATCAAAGAATAATTGAAGAAGAAATTGAGAGACATTACGCCGAACAAGCACGCCTGGCTTGCGATAAAGAAAGATTAAGGGCAGAAGTAGAAGAACAAGAATTTCGAGAGGCAGTACGACAAAATAATCATGAAAATCGAAAAAATAGACATACACAAAATCGCTACAATGATAATATTCAGGAGGAGTATGATAGGATACAGAGGAGATTAGAAAAACAGCGAAGAGAAATGAAGAAATCCGCCAAGAAGAAAGTAGACAGCTGCGATTTCAAGAGGAGGGTGAAAGAGAAAATCGCAGAGAAATACGGAATGATAATGAAGAAGAAGACACACAAAATCTCGCGAGACAAGAAAGGCAAGAGCGCAAAAGAAGAGAAGCTGCATTAAAAAGGCCAATGGAGCAAAACTCAACTGAGAATGAGAAAATATTGAGAGAATTAGTAGAAATGCGAGGAATGATAAACAATAGAAGAGAAGGAGGAAGAAGGCAGCTCGATGAAGCTATTGAAGAAGCTGCGAGAACTCCATTTACTCAAGAAGTACAATTAAGAGGGATACCTCCAAAATGCAATTTACCAGCATTAACCAGCATCTTTGATGGGACTACTTATGCTGTTCAACACGTCAAGGCTTATGTTAGATGTATGCTACAGTGGGAAAACCATGATGCTGTACTATGCAAATATTTTGCGTCTAGCTTAACTGGCGAGGCATTAAAATGGTTCGAGGGATTGCCAAAGAATACCATAACTTCTTTTGATCATTTACAAGCTACATTTCTAGGAGCTTATATTAGCAACAATTCATCGCGGCCGGGTATTGAAGATGTATTTGGGTTAAAACAGAGAGTTGGCGAGAGTCTAAAGCACTTAACCATAAGGTGGAAATCAATGTGCAGCGAGATGGCTGGAAGAGTAGATGAAAGATGCCTAATTTTATCCTTCATTAATGCAATGTTCGCGACCAATCTGTTATACATACAAGTTTTCATAGTCAAGAATACAATCACTATGACTGAACTACGAGAACTACAAGAAGAATACATTGCTTTGGAGGAGAAACAAAATGATATGGAATCATATCCCATCGCGAACACCAATTCCGTAGCAGCAAATGGGAGTTTACTTCCTAAAATGATAAACAATGTGGCGAGCAGCTCGCAAGTGCAACAAGAGAAAGTAGAGACTGATAACCAGCAGAAATTGGTTGCTATGGGCAGTCGAGATCAAGAAGAATATGAAAGGGAGAAGAATTATTACAATCGCGGTGGGAATAATAAGATTCAAAGGCTTGATCATCCGCAAGAAACTTATGGTGGACATAGGCAAAACAATTTCAGAAGTCAAGGGAATCAGAAGATCATATGGGAAGAAATTAAGATGCCTCCTCTCGATGCTAGTATAGAAAAAATTTGGGAAGCTATCATTTTAATGGAAAATATACCATCTCCATGGAACATGGGAAAAGAACCACATCCTAATAATCGCAGTCAAGAATTTTGTCCTTACCATCATTTTCATGGCCACACAGTAAATGACTGCAGGAATGTAAAGAGAATAATTTTAAGGATGATTGAACAAGGAAAGCTAAATCACTTTTTAGTAGGACATCCACAATCTCAGTGATTGCCTCCAGCACCAGAAATTCGCAGGGTAAATACTGTAAAAGGAGCCGAATCATTCATAATAATAGTTGGGGCTAAAGCAAAGAATTTGTTTTGTAATTCCATCGTACATTCACATAGAACAATAGAGAATTTCCATGATAATGCTCTAAGAAGAGTCTTCGCGAGAGACACAGATGGAAGAGAGATAATGAATATCGCGAGAGCCTCACCATTAGAAGAATGGCAGAAAAAAATTATATCTTTCAGTGCACAGGAAGTACCAGAACCTGGAGAGCAACATGATAACCCATTGGTGGTAATATTAGAGATAAAACCAAAGAAAATGGAGGAAGAAGATGAAGAAAATGGTGATGAAAATGAAGATTCTTGGGCTATCAATAGAGTTCTAATAGACACAGGCAGCTCCGTTGACATACTATTTTATCATACCTATAAAACAATGGGTGGAAGAGACGAAGATCTAATTCCCTCAACATATAAAATCTATGGTTTTAATGGCATTGCCAATAAACCAAAAGGGGAAATTGAGATGCGGATTCCATTGAAAGGGATAACTTCTAAGATCTTGTTCTGTGTTGTTGACATTGAATCACCTTACAATGCTCTGATTGGTCGACCTTGGCTACATGAAATATTAGGTGTAGCATCTACTTTCCACTAGTGTGTTAAATTTCCTCACCTTAATGGTGTTGGAATTATTAAAGGAGATTGGGGAGAAAGCAGGAAATGTTATGAAATTGATATGAAGTCTTGTGAAGAAAGATCTAAGAAGAATAGCAATTGGAAGGACACTATCAAACAACGACAAAGATATGAAAGGTTAATGATTGATACAATAGAACGACAAGAAGTAGTTCATGGAGAGCGTCTCGCAGATGAAGAAACAACAACAAAACGTAGCAGTGAATAGTAAGTAGAGAGGTAAAGTGATGAACTTTAGAAGACTTAATGAATGATTTGTTCGAAGAATATGTAATTGAACAGGGTATTCTACTTGAAAGAATTGCAAGATTTTACAAAAACAAAGAAGATCAAAGTTGTGAAATTTTATCAGAGTTATAATACTCGCGAGAAGCGCGAATGAATTTCGCAGAGATTAATAGAATGGGACGAATCTTTATGGCGTGCACCCTAGTTCGCGAATAAAATTTTGCAAGAGGAAAATGTAAGACCTAATAGCACGTCATAGGAGGGGGTATCTCTTGACATGATTCAGGGGTAAGGTTATACCACTGCTGGATCCTGAGTCATGCAGATGTTGGGGTTAAAGAAAACCTATCCGGGAGAGAGATCTTGGATTTCCAACTATATATGGTTATACCCTGGTTGGACGACCGAGAATATCTTCCAAGAAGTGCAAAATATGACCAAGGCACCGAGGTACACAGTTGATCCAAGAGTGCCCGGGGCGTACGAAACTCCCTTGCCATTCTTGGTAAGTCTTGGATATGATGCACTTGGCCTGAATAAAACCCCACTTACGGTGCATTCTCGAAATTATAAGCCATATATGCATAAAGGATAAGAGGCTGTGAAAACAGCTGGTTGTTGGTAAATCTGGATGGGAGGAGCTAGTCTTGTATGGCCGATGTTCCCTCCTTGAAGGGGCAACCATGGGGAAGATAAGGGCGGCACCCTCCATTAGGGAGCTGATAAGTGTCTTAAGACAGCAATGTCATGGGGCTTTATGATGCATGAACATTTAGGCCTGTCATATTGTCGCGTGACGTAAATGATACAGAGGCAACAAGCCACAAGAGAAATGTTAAGATGAGATCAATGGGTTTTTACATGAGAATGTAAAGACATCCTGCGATTTCATCGCAAGACGGCAATGTAACGAGGCTTTGATCTCGCGAGGGAACTTAGACTTGTCATATTGTCGCAATACAATCAAAATATAAAGATAAGGCAAGATCAATGGGTCAATGCATGCAAATGTAAAGACGTCCTGCGATTTTGTCGCAGAAAGAAAAAAGTGTGGCACAATAAGACCTTTAATTAGGAAGGCATAATAAGACCACAAGATTACTGCGATAATACTCGCAGATTTTCTTAGAATTGCGATTTTACGCAATTTTTGCTAGCGATAACATCGCCAATATTGAGGCAAATTTTATTTAAAGCTTATATCTAATCTCTACTCAATTTTTTCATAGTGCAGATGAATAATAGAGGCAAGTATGGGAATGCATAAGAACAATGAAGTTATTATTCATCCATCATATAAAAATTGCATAGAGATTATTAAATGATATGATTGCACAGATGATTAAAGAATATTAATTATATTGATTGATTAATTTGCAGAAAAAGAATTGTTTTATAATTTATACAGATAGAAGCAAAAGAAATTTACAAAATTGGAGAGAATCACAGCAATTTTACAGAAATAAGAAATAAATATACAAAGAAGATAGAAGGAAGAAGAAGAACTATCTAGATCCATCGCCATCCTCTTTGTCAGACTTCTCTTCATCGCCAGATTTCTCCCTTTCATCATTATCATCACTATCTTCATTCTTATCAGATTCTTCTTTTCCACCAGATTTTTCTCCTTCGTCATTATCATTATTATCTTCATCCACGCCAGAATCCTCAGCCTCGCTGTCAGAAATGTCAAGATTTGGGATTGTTGCGGGAACTTCCTTTGCAAGATCAGGATATATAGAAGGGGAAATTCAGTGATCATTGTAAACCAACCTAACAGAATCATTACGAACAACAATCATTTACAAAATCAAAACAATGAAACAGATCTATTAAATTCGCGCCCTTTTGAATGGCAAACCCTAATGTCAAAATTCTAGTAATGTCAAACTATCATCAATCGTGAATATTTATTATTGCGAGCAGCAAGAGTATTCGAGAACTGATTCTTCTCATCTTCAAGTTCCCAAATTCTTTCAAGATATTTTTTCTCAGCTCTTGCGAGAATATGACAACAAGTTAGAAATTTTGTAAAAAAGAATAATAAAAATAGAAAACTAGCAAGAGGAAGAACAGCTAACAACCTTCTCTTTCAGAAATCATATCCCTAATTAAAGCCGCTTGTTCAACTTGAAGGCTAATATTTACACCTAAATCGTTCCTGGCATTGTCAAGAATCTTCGTAGTCCAAGAAAACTCATCATCGCTATTTATAAGGAGACGAGATCGAACTTGGGTTTCCCTCGCAAGAAGATCTTCATTATCGCGGACAAGTTTATCTCTTTCCATTTGAACATTAAGAAGAGTCTTATGGAAGTTGGCTAGAGTCTTGGAGCCATTTTTAACAGCAAGATCTTTCTCGTCAATAAGATCATTATTTCTCTTTCTTAATCTATTTATTTCTTTCTTTGAATCAAGATAAAAGCGCTTATATTTGTTGGTCAAACCTAAATTGAATATGTGTTCAATTTTTAAGAGATTAAGTTTGGATCTAAGTTTATCTATGGAGAGGGATTTAATCTAATCATCTGAGAAATTACTTAAAGAATTATTAAGGCGAGAAAGAAGAGTATTATCATCTACAGGTTCAGGGAAAGATTGAAAGAGTGTAGCCTCGTTAGAAAGACCATAAATATCTGCAAGTTGAAAGTGGGTGCTTGAATAATCCGCGATAGAGTAAGGAGAATTAAGAGAGAAGATAAATAAGTCATACCATAAAGTTGATGATTAGCTTTATCAAGATCAGAGATTTTTTGCTTATCAACTGAAGTTTCAGTCTCCAACTGTTTATTCTTCTTGCGAAGCTCAACAACTTCAAACTCTAATTTTTCTTTATCTTCGCCACACATTCTGTTTGATACTAGTTTGCTAAAGCTAGATTTGATTCTCCTTTAACCTTTAGTTTTCTTCTTCTAAAACCAGGTTAACGACTTAAAGACTTCATTGGGATTGTGAAGCTAGACCGATACTACTTTTATTGTAGTTGTATGATCTGATCTTGCTGTTTCTATCGTACGAGTACAATTATAATAATTGGCTTGAGATTTCTATCTCCGATAGGCAAGATATAAAATTAATCACAAGCATCTTCTTCTCATCGTTTGTGATTCCACAATATCTTTTTTCGCTGCGTCGATTAAGACTATTGTGAGGTGATTGATAATACTGAGCTATTCTTCGGGAAAAATCTGGTGTCTGCGTTATTTCTTTTTCGTATTATATTTTCTATATAATTGAAACATCGCAGGTTATGCGTAGTTCAATCAATTAGATAATCCAACCTTTGGTTGTTGATATAAATTGATTGACACTTGAACATTGGTCTTTGATACCGTTCAAGTTGTTTCACATAATAATCAGGCTCACGGATTTTTATTTGTTTGATTTGCTGATTACATTGTGAAACATAGATACAACTGTTAGATATATTTCTTAATTGAGCTCGCTTTATTAGTTGGTGCTCTTGGAATTATATTGGAGTTAGTCCATACATATTACTAAACGAAATATTGGGTGAGGTTGTTAGAACCCCGCTTTTTCAATTGGTATCAGTGCAGGTAGGGACGGTACTAGGGGGTGGCTTACCCAGGATGCAGCCCCCCCAAATAAAATAAAATGAGAAGGTCCTTTTTAGCCAGCCTATTCGTAAGAAAAAAATAAAAAAACCCAGGTCAAAATTATAGTTAGCCCAAAATAAACTCTCTATCTATACAAAAATGAGAAACCACACGCCACGTATCCCACTAATAACTCTCTGTCTATACAAACATACAAGAAAAGTCTTCTGTTGCCTCCCTCCTACCTTTTTTTCTTCTCATCTTGCGTTTCTTTTTAGTTTCTAGGTTAAAAATTAAAACACCAGTGACAGAGGTGAGGGTCAACACAAATTCATATAACTATAGATTAGCCCAAGGTAAAACTTTTCATTATCCCATTAGTATGACTTCTATACCAATTTTATTGTTATGTTGCGTTTTTTCTTCTTTTAAACTTTTTCGTCCTCTTATGTTTCGGTTAGTGCTTAGAAATTAAATTCAACGGTGAAATTTACTTCCACTCCATCACAATTTGATCTATCCAGCCCATGTTGTTTCCAAATATTCTAAAACTTGGTCCATGCGTACGTAAATTAAATATTAGCCCAAATATCAAAATCTATTACATATTATTTCCCCCCTTTTTCTTTTCTTTTCACAAACAATGACAAAAATTTGACATTTTAATTGTTCTGATATATCGGTTTTTAATTTCATGAATTGATTTGAAAACCGTACAAAGATATAGAAGTAACATTTTAAAAATTCAAAAATTCGGGCGGCCTTCGGCCGCATTTCAGATAATAATATTTATTTTTATTATATATGTTGTCTTCGCAATTTTAAATATTGTCATTGACTTGGACCTTACTATACAGAAAATGATAAGCAGCATGCAGTGCTTTTATCACTGTGTATATATTTGAGGCATTTAGATTGCTATAATCAGGGTGTACGAAAAAAAAAAATTTAGCCCACCCGAACACAAATTCCTGGTTCCGTCGCTGAGAGCAGGCAAACATGTTTAAGACCTTATAAGTCCGTGTTTGTAGTGATCTGACTCTATGGAAAGTTGTGCTATCTCTGACAAACGCATCACCGGAGACAAAAGTTCTATTTTGATAAATCTATTAAAGAGAAAGACTTGTATATTTCACATATAGATGAATATTTTGTTCCTACAAAACAGACAAATATTGATATGTGTTAGCATGGTTTCTTTGCTGACGAATCTGATTCTGAAGTAGAAAGAGATGCTGCCAGAGAGAGTGCAGCGATTCTAAAACTTGTTAGAATCTAGGAAGTTGAAATCAATAGGCTAAAACACAAGGTCAATACAATAATTGGTATGGTAAAAGATCGTGATTCCCAACTTAGGGTTCTTCACGAGGAAAATGTTGTTAAGGCTAAACTCAAAGAAGATGCATGTGAATTTGAACGACTATTGAGTAATCTCTCTATTCAAGATAAACGTCGTTTTGAGGAGTCTTTCATACCAAATACTTCTGACTTTGCTGAGATATTTGAAAACGTGACATATTCTAATTATGTTTCTCAAAAGAAAACATCTTCATAAAATAAACTGGAAACCCTTCCTATTGATAAAGAAGTGCTTGGTGCTTCCACTAATCATGGATTTACCACGTCTCATGGAAGAAAAAAATCTTCTATCGATGTTGCTAAATGTTGGGAAAATTGGCACCCCGAGCGTAGCGGAACACAGGATCATAAAAGGGCAATTGGTGATTTGAACCAAACATGGGAGATATAGTAAGAAAGAAACAGAAAGAAGCACACAACCACAACACAAGATATACGTGGTTCACCTTTATAGGCTAGATCCACGGTCAATACCACTAGAAAAACTTTCACTAAATCAAAGACCATTATATGCTCTTTCCACAACCCAAGACAAGACCAAAGAGTTAACAAGACATACCCGAGATCATCAATGAAGAAATCATAGAAACCAACTCTCTAAACCATTCAACAAACCATCCTCGTGTCTTCTCTTCTACACCTTCTTTATAGATGCTAGTAACAGAGGAGAAACATGGAAACAATAGAAAACTTGGTTTAGGGAAAAGCCCCAAACCCTAAACACTAGAACACCAAAATACTCTCTCTACAAGTTTTTCTCTCACACTGATATTGACCTTCACGGTACATGATCCTCCCAACAAAGAGACCAAAATCATAAGCACAAGGATTTACCACTCTTCTAGGTTGGATTGTTTTCAAACCTACAATTCTAGTCATATATATAGAGAACACAAACTTGGTCACCAAGTATTAGTCTCCAACTAGGAAACTAAACTCTTTCCTAATATATTTCCTACTCAAATTAGGAAATCCACCTCCATATGAAAACGAACTTGTAGGAGCAGAATCTCGCAACAACAACGCTCTTGCAAAGATTTCTGCCACACAGGGCAAGTGTCGCAAATAGTTAAAAGAAATGACGAAATATGTGAAGATTTTATCATTGCTCGCAAGAAATGTAGCAGAAACCTGAGGGGAATGTAGCAAAAACCTGAGGGAAATATAGCAGAAACCTGAGGGAAATGTAGCAGAAACCTAAGGGAAATGTAGCAGAAACCTGAGGGAAATGTAGCAGGAGATCGAGAGAAATGAAGAAAGCTTGCGAAAGATATTACCGCAGAACTCAGATCCGAAATTAAGGGAAAGTTTAGCTGTAAATGAGCTGTCATCCACTATGTAACTACCTATATAAATAAGAGAGCAGGGGAGAGATAATTTTTAGGAAGAGAGAGAAAGATATTTTGGAGAGAGAAAATGTGTTTTCTTTATCATCTTCTTCCCTAGAATTCTTCCAAGAACTCCATTAATAGAGATTGTAGATGTAAATTAATGTAGTTACAAATTATTATAGTGAAGATCCGTGGATGTAGATCACATTGATCGAACCACGTAAAAATCTTGGTGTTTATTTATAATTTTAGTATTTTTATCATCATTTTTATATTTAGATCTAGGAATTGTTATCAAGATTTGATAAGGGGTGTGTTGTAGGAAAACCTGAAATTACATTTTGGCGCTAGAAACACTACCTTCTATTTGATTAATTGAGGAAGATTCAAAGAAATTGGCTACCGGAATTAGAATTTGTGAGATTTAAAATTTTTGAGAGGAAATTCGATAATGGAGAAGTTGTATCTTCAAACAATCACCGACAACACAGTGAAAGAGCATAAAATAAAAAGTCGAAGATGCAAAACTATGTAAAAAGGATGAATTTGTTGATTCAAGAAAATTCCAAGAAATATTATCTACTGTTCATGTATATTTTTAGATCTAAAAAAATTTTAAGGTTAAAAATGGAAATTTCATGGAAGAAATTACATTTTCAGGGAGTAAGCATTATCAACAATTCAAAGACATGTGAAGACTAAGAGAAAAAATTAGTTGTTATGGTGAATTTTAGAGAATAAACAAGAGGCAAATTGTGAAAGAAATTAAGGGAGGACGAAGAGAAGATAAGAGGTAGACGCTGCAATTTTTATCACAAGAATAAGTTTGCACAGATGGTTCAAGTCTGCGAGAATAACAAAGAGGTCAAGGGTTCAAATCTCGCAGAAATACATATTTTTCATTTTCTTCTCATTTTCAGCGGAGAATAAAAGAATAAGTAAAAAAGTTCTGCGTTAAATGTCGCAAAGAGATTCTTGAACAGTTGGTCCAGAGAACAATATGTGAATTTGTGGTCACAGGTTCGAATTTTCCTGCGAGCATAATTTTCTTCTTTTTACAAAGGGTGAAAAAATAGATAATTTCGCAACATTGTTTCATTATCTCGCAAACAAGAGGCAGCACAGTTGGTAATCTGCGAAGTTAATGAGTTTATGGTCGCAACACATACATATTTTTACACGCAATCCTTGATAATTTCGCAAGTGTATTTCACGCAGAAGATAGTTAATGATAATCTTGCAGAGAAATTTCGCAGAGAAGGGTTAGCACAGATGGTTCAGCGTGATATGTCGCAAGCAATAGTTCGCAGGATCAATTCTTACTTCATGCAAGTTTATTTTTGTTATTTCGCAAGTTAGCCTTTGATTATTTCGCAGATAAATTTCGCAAGCAAGAGAGCTAGCACAGTTGGTTGAGAGGCATGAATGCAAGCAATAGGTCGCAGGATCAATTCTCATCTCACGCATGTTTATTTTTGTTTTGCGAGAATTGTCTCTAGAACAATTAGACTTTGATTACTTCGCAAGATCTTTCATTATTTCGCAAGAAAAGGTTAGCAAAGTTGGTATGGTGCGAGAAAATGCAGAAAGTAGATCAAGGGTTCAAGTCTCACTCTTCCCAATTATTTTTGTTGCGAGATGTTCAGACAATTCACATAAGAGTTAAGTACCTTTTCTTAGAATATTTTACTTACAACAAACAAAAGATTTTTTATTTAATTTCCAAAAAGCGATATAATCGCAAGATTTCTAAAATTATTAAGATTTCAAAACATTTCAAAGATTTTTGACAACAAAAGATCATGAAAAATGTATGCGAATTATCGCAAAAAGTTAGAGATTTCACAAATTTTCAAAGATTTCAAAGACTACAAAAAGTGAAATTATTGCAAAGATTTCTAAGATTTCAAAATATTTTGATTTGATTTACAAAGAGCGATACAATCGCAGAATTACAAAGATTTTACAATTACAAAAATTTCAGAATTACAATATGTTAGAATTTTTCTTGAATATTTACTTCAGATGATATGATATTATGAGATGAAAACAGAAATGAAAGCATAAAGAAACGTGAATAAAGAAACGGGAGATTATTTCGAAGACATATTTTGCAAAAAATAGTTAGAACAGTTGATATGGCGCAACATTATACAAGAGTCAGATCAAGAGTTAATTTTGCAAGACTTCATTTCTCATTTCTTCTCAATTTTCAAGCAAATCATATACTTCCCAAGAGACAACAGCAAGCCGCAAAAGATAAGTACCATTTCCTTGAATATTTTATCTATGATTTTTGCGAGAAAGTTTTTTGATTTTATTTATCAAAAGCGATATATATTCGCAAGATTTCTAAAATTTCTAAGATTTCAAAACATTTCAAAGATTTTTTAGATTGTGATACAATCGCAAGATTCAAAAAAATAATTCATCGCAAAAATTTAAAGATCTCAAAATTTTTCAAAGATTTCAAAGTTACAAAAAAAAAAAAACAGAGAAAATTAAATTTATATATTTCTATAAAACATTTTTGATTTAAAGACGCGATATAATCGCAAGATTTCAAAGAAGATTTCTAAGATTTCAAAATATTTTACAGAGAATTTACTTCAAAAATGATATTATGAGAATGAAAGAAGAAATGACAGAAATGAATGAAAGAATGAATAAAGAAATGTGAAATTATCGCAAAAGACGCGAATAAAATTTCGCAAGAGAGAAATGCAAATGCATAAGACGGGCGCAAATCGCCTAAAAACATATAAGAATGGGACGAACCTTTATGGCGTACACCTTAGTTCGCGGATTCTATTCCGTAAGAGGCAATGTCCTTAAAGTGCGTCATAAGGGGGGTATCTCTTTGCATGACTATAGGAAATGCTATACTGCTACTGGAAACTAGTCATGGAGATTTGGGATTATAGAAAATCCATCCAGGAGAGATAACTTGGATTCCCAGCTATATAAGGTTATACCCTAGTTGGGCGCCCGAGAGTTTCTCCTAAGGAATGCAAAGTATGATCAAGGCGCCGAGGTACACGGTTGAGCTTTGGGTGCCCGAGACGGATGAACCTACCCTGGCCATCCATGGCAAGTCTTGGCTTACGATGTGTTCGGCCCGAAGAAAACCCCTCTAGGGTGTAGTCTCGTAACTATAAGCCATATATGCATAAAGGATAAGAGGCTACGAAAACAACTGGTTGTTTCTAGAACCGGATGGGAGGAGCTAGTCTTGTATGGCAGAAGTACGTCTCCTTGAAGGGGCAACCAGGGGGAGAGATAAGGGCGATACCCTCCATTAGGGAGCTGTGTATCAAAAAAGACGGCAATGTCATGGGACTTTATATTCACAAGAATATTTAGGCCCGTCATATTGTCGCGTGACAGGCCAAAAAGCCTCAAGAGAAATGTTAAGATGAGATCAATGGGTTTTTGCGATAAGATCAAAAGATGAGATAAATGAAATCAATGATAAGAGGATATAAATCGCAAAGACGGCAATGTCATAAGTCTTCAAAAGCAAAGAGAGATTAATCTCACAAGATGGCTTAGACTTATCATATTGTCGCAGAGATCAAAATAAATGATAAGACAAGATCAATGGATTATTACATATAAAAGTAAGAATGTCATGCGATCTTGTCGCAGACAAGTGGCATAATAAGACCTTTAACTAGGAAGGAAAAATAAGACCACAAGAGAGGTTATACCTACAAGCGTATAACATATTGCTAACGACTTTATATTAGTCTTATTTCATTACAGATCAATAACAAGAGGCAGGTATGGGAATGCATAGAATGGAAATTACAATTTGTCGCAGAAAATAGTTGCAAGAAAGAAAGAGAGAAGTACACAAGTTTTACAGGCCAAAAAGAAAATAAGACCATTAGAGAGAACGCAAATAAACTTGCGAAGATAATTATATTGCAGGAAAAAACAGTGGAGAAAATAACAATGAGATACAATGAGCCAGAAAAATGAGGCACAAGAGAATGAACCTGCGGGAATAAAGAGGAATGTATTCACTAGAGAAAAATACAAAGAAATGGAGAATGGAGGCAATTTAAAGCTACATCACTTTTACCGCGGCGAAATGAGAATAATACCTTGAAATTTCGCAGGACTATTCATATTTTGATCCATTATTCGCGACACTATTTGTGGCACTATTCGCGACACTATTTGTGACACTATTCATAATTCGAGGCACTATTTGCGACACTATTCGTATGACTATTCATAATTCACAGCACTATTTGAACACTATTCATAATTCGCAGAAATGTTCAGAAAATCGCAGAAATATTCAGAAATTAGCAGGATTATTCATAATCACGAAGACTCATTCATAAACTCGCAGATTTATCCAGAATTTCGCAGGAATTGTGATTATTTCGCAGAATGTGATTATTTTCTTAAAAGTGATTACCACTTGAGGCAGAGGCAAGATAAGAATAAAGACGCAATTTAATCATTCAACATTTTCTCAAGGATTCTCCTTCATAGATAAAGAACAGAGGCAACTATGGATTACCAAGAAAATATTTTATGTTCTTTATCTTCTCGGCAAGAATCATTTCCAAAATGGGCAAGAATTCTCACCAAAAATGAAGAAATAATTTCGCATGAATAGAAGCAATATTTTTCATTCAAGAGCGGATACTTCTTATATTTCGAGGATTGAGTACTTCTTATACTTCTTTAAGGATACTTCGCATACTTCATACTTCGCATACTTCAAAAGATGATACTTCTAATTATTTTTCAAAACTTCAGAACTTCGCAAAAGAATAGAGGCAAGTATATACTTTTTAAGTTTGGTATTCTTTCGCTAGTTCTTTCGTCAACAAAGATCAGAGATTACTACAACAATGAATTTTTTCTCAAAGGTTGCTCTTCAAGCAATATTCAAGAAAAAAGAGGCAAAATGTAGGAGCAGAATCTCGCAACAACAACGCTCTTGCAAATATTTCTGCCACACATGGCAAGTGTCGCAAATAGTTAAAAGAAATGACGAAATATGTGAAGATTTTATTATTGCTCGCAAGAAATGTAGCAGAAACCTGAGGGAAATGTAGCAGAACCCTTAGGGAAATATAGCAGAAACCTGAGGGAAATGTAGCAGAAACCTGAGGGAAATGTAGCAGGAGATCGAGAGAAATGAAGAAAGCTTGCGAAAGATATTACCGCAGAACTCAGATCCGAAATTAAGGGAAAGTTTAGCTGTAAATGAGCTGTCATCCACTATGTAACTACCTATATAAATAAGAGAGCAGGAGAGAGAAAAGGGGAGAGATAATTTTTAGGAAGAGAGAGAAAGATATTTTGGAGAGAGAAAATGTGTTTTCTTTATCATCTTCTTCCCTAGAATTCTTCCAAGAACTCCATTAATGGAGATTGTAGATGTAAATTAATATAGTTACAAATTATTATAGTGAAGATCCGTGGATGTAGATCACATTGATCGAACCACGTAAAAATCTTGGTGTTTATTTATAATTTTAGTATTTTTATCATCATTTTTATATTTAGATCTAGGAATTGTTATCAAGATTTGATAAGGGGTGTGTTGTAGGAAAACCTGCAATTACATAACTTAAAGTAGGAAACCCACGGTTTTCCTAACAATCTCCACCTCGGATCATACTTTCAAGAATGAAACGATCACAGGAAATCACCTCCATCTTCCACCACAGTTGTTCGCCATCTCCATATATCCATAGAATTATTTTTGAAGCTCAAACCCGCACTTCCATCTCCATAGAACCATCTCTTTGACCAAAATACCATGACGCTGATACAAGTCTTCAAACCACCTACTTTATGAAAAACACTTATGAAATCGATCATGTTTCACAAATATCATGAAAATATTTAATCACCATCAATGAATCCTTGCACAGACTCTAACATTGATCACCAAGAGAACCATCAAGAAGAATCACCGTTAGCTCCACCTAACCAGTAAGTTAATTACATATTGAACTCTAATACCGAAAGAAAGATTACTTCAATATCATACTCCAGCACATATCATGATTACCATCAGATATTTCTACTATAATTAACAGGCTTAATCTTTTAAGCGATTCTCAAATCCATCACCAATCTGACATACTTTTTACCACCATCACACCCAACATACTCGCTTAGAATATATACCGTGTGAATTCTATATTACCGTGGTACATGCTTTCAAGATCGGGCATATTCTTGATATTACGTGCAAGCCATGAAGAATACTTTAACATAGACTTAAGAAAATAAATCTATAACATCTCGTGCATAACTTCGAAGCGTTGCTGGACTTGCTTCTACATGAGACCTAACAGCCCCATCCTTTCTTCAAACTTTGTAATCCATTTTTATGGTGTATGATTACTAACACTCTTCAAGAAGTAAATATGTATTCCACCTCATTCAGCTTTATTATGTATCCCATACTACATCATGAAAACCAAATGAAGAACATAAACTTCTTATACCAAGTTGAACCTTTGATTTTTAAATTACATCACAAACCCATCTTTGTGTAACACCGGTTGAAACATTATCTTCAAAACATTTCTCCACCCGAACAATAAACCATCGTTAAATTCTAGGTTCAATCACACTAGCCTATCCGATGGGCTCTGATACCAAGACTAATACTTGGTGACCAAGTTTGTGTCCTCTATATATATGACTAGAATTGTAGGTTTAAAAAAAGTCCAACCTAGAAGAGTGGTACATCCTTATGCTTAGGATTTGGTCTATTTGTTAGGAGGATCGTGTACCTTGAAGGTCAATATCGGTGTGACAGAAAAAATTCTATATAGAGGATTTTAGTATTCTAGTGTTTAGGGTTTGGGGCTTTTCTCTAAACCAAGTTTTCTAGTGTTTCCATGTTTTTCCTCTGTTACTAGCAGCTATAAAGAAGGTGTAGAAGAGAAGACACGAGGCTGGTTTTTTGAATGGCTTAGAGAGTTGGTTTCTATGGTTTATTCAATGGTTTTCTCGGGTATGTCTTGTTAACTCTTTAGTCTTGTTTTGGGTTGCGTCAAGAGCATATAGTGGTCTTTGATTTAATGGGAATTTTTTCTGGTGGTGTTGGTCGTGGATCTAGCCTGTAAAGGTGAACCACATATATCTTGTGTTTTGGTTGTGTGATTCTTTTTGTTTCTTTCTTATTATTTCTCCCATTTTTGCTTTAAATAACCAATTGCCCTTTGTGATCATGTTTTCCCCTGCGCTCGGGGTGCCAATTTTCCCAACAATTGTTATCAGAACAAGGACAGGCTGGTGTGATTGAACCTAAAATTGAACAATGGTTTTATTGTTCGGGTGGAGAAATATGTTTTGAAGATAATATTTCAACCAGTGTTTACAAAGATGGATTTGTGATGTGATTTACAAATTGGAGGTTCAACTTGGTAGAAGTTTATGTTCTTTTTTATAGTTTTATGATGTAGTATGGGATGCATAATAAGGCTGAATGAGGTGGAATACATATATACTTCTTGAAGGGTGTTAGTAGCCATACACTAAAAAGAATGGGTTACAAAGTTTGAAGAAAGGGTGGGGTTGTGATGTCTCATGTAAAAGCAAGTTAAGCAATGCTTCGAAGTTATGCACAAGATGTTATAAATTTATGTTCTTAAGTCTATGTTAAAGTATTCTTGATGACTTGCACAGAATATTAAGAATGTGCCCTATCTTGAAAGCATGTAACACGGTAATATGGGCATTTACACGGTATATATTCTAAGCGGGTATGTTGGGTGTGATGGTGGTTAAAGTATGTCAGATTGGTGATGGATTTGATAATTGCTTAAAGGATTAAGCTCGTTAATCACAATAGAGATATATGATGATTTATTTCAGATACACGGTAATCATGATATGTGTTGGAGTATGACAATGAAGCTAATTCTTCCTTTCTGGATTAGAGTTCAATATATAATTAGCTTACTGGTTAGGTGGAGCTAATGGTGATTCTTCTGGATGGTTCTCTTGTTGATCAATGATGGAATCTGCGCAAGTATTCATTGATGGTGGTATAAGATTTTCATGGAGTTTGTGAAACGTGGCTAGTTTCATAAGTGGTATTCATAAAGAAGATGGTTTGAAGACTTTTATCAACGTCATGGTGTTTTGGTCGGAGAGATGGTTCTATGAAGATGGAAGTTCGGTTTTGAACTTCAAAAATAATCCTACGGGTATATAGAGATGATAAATAACTCTGGTGCAAGATGAATGTGATTTCTTGTTATCATGTCATGCTTGATAGTATGATTCGAGGTGGAGATTGTTGGGAAATAAGTGGATTTTCTGCTTTGGCCTTTTCCACATTGAGGTGTATTTCCTAATCTAGGTTTGATAGGGTTTATGAAAGAGTTTAGTTTCCTAGTTTAAGATTAATACTTGGTGACCAAGTTTGTGTTCTCTATATATAGGACTAGAATTGTAGCTTTGTAGATATCCAACCTAGAAGAGTGGTAAATCCTTGTGCTTTGGATTTTGGTCTCTTTGGTAGGGAAGATCGTGTGCTACCGTAGAGGTCAATATCAGTGTGAGCGAAAAACTTGTAGTGAGAGGATTTTGGTGTTCTAGTGTTTAGGGTTTGGGGATTTGCCCTAAACCTAGTTTCTAGTGTTTCCATGTTTCTCCTCTGTTACTAGCAGCTGTGAAGAAAGCGTAGAAGAGAAGACATGAGGCTGGTTCGAGGATTTCTATGGTTTCTTCGATGTTTTTTTCGTGTACGTCTTGTTAACTCTTTGGGTCTTATCTTGGGTTGCGGGAAGAGCATGTAATGCTCTTTGATTTTAATGGCGTTTTTCGGGTGGTGTTGGCCGTGGATGTTTCCTGTAAAGGTGAACCACGTATATTTTATGTTGTGGTTGTGTGCTTCTCTATCTTCTGTGTCTTTCTTATTATTTCTCTGATGTTTGGTTAAAATCACCAATTGCCTTTTGTGATCATGTGTTCCACTGCGCTCGGGGTGCCAATTTTTCCAACATTAAAGCTACGCACTCTAATCACCTTGGTGATCGGAAAGTATGTCTTTGTTGTGATTCAAAAGGACATGTTCAACGGAAAAGCAAACTGAAGCTTAATGAAAATTACTTTGGTCATCTTTAGCATACCTTAGAATTAATACTCAAAGGTATAACTAACATTCGGATGTCTAAACCTATTGGTTTTAGTACTCTCCTGTGAATTCTTCCAGGAATGTCAGCTCAATATGCTCATCGAACGTTCAAACCAACTGTAGCTTTAATACAAATCGTTCAAGGAGATTTCAGAAAGGTTCTTCTCAAACTCATGTGGAGAATGATGTTCAAGATGTTAAAAAGGTACCTGTAGATAAAAGTAACAATGGAGATATGAAGGAAAACCTTAATATGATAATTGAAGGATACAAGGATCTTATCAACAGGCTTTCAAATTCCTCTTGTCAAAATCCTTCAGGTAAGAATTCAACTATGCGTCGTATTTTGATGATAGTAAGTTTTATGACAATTTTCCACATCAAAATGTTTTTCCTCCAAAGATTAGGAAGAAGAGATTTAACTAAGAACAACATTCATTTGATGAGCGCAAAGCTCATACTTGTGCTAATTAATCACAAGGTTGATGTCTCACTCACAAAAAACATGGTTGAGTGAGATATGATCAGGTATACTTGTTGGAAAAATCTTCTCTGATTGTCAAGCTATTTTCTTATCGTCCTTAGCTGGATTATCATTTGCAGACATTTTTGCACAAGTATCTGTATTTGACTTTGTTCTTGTTGTTGTCTAAATTTTCTTGGGTTCTTAAACTTGAGGTTACTCTTATCCTCTAAATTGAACTTCCAAATCTTTGTGGGGAGTGCGGCTGTATTCTAGGAGTTATCTTGTATCTTTATAAACTCATTGATGAATACACTAAGTTTCGACTATGTGAAATCATCGAAACAAAGTTAATATGTTTTCTTTTATTCATGAAGTATCTCTATGAGAATTTCATTATGATCCCACTAGTTTTCATACCTTTTGGATACAAATTCATATTCATGTGATTTGTTAATGTCCAAAGAAATCCTTCTTTTCTTGTGAAAATAAGATCGCTCTTGTTGTTCTTTCGGGAATGACATTATATGGGGGAGATTTCTTATTTGAACTTGTGCTTAATTACCATATCTTTGTGGGTAGTGCGGATGTGGAATATTATAGGGATTATCTTGTATCTTTACTAGAAATAACCCGTGCCGTAACGGCACGACATGATGCTAACATAAAGTTTTGGTAAATCTCTAATAAATAAATAAAAACTAATTCGATATTTACCTAATTAATGATTATATTTAATTATATTTCGAGATGTTGTTAGGTTGAATTTCATACATATGAACTTCTGGATCAGGAAATCTCATATAAATAATCATTAAATTTGTTTCAAAGTACAGTAGATTAAAGAGTAATTACGGAAATTAAATCTTGCTAGTTGAATTGTTTTATCGTGTTAAATTATATTATTTTTGATCAAACTTAGATTAATATACAATATCTTTAAGATTGTATCATCAATCCATTTAACAACTCGAAGCATTTTACCAATTTATTTTACTAAATAAAAAAAAGTATATAGTTGTTATCTAGTTTACTTGATAAAGAATACTTACGTATTATTAATTTTATCTTGAAAAATATATTTTTGATCAATCTCTGGTTTTTCCTACAAACATATCTATTTTTTAAATTCTACTTGATTGACGAATCTTGACCGCAAATAATAATACTCTTGAAATAAATTAAATTCACATTAGATTTATTTGATTTAAATGAAGAAATCCAATCAATAATGAATTTTATGACCCTAGTGATGTAGTACATCTTCCTCCGTATCAAAAATGACTGTTGATCCTTTTTCTTCTGTATCAATTTTAACAGTTGATCCCATGCTTATGGATCAACTATGACAGTTGATCCCTTACGTCAGTTTAAGTTTGTTTGCTTTTCAAGTATTTCTTTTTCTAGTTTACGTTAAACTCTTTCCTTTTATCAGCTCATGTAAGCCTATATAAAGGCTAGGTCTTTTGTTTTCAAGAACACATCTCTTTTATTAATATTATTATTATCAACTTTAATTATTCAAACTCTTAATTCTTGATCCTAGAATCAGGTTTTAATTAAGTTTCTGACGAAACTTAAACCCTATCCATGTTACCCTTATCTGTGCTACACTAGGTGGTATTAGATACGGCATTTTTAGTCTTTATCTAGAAATAGATCCTTAACAGCTTCCGCATAACTTCAAAACCTACCTTTTTTTACAATGGGAGACAGATTAACACAAACTGATATTGATGCCATTGTCAAAGCACTTGAAGCCAAACTTGACAATAAGTTTGAAACCAAATTTGGAGAACTTAAAACTTCCATTAATTCTCTAGAAACTAAGCTTGAATCTAAGATTGATTCAGCTACAAGTTCGCTTAAAACAAGACTTGATTTGCATGGAGAGTGTATAGAAAAAATATGAAAACATGTTGGTCTTGGAGATTTGGTGATGCCTGGTTTATCTGATGATAAGGAAGAAGGAGAAACCAAGACAAGGGAAAAAGAATATGATGCAAAACATTCTTTTACTCAGAATACTTCTATTACTGATAATGTATCTCATCTCCTTCAACACAAAGAGCCAGTAGAGGGTTTTCTTAACACTCGAAAAAAATAGGTTAATGTGACTATCAACCTTGATGAAGATGACAAAAGAGAAGAAGAAGAATTCCAAATGTGGAGTGATGAAAAAAGATTAAACTCTACTATGTCTTCTTATGGAAATATTCCAGAGTACAAACTAAAGGATGATATACCTAGTTTCCATGGTGGTTTACAGATTGAAGGATTGTTAGACTGGCTTTATGAAGTCGAATCTTTCTTTTAAATTCATGGACGTCCCTGACTCTTCCAGAGTAAAAATGGTAGCATATAAACTAAAAGGTGGAGCTTCAGCCTGGTGGGAAACATTATATGAAGATCGATAAAAATATCACAAACCCCCTATATGTACTTGGACTCGCATGAGGATCTTATTAAGAGACAAGATTTTACCAAAAGATTATAAGAAGCAACTGTTTATCAAGCTTCAAAATTGTCGCCAAGGAGCTAAATTAGTTGAAGAATATGTAGCTGAGTTCTACGGTTTGGTTGCTCGTAACCAATTGAAGGAAACTGAAGAACAATTAGTTGCACATTTTGTAGATGGTTTGAACAATTTAATTCAACAAGGGATGACGTAATCAGCTTTTACAATGGTTAAAGCGATACATAAAGCTCTTAAAGTTGAAAGACGTGTACTCAATACTTCTCGCCAAGCAAATCCAAGACAAGATCGTTATCAACATTATAATAAAATTGCCAGACCATATAATTCTTCTTATGGTTTTCAAGGTGACAAGGGATCAACAATCGTTGTTGATCCATATTCAAAGGGATCAACTCTCTTTGTTGATCCACCTGACAGAAGTATAAGCCAGCCATATCAGCATCAACCAACAACATCTGTTCTTCCAGAAGCTACTCTAATGATGCATATACCATCTGTTAAACCACCTCAGACTAATCCTCAACGAGATGTTGTTCTCAATACTAGAGGTAACCAATTTCAACAATAATTTCCACCATTATGTAAATCCTCTAATCTTTATACAAAGTTTCGAGGAGATATATGTAATAAGTCCAACCAAATTGGCCATACTTCTAGTGATTGTCGCAAGTTTCATGCTTACATTAATGAAACACAAGAAGAAATTTTGGAAAAAGAAATTCTAGAAGACGAATAATTACTTTATCTTCAAGAACATGAGACTTATGATGCAGATTTTCTTAGAATGATTCGAACATTTTTAATAACTGAACCAGTCCTACTCAAAGAGATAGTATTTTCAAATCTCATTGTCTTATTGAAGAAAAGCTCTGCAACATGATCATTGACAGTGGCAGTACAGAGAACTACGTTTCTGATAAATTAGTTGAGAATCTTGGTTTATCTATTACTCTTCATCCAAAACCATACTCAGTTGGTTGGATAAACAGTTCATCCACTCAGAAAATCACTCATCAATGTTTGGTGAAGTTTTCTTTCCTTGGTTATTCAGATTATGCTTTGTGTGATGTTATTTACATGACTGCAACAAGTTTATTGTTGTGAAGGACATGGAAGTATGATATTTGTGTTGTTTATAACTGCTATGAGAATACTTATACCTTTGTTCATGAAGGATTTACTTAAGTTTTATCGCCTTTACAATCTTCTACTTCTATCAAGGAGAAAACAGATAAGAGGACTACAACATTAGTGGCTACCATCATTCATTCTTTACAACCAACTCATTCTTTGAGTTCTCATGAAGTTGATAAACCAATGGTGGAGATTCCAGAAAAGGTACAACCTTTATTATCATCTTTTAGTGACTTATTTCCTACTGAGTTACCAAATATTTTACCTCCACTTAGAGATTTGCAACATCAGATCGACTTTATACCAGGAACTTTTATTCCAAATCAACCTCATTATAGGTTAAGTCCTAAAGAGAATGAAATTTTACAAGGTCAAGTAGATGATTTGTTATAAAAAGGGTTGATTAGAATTAGAAAAATCCCTTGTGCTAGTCCAACCTTTTTAGTAGACAAGAAAGATGGTGGACATTATATGTGTATTGACTGTAGAGCTTTAAATACAGTTACAATACCATATAGTTTTCTTATGCCAAGAATTGATGACATGATTGATATCCTTTCTGGTGCTAAAGTATTTACTAAGCTTTATTTGCGTAGTGGGTATCATCAAATACGTATCCGTGAAGGTAATGAGTGGAAAACTGCATTCAAGAAAAAAAAAGGATTGTATGAATGGTTAGTGATGCATTTTGGATTATATAATGCTCCTAGTACCTTTATGCACCTCATGAATCAAGTTCTACAACCTTTTCTTGGAAAGTTTATCATAGTATATTTTGATGACATACTGATTTTCAGCAACAATGAATTTCACATTTATCTCAAGTTTTTAAGGCACTACAGGATAATGTTTTGTATGTGAATCTAAAGAAGTGCACTTTCTTTATAAACAAAGTCATTTTCTTAGGATATGTTGTGTCAGATATACTGGTATTTATGTGGATGATTCTAAGGAGAAAGCAATTGTAGAATGTCCTACTCCAACATCTATACATGAAGTACGAAGTTTTCATGGGTTAGCTTCTTTCTACAGAAGATTTGTGAAAAATTGCAGCACTATTGCAGCTGGTTTGACAGATTGTTTGAAGCATGATACTTTTGCTTGGACTGAAGAAGAAGATAAAATCTTTAATCTTCTCAAAGAAAAATTGTGTAGTGCACCTGTTCTTGCAATGCCAAATTTTGATAATCTTTTTGAGATTCATTGTGATGCTTATGTTGTTGGCATTGGTGTTATATTATCTCAAGAGGGACGTCCAGTTGCTTATTATAGTGAAAATAACTCAGATACAAGGAAGAAGTGGTCAATTTATGAGTTGGAATTAATTGCTCTTGTTTAAGCTCTTAAGAATTGGCATCCTTATCTTATTCACAATGAGTTTGTTGTCAACACTGATAATCAAGCTCTCAAGTTTTGAAAACCTCAGCAAAGGTAAATAGGATGCATGATAGATGTTTGTCTACTATCAATGAATATACGTTTTCTATCAAACATCAAAGTGGAAAACTTAATCAAGTTATTGATGCTTTGAGTAGGAGAGCTCATCTTCTAGTTACTCTTAAACATGAGAGTTTAGCTTTTGATTTCTTGAAAGATCTATATGGTGAAGACAAAGAGTTTCAGAAACTATGGGAAAAGTGTGGTTCTTCAACAGGTTGTGTTGATGATTTTCTCATTCAAGATGGTTTTCTTTTTAAGGGAAATCATTTATGTATTCCACAATGTTCTTTACATCTTCATTTAATCTAAGAATTACATGGAAGTGGCCTGGGAGGATATTGTGGACGTGATGAAACCATAACTTTGATTGAAGAACGTTATTTCTGGCCATCTCTTAAAAGGGACGTTCAAAGGTACGTACAAAGATGCATGGTTTTCCATCAGTCTAAAGGGAATATTCAAAACACAAGTTTATATACTCCACTTCCAATTCCTGATGCTCCTTGGGTGGATATTAGCATGGATTTTGTGCTTAATTTACCATGTACTGCAAGAGGGAATGATTTTGTTATGGTGGTTGTTGATCGTTACTCAAAGATGGTTTACTTCATAGCATGCAAGAAAACAACATATGCCTCCAATGTTGCTTATTTATTTTTCAAGGAAGTAGTACGCTTGCATGGAATTCCCAAGACAATTACTTCTGACCGAGACACTAAATTTTTGAGTTACTTTTGGAAGTCTTTATGGATGCGTTTGGGAACTAAGCTTCAATATAGTACCACTGCTCATCCTCAAACAGATGGACAAACTGAAGTGGTTAATCGATCTTTAGGAAATATGATTAGAGCCAAAGTTATAGGAGGAAAGGAAAGCAATGGGACAATTTTTTTCCAAATATGGAATTTTCTTATAACACTTCAATCAATCGATCCACGGGTAAGACACCTTTTCAGATTATTCATTCTAAAGTTCCTAACCATATTTTGGATTTGATAGTGCTTCCCAAGCTGCGTAAATCAAATGCTAAGGATGATAACTTTCTTGAGAAAGCTTCACTCATACATCAAGAAGTTAAGTCCAAACTTGAAGAATATAATAACAAGTATAAAGAGGATGCAAATCAGCATAAAACCAAGGAGAATTGGTTTTAATTCATCTCAGAAAAGAAAGGTTTCCTACTGGTACTTATAACAAAACCAAGATGAAGAAATATGGACCATTCAAGATTTTGAAGAAAATCAGTGATAATGCATATTTTATTGATCTTCCATCAAATTGGAACATCTCTAATATTTTCAATGTGCAAGAAATTTTTACTTTTCATGGAGAGAATGAAGTTCTTTCTATTCATTAACTCGAGGGCGAGTTTGATTCAAAAAGGGGGGACTGATGTAGTACATCTTTCTCTATATCAACAATGATTGTTGATCCTTTTTCTTTTTTATCAACTTTAACAGTTGATCCCATGCTTATGGATCAACTATGACAGTTGATCCCTTACGTCAGTTTAAGTTTGTTTGCTTTGCAAGTATTTCCTTTTCTAGTTTACGTTAAACTCTTTCATTTTATCATATCATGTAAGCCTATATAAAGTCTATGTCTCTTGTTTTCAAGAACACATCTCTTTTATTAATGTTATTATTATCAACTTTGATTATTCAAACTCTTAATTCTTGATCCTAGAATCAGGTTTTAATTAAGTTTCTAACGAAACTTAAACCTTATCCATGTTACCCTTATCTGTGCTACACTACCTAGTTATGAGGGAACCCAATCAGTTTAAATTCATAATAAAAGATGTTATTTGTATTCAACATGGTTATTTGTATCAAATAATTAGATAATTAAAGCTAACGATCTTTATTTTTTTTATTTTTTTTCATATTCAGTTTTATTTATGATCTAATTATGAGGGAACCCAATCAATGCAAAGCCATAATAAAAAAGAGGTTACTACTCTTACATCCGTCGGATGTCTTTGGCTGGGATGAGACTGGGATGGTCGGATGCAACGTTTGTCTCTCAAAATGTTATCCGACGGTCCAAAACTCAAAAACCCCTTCTGTTTTGTATTATAGATAAACTCCTTGATGAAATCATTTAGCTTCCGCTATATGATTGCATCCAAACAAAGTTGATATGTGGTTTATCTTTTGGTCATGAAGTATCTCTATGAAAATTTCATTAGGATCTCACTAGTTTTCGTACCTTTGCCAATTTATATTGACAAAAAGGGGAAGAATTAATATGTAGTTCACACTATAAATAAATATGGTTTACGGATCATTATGTAAGGGGGAGTGGTTTTCATGTGAGATGAAGTATTGACTAAGGGGGGGTGATACATATCACCATAGTATTGTTGTCAAAGTTGTGATACAATTGAACTTTGATGTTGTGTAATAATACTATGACATTGTATAACAATGATTGAGAGCTATTGTTTTCTCATTGTTATAGCTATGGATCTTAAACAACTATGATGTTGAGTTGAACACATTTAGAATCATTGGAGTACTTGGAAGTGACGAAGATTTCGAGTAATGTTGAATAACAATGGAGATCAAGCATTTGGATGAGAAGCTACGAAGTTTATTTATTTTGTAATCCATATGTATTGATAGTTTTGTCACTAAAATTGACAAAAGGGGAGATTATTAGAGAACTGCTCGGTCGAACTCGCAAGCATTGCTATCTCAATCTTGTTTGTCTAGTTTAGTGATCAAAACTATAAGTCTTGATTTCTAGTCTACTTATAGTAATGTCTCGGACTAGGATAAATTGTGTAGTTGAGATTTAGACTTCACGTCGTTCATCAATTAAAGACGAAGAACTACTAAGGAGATCTTTTGGAACTTCATCGACAAAAGGTATGTGGAGACTGAAACTCATCTATCACTTAGAAAGTCTATTTATATTTTATACCCTATCTCTTTCTTGAAACAAAAGTCGTATTACTATATAATATTCGATTATACACATTTGATATTTCAAGCTGAGTTTAACTCGCTTACATATTTCTCGAAATATGTGTTGGTAAGCTTTCGCTTTAACCAAGTTCATCTTTTATTCTTGACGAAAGTCAAAATTTTATCATGTGAAAATCGTCGTGTAACATCTTACATGATTTGTGTGAGACAGTAATTTGATGTAGACTCGGAATATTTCGTATTGATCATTCGATCACTTGAAAATTTCTTTGAAGCTAATAGTTTGTGTGAGACAGTTATTGTCGTCTTCCAAGAATGTTTCAATGATTGAAATGATGGTTTATAACATGTAACCATGATTGGATATAAATATAGTGTGTATTCAGATTTGTGTAACTGTACGCATACTGGTTGCTTGTTGGAAGTCTGGGAACTAAGTATGCGTACCCGAAAAGTCGGGCGTTTCTTTACTATAATAAGATTAGACAAAACTCTTCCCATATGCCATAACTGGCGGTAAATATTCCTCCATTTTCATGGACAACTTTCATAATTGGTTTCCATGCTTCCACTTGTTCCTTGGTCCAAATTCCAGGCGTTCAAAAATCCCTGCACAAAATAGTGATACATATCTCTCATAAATTTTTGAAAGGATACATCATGCTAAAATTAGTAGAACTTAAGTAGATAAAACTATATAGATTGATGATTTTGTAAAAATTACCCGAGAGAAGTTTCAGATATTGCAGTGGCTTCTGAAGTGAGAAATCCACCATCAGTGGTTCTCTAAGAGTAGTACAAGATGACATGTGGTTGCGGAAGGTAATCGTAAGATCCTAACCTTCCTAACGGTGCCAATACAACCCTGTGAGAAAGATGAAACTTTCTGGTAGGACTTAAAAGAAAGCATACAACTATGTCTAACTGCAAGTGCACAACATCTATGGTAGACATGGAAAATGCAGGTCGATCCCACAGAGACAAGGAGGGTGTAGAGTTGAAGCTTATGGTCTTACTATACTGATTTAAACAAGAGTAACACAATAGGGGTTTTGTTTTCCGATACGTCTAGATAATTTTCAAGTAACTGAAATAATAAAGCAAGATGCAAAACAAGATGGAAATAGAACAACTGATGAGGAGGGTACTAGGGCCTTTGAGTCCACCACTAACTTACACTAGTTATTCAATTAATGGTATTAACATTGTCCTTATAACTGATAACAAAAGGGATGTCAATCCTATGTATATCTAAGGTCACTTTGATATGAAATATCCAATCACAACTAAGGTATTTCTCCTAAGCATTAACTGTCTTTTCAGGGCACAACTAATCCAAAGATCAATATATAGGATTAAGCATGAGTTGCAGTTCATCAACACAGGATTCTTCTAACTACAATGGATGCCTGACATACACTGTGAAAGTAAAGTGTTGAGCCCTAAGATTGAATTTCAATATGAATATTTAAGCACAACAAGGTTATTGCCATTAACATGAATAACAAGTAGCAAACTAGGGCTTCATCTAAACCCTAGCAGGTGAACTTAGAATATGATAATAATACTGAAAAGAAACATAAAATACTGTTTGGTGCACCGGCTAATCCGGGCATGAATTTTACATTACAATCTTCTCCTTATTTTTATACACAAATTTCTCCCAATTATACTTCAATTAACAAATTGATAGAGACCCACTCACCATAACTGCATGAATTTCTTGTCCCCTCTGCTTCTTCTCTGTAACTTTTGATTTGATGTTTGCTTTAGCTATTGGAGATAACCCTAACTATATCTCTCTCAATCCTAGCTTCTAGGGTTACTGTTTTTGATAAGAGAGAAGCTAAGATGGAGATAGATAGAGATTAGAAGGTTGATTGATTGCATAGGGTGGATGATAGGTTGGATGTGGTTGGAAATGGAAGTGATTGATGGAGGTGTAGTTGAGGAATTCCCACAGTACACCCCTCACAAGAATTCATGATAATCAACACATATTTAAGATCAACAATTATACTTTTTATTAATTGGATCTAGAATTTTTACAAGAAGGAAATGAAATCAAGAATACAACACTGTTTTGGACTTTTTCTCTCCTCAAAACTTTCTCAACACTCCAAAAAAGATCTCTCCTCCCTTACGCCTATTCATCCCATTATATAGTGTATTACATAGTGGATGACAGCTAAGTTTTCCTTTATTTTAGGATCTGGCTTGCGAGACTATCGCAATCATTCAAGTGTTAAGTTCGCAACATTATTAAATATCGCAAGGTCTTCACACCTTTCTCGTGTTTAGGCTGTCGTCAACTGTTACGTCATTTCTGTAGTCAACCTGCGACGGCTTCGCAATGTACTTTTGATGGAGATTTTGCGGGGTATTGCTGTTGCGATATTCTGATTCTAAATCTTTCCTCTTGTCATGTATTCTATGCGAAGGGGAGAATATCATGAGAAATTGTACTTTAAAATGTCGCAGCTGCTTATCTTTCCATCCTTTTCTGTACTGACACGATTCTGTACTTTACGCAGAGTTTGCTACACGTATCTCTTCTTCTATCCATTTCTTGACACGTCCTTTTCAACCGCTACTTCTCAACCGTTCACGTCTACTCTTTGCATTAAATGTGTTTGTGTTTGTATTCTCGAGAATTCTTCTTTCTATATATATTCTTCTTTTTTTTTTTTTTTTTTTTACTTTTCTTCTTATCTTTTCTGCAACTTCACTTCATCGTTATTCGGTAAATTCTGCCCCTGCTGCTGTAATTTTTCTTGAGTCTTATTCTTTCTACCTTCAATCCTTCCTCATTCCCATACTGAAAATGCCTTCAATTGGTCATAAATATGAGGTTGATTTCGAAGAAACTCGAAAAGAATTTCCTAACAAGAGGTTTTACTTTATCCCCAATTCCTGGTCAAAATTCTAAATCTTGATCTTTCTGCTAAACTATTTTCTAATCATCCTTGTAATCATGAAAAGATCATAGTTTCACTGGGTCAGCTTCTCGCTGGTCTTCCTATTCCTCACTATGATCCCGAACTTCCCTTATTTTACGAAATACTCTCCCATGCGAAATTCTCGCGAGCAGTCTATCAATTGAGTGGAGATTGTATTCTCCTAATGCTTGAGTTTGCCAATCGTGGTGCTGGTAAGGGATCTCTTTACCCTCCAGAGGTTAAAGATCCGAGATTCGCTGATATAGCGACTGTCCCTGCAAAGTATACTGTGGAAATATTTTTTGAAAATTATGAAATAGTTTCCATGAAGAGAGACAGTACTTGTTGGGGTGTTCGCTTGAAGAAAAAAGACAATATTTCTAGTGATAAAATACTTATGCAAGATATTGATTGGCATCCAGGCAATAATACAACCCTGTGTCATTCTAAAGACGATAAGTGGTGTATCTTCCCATTATTTTTATAGAGTCCGTACATCTTTAGTTCTCACGTTTTACCCGCGAATCTCACCACGTACCATTTATGGATATTCAATTAGCCTGAGAAAGAGACAGAGGTATATTTATTTAAATTTTGTCCAATTTATTATCTTTATTCCTCTCCATATCTATTAATCGTGCGAGAATTTTAGATTAAAAGGTTGAGAAGGAGCTACAAACGGAGTAACAAGGCGAGCACCCTAGCAGCTCTTCGTTTGATCACGGATGAAGTAAGAAATACTTTTTTTTTATTTTTAACAACATTGTTGCCTCTGTTTCTTATCTTCATTCGTTTGCGAAGATTGGCGTTGTATTAGTTGAAGAATAAGAACTTAAGGCTGCGAAGACCAAAGGCAAAGGTAAAGGTGCTATTCGCAAGGAAAAATCCGTTGCCTCATCTTTAAAGAAAAGAAAAGTTTGCTCCCCCTCTCCTTCAAATTCCCATTCTGATTAGAGTACAGATGATGACGTTGTATTCGCAAAGGGAGGTGCTTCTTCGGAATCTTCAATGGCACAATTATCCAGCATCTTCTCTGATTCTATGCAATTAATTGGTAATACTCCCCTAACTAATGCTTGTAAGTCTATAGCTTCCATCTGCGATGCCCTCCTGTTAGAGAATAATGAGTCTCTTCGCGGAGTTTCCAGATTTATATCCCCCAGTTTCCTGAATTCGCTGAGCATTCTGGTATGCTCTCATTTCTTTGTTTCTTCGCAATTATGATTCAAAATTATACCCCATCTCGACAATTTTGTGCATCTTTTCGCAGGCTGGAAAGGTTTCTTATGTTGTTGCCTTTGATCTCGAGAAGCGGCGTGGAAATCTCTAGAAAAAGAATCTCCAACTTCGCAATAAGAATGAGGAATTAGAAGCTAAAATTGTTGGTCTTCGCGAGGAGAACAAACAATTGGAATCTGAAACTGCCAATCAGAAAAATAAAATTTCTACCCTTCAGAATGCAAATAACCAACTCTATGGTATGGAATTGTCCTTCTTCCCTTTTTCTTCCTCTATCATTGTTTATCTTATTTGATCAACCATTTTTGCAGACATTTATGGTCTTTCTGGTGAGGCTACAACCCTTCGTTCTTTTCCCGACCCTATAGATGATGATACCCTTCTTGAGCACCTTAATAATTCTTTGAACAGTTTTTCAAATGATAGGATTAAATCTCTTTCCACAAATGAACTCAAATCCAAACTTTGCCTCTTATAAATTGACCATAGATCCATCTTAGGCTTAGCCAACAAATTTAAACGTTTCTATCTTAGTTCTAAAGAGGAAGTCAATAATTTAAGGACCAAGAACAATAGTCTCATAGATGATAAAGATCGCATCGCTAGCCAAGGTGCTCAAGCTTTAGCAAAATTTCAAGAAACTCTTCTTGGGGTTCAAATTGAACGAGATGAAGCTAATCGCCAAAATGATGTGCTTAGCGAAAGAGAGAGTCAAGTTCGTTCCCGTCTTCTCATAAATAATGATGATGAATTTGCTTGGGCTGCGAAAGTTCTAGATGATGCCAAAAATAATCTAGGTGTAAATGTTAGTCTCCAAGCTGAGCATACGGCTTTGGTTAGGGATATGATTTCTGACAGAGAAGGTTGTTAATTGTATTTCCTTATTAATTATTTATCCTTTATAAACTTTCACCAAGTTATCGATTCATTGTTATACGTTTGCAGAAGCTGAAGAGAGATTTCACAGAAGAATTGAAGAGCTTGAGGCTGAAAAGGAGCAGCTCGCAAAGGATATTTCTTCTCGCAATGACAAATGTTCTAGGCTGAAGAGTCAATTAAAGATCACTGTTGCGAACTTTAAGAATGATACAATTCTTTTTCGTAACCAAACTATTAAGATGGTTTTTGATGATAATAGCATTCTTCATTCCACATATCCTTGCCTCTTGAAAGAAATTCCAAAGAATGTTCCTATTTTGAATATCTCTGATAGTGATGCTAGTGAAGAAGATGAAGGAGAAGAAGAATATGATGAAGGTGAAGGTGAAGAAGAAGAAGAATTAGACAAGAAATAATTCTACTTCCTTCTTTAATCTTTTGTAATATTTGTACATTCGTTCTTTAATCTTATATCTCTGTAGTCTTTTGCTACGAATTTCTTCAATCTTCAAATACAAGTCCCATCTTTTTTGTTCTTTCCTGCATGTGTTAGAAAAGCAATTCTTTTTTGCATTATGGTTAATCAATATATAATTATTAATCTTTTATTTTATGCGTAAATCTATCATATGGAGGCAAATAACACGTTCTTATTCTATTCATTCCCATAATTTCCTCTATTATTTGTATCCAAATAAAGATTAAGCAAGTTTCTTTTGAATAATAAGATTATTGCGAATTTTTTTAGTATATACTTGCCTCAGTTTCGCAGCCTTTTATGCATATTCTCGCAATCATATATTTTGAGAGATAATCTTTGGTTTTTTCCAAGATTTCATTCTTTCTTGTTCTCTGATGTGGTCTTATTTTGCCTTCCTAGTTAAAAGGTCTTATTTTGCCACCTCTTGTCATAGCTACAAAATCTTAGGACGTCTGTGCACTTTCATGAAAAATCCCTTGATCTTGCCTTAACTTTTTTCTCTTGTTATTTTTGTTGCGACAATATGACAGGCCTAAATATTCTTGCGAAAATAAAGCCCCATGACATTGTCGTCTTACGACGAAATCGCAGGACGTCCTTACACTTTCATGTACTGACCCATTGATATCGTCTTATCTTTTTCTTTTGTATTATTGCCTCTTCAGGATTGTCGCAAAAATATGGCAAGCCTAAATATTCTTGCGAAAATAAAGCCTCATGACATTTGCTTCTTAAGACACTTATCAGCTCCCTAATGGAGGGTGCCGCCCTTATCTTCCCCCTGGTTTCCCCTTCAAGGAGACGTACCTCTACCATACAAGGTTGGCTCCTCCCATCCGGTCTTAACAACAACCAGTTGTTTTCGCAGCCTCTCATCCCTTTTACCTATATGGCTTATGGTTACAAGACTGCACCCTAAGCGGGGTTTTCCTCAGGCTGAGTGCATCATAGTCAAGACTTGCCAAAAATGGCCAGGTATGTTCCAGACGCCCAAGGCACTCTTGGCTAAACCGTGTACCTCGACGCCTTGATCATATTCTTCACTCCTTAGAAGAGACCCTCAGTCGTCCAATCTAAAACATAAGTTTAGGTTGAAAATCCAAGGTACCTCTCCTGGATGGGCTTTATTCACCCCAAATCTCCATGACTCAGGTTCCAGGGGCGGTGTAACCTTTTCCTTGAGTCATGCAACATGTACCCCTTCTATGACGCACTTTAGGTCTTATATTTTCCTCTTGCGAAATTTTGATTTCGCGAACTAGGGTGTACGCCATAGTAAGTTCGCCCCTTTCTAATGATTATTCTATTTATTCTTTTTTATTTCAGCTCTGTTGTAATTTCTCAATCTCATCTTTCTTATTAAGTAAAATATATTTTTTGAAATTTTTTGCAACAAATCAATCATACATCTCTTTTTCTTTTCTCAATATTTCTTTCATTTCACAGTTTAAATTTTTTACCTTTGCTGCTTTCTGCCTCTGTATTTTTGTTGTTTTTTGCTACTTTCTTACCTTCTGCGAAATTTTCTCCACTTCTTATTTTCAGCAAGCATTGGCTTCACAGAGTTTCTTCTTCTCTCCGTTCTATTGCATCTACCATTAACCTTTCACTTGTTTGTCTTTCTTTGACGTTATACTTCCAATTCTCCTTCTTTGCAGTTCGCTCTTCGTATGATTCTACATCAATTTCATAACACTTCTTTCCTTTAATCCAATCTCCTTTAATGATGCCAACTCCAATAGGGTGAGGGAACTTGATGCATTGATGAAATGTAGATGCTACACCTAGAATCCTATGTAACCAAGGTCGGCCAATTAAAGCGTTGTATGGTGATTCCACGTCGACAACACAGAACAGAATTTCAGAAGATAATTGTAGTTGCAGGAAATCCCACAACACACCCCTCTTCATATCTTGATACTTATTTCTAGATCTCAAAATATTAATCATCTAAATCTCAAAATATAAGTGCTAGAAATTTAAATTGACACACAAGATTTTTTACATGGTTCGATCAACGTGATCTACATCCATGGTTCTTCACTATGATTTTTGGAATTACATAAATATTACATTTAGAATCTCCATTAATGGGTAGAGTTCTAGATCTAGTTTTTGGGGAAAAAGATGATAAAGAAAAATAAAGTCTCTCCCTCTCTTACAAAAATGTGTCTCTCTAAAAAGTGTATCCTCCTTTTCTCTTTCCTTCCTTTCTCTTTATATAGGTGTTTACATAGTGGATGACAGCTCACATATCCCTTATTTTCGGATATGGTTTGCGATACTCTCGTAAGAGTTCTAATGTTAATCTTCGCAAACACTCTAAAATTCGCAGGATCATCATGCTTTTCTCATGTTTCTGCCATCGTCAACTGTTACATCATTCTCCAAATCAACATGTGACATTCGCAATGTGATGTTGATCAAAACTTCACAAATGTGTCCTTCTTGCGATATTCGGATCCTACAGCTTGCCTTTTTTTCCTTGAATATTGCTTGAAGAACGATCTTTAAGGAAAAATCCACTTTGTTGTAGTTGTTGGAGGAACGAGCGAAGGAATATTGGACTTGAAAAGTACTTACTTGCCTCTATTCTTTTGTGAAGTTCCGGAGCTTTGTGAAGTAAATAAGAAGTATCAACTCTTGAAGTATGCGAAGTATGAAGTATCCTTGAAGAAGTATAAGAAGTACTCAATCCTCGAAATATAAGAAGTATCCGTCTTTGAATGATAGTAATAAGTATTGCCTCTATTCATGCGAAATTATTACTCTATTTTTGGTGAGGATTCTTGTCCACTTTGGAAATGATTCTTGCCGAGAAGATAAAGAACATAAAATGTGTTCTTGGAAATCCATAGTTGCCTCTGTTCTTTATCTATGAGGGTAGAATCCTTAAGAAAATGTTGAATGAGCGAGTTGTTTCTTCATCCTTATCTTGCCTCTGCCTCATGATAGTATAATATCTTCAAGGTGCTTTTAATTGTGTGAAATAATTGAGCGAAATAACCACATTATGCAAAATAATCATATTCTGCGAAATTCTGAATAATCCTGCGAAATTATGAATACTTCTGCGAAATTCTGAATAATCCTGCGAAATTATGAATACTTTTGCGAAATTATGAATAATACCCCTGAGAGATTCTAAATAATACTTCTGAGAGATTCTGAATAATACTTCTGAGAGATTCTGAATAGCACTCCTGAGAGATTCTAAATAATACTTCTGAGAGATTCTGAATAATACTTATTTGTTATTTTCACTGTCTCAGATTCATTTCCATGTATATATTCGCAAACTTATTTGCTTACTCATTTTCTTATGTGGTCTTATTTTTCCTTCCTAGTTAAAGGTCTTATTTTTCCACCCCTTGTCATTGTGACAAAATCGCAGGACGTCTCTGCACTTTCATGCAGAAACCCATTGATCTTGCCTTAACTTTTTATTTTGTCAATTTTTGTTGCGACAATATGACAGGCCTAAATTTTCCTACGAAATTAAAGCCCCATGACATTGCCGTCTTGCGGCGAAATCGCAGGACGTCTTTACACTTGCGTGCAATGACCCATTGATATCGTCTTATCTTTTCTTTTGTATTATTGCCTCTTCAGGAATGTTGCACAAATATGACAAGTCTTAATACTCCCGCGAGTAAAAAGTCTCATGACATTTGCATCTTAATACACTTATCAGCTCCCTAATGGAGGGTGCCGCCCTTATCTTCCCCATGGTTGCCCTTTCAAGGAGACGTACTTCTGCCATACAAGACTAGCTCCTCCCATCCAGTCCTAACAACAACTAGTTGTGTTCACAGGCTCTTATCCGTTTTTCCTATATGGCTTATGGTTACGAGACTGCACCCTTAGTGGGGTTTTCTTCGGGCCGAGTGCATCATAACCAAGACTTTCCAAGAATGGCCAGGGTAGTTTCATACGCCCCGGGCACTCTTGGCTCAATCGTGTACCTCAGCGCCTTGGTCATACTCTACACTCCTTAGGAGATTCCTTATTACCTTAGTCGCCCAACTCAAGTCATATGCTCAAGATGAGAATCCAAGGTGCCTCTCCTGGATGGGCTTTTATTGACCCCAAATCTCCATGACTCAGGTTCCAGCAGCGGTGTAACTTTATCCCTGAGCCATGCAACAGATACCCCCTTCTATGCTGCGCTTTAGGTCGCGAGTTGTTCCAACTTCTGTCCGTGTAAAAAACACATAAGTATAGCTTTATCATCGTCTCCACCTCAGTGCAAAAATATTTGAAAAATTTGTGTGGGTGCGAATTCGAACACATGACCCCATGCTTATCCTCTAGCTTCTTGACCAACTCCATTGGCTTCCATTTGTGATAAAGTGTTATATTTTGCGTATACTATTCTTTCACGTCATCCTTTGTATTTTGCTTCTCCTGTTATCTTAGCATGCCCTAAAAGAGGTACGTTTTCACCCGAACTTTGAACTCATGCCTTCATTTTTACTCTTCTTCGTCCCTTTCCTTATTTTCTTCTTCTTTCTTCTCTCTTTGTGTAGATATTCTAAAGTTTTTGTTTTATTAAGTTGTTGTTGCTCATGTCCTGTTTGCTCTTATAGTTCGCAGAAGATTTTGAGCGTGTGCTTCATCGGTTCCGCTAATCCCGGTTCTTTCAAAGATGTTGGAAACTGATATTCGAAGCTGCGATTTTTATTATCACTTCGCTGTTAATTGATAGAAAAAGTGATCTCGTCCTATGCTTCTCCATTATTGGTGATGTAGACTTATTGTGTTTGTGGTGGTCACGAGTTGTATCAAGCCTCTCCCATCATAAATTAAGTTTATAAAAAGACTATTTCTTCACGCTGCGAACTTGTGAAATTATCTCTTCACACTCTTGGTTGAGTTCTATTCATCCTATTATGGTATTCTTTCGCCTTTGAAGTTTGCATCTTTACTCTATTTCGCTGCTCTATTTCTTTGTAAGAGAACTTTGTGTCTTCGCAAGACTCCCTCCGTGTTGAATCAATGCTCCAGAATTCTTTGCTTTGTCCCCTATGATGAATCCTTTTTCATGCATCCCTTCTCTATTTGGCCCTCTCTACAACCTCCACCTGTCTTTGATATGCCTTTGTATTTCCTGTCACTATTTCATTTTCCTGTGACTAGTTTTTATGCTTCTGCTAAGTTTCTTCATGTGCTGCGAGTAGTGAGTTTGTTGTTTACGATATTGAATAAAGGATTCTTCGTTTTGAATCTACATTCCACTCGAGAATCTTTGAGTATATGAATTTATGCATTCCTGAAACGTCAAACTTGCTAGATATATTATGGTTGTTGATGTAGACTATTTGTTATAGTAAACTTTCCCGTTCGTGCCTGGTTGATGTAGCATAGAAACTTTACTGTTCTTCCTTCGTATGGTAGTGGCTAGAATTGCCGTGATTTTATTGTTGTTGTGATGAAATAATCTTGTACACGAATAATACTTTGTTTAAAATCTACGAGATATCACTTTCATTCGGCTATTGTAACTTCGCAGATTCACCATCAACAATTTGCTCCATAGAAGTTTAATCATTCATTGCTTTGTTACTTTGTGTTTGGTTCGCAATTAGCTCCATTTTGACTTGCATGTCCTCTTTAGTTGTTTCCGTTATTGAACCATATGGTTGTTCAGCTTTTCTTTCATCTCCTAGTGATGTATACATGCCCCTGTGAGTATCATTAGCGGTTAATAACTGTCATGTGAAGCCTAAAACAAATCATAAAACCTTAATATGAATTTGCGACATTATTTAATATGCTCTACGTAAATTTTAAAGTCAAAAATGAGGAAAGGATGCGTCCCTCTCAATCATTCTACTCGTTTCTTTCGGATTTGTGTTAGTCTTTGTTGTCTTATGTTTGCGAAGTAAAAAATACTGGCGTTCTCTTATTCTGATCTTCGCCCTATCCATTCTATTTCTTCTCAGAACCTCTTCTTCACTAATTATCTGATAACGTAAATACCATCTTCACGGAATCTATGTATAATTCATGCTCATTGCTTTGTGTTGTTGTTGTGGTTCACTGAGTTTGTAGCTTGACGTTATTTTGGGTCTTTAATTTATTTTCTAGTTGATTTTGTATTTATCTCTGCGAGATGCACCAGTTGTTCGTTGATGCTCCGCCTCTTACTGTTTAACCATTTGTTCACTGCTGCACCTTCTCTTGTCTCCCTTTCATTTGTGGCTTGTTGGAGGTGAATTCATTCTTTTTATATTAACCTTGCTCATGATTTGTCATTGCTGATGTTGTTAAGAACCTGTGGCCTGCGTTAAATGTGGTTTTCTTCGATGTTACTTTATCACTTTTGTCTTCTTGATTATACTCCCTCGCTGATTTACTTCATGAGATGGTTATTTCGTTGTGTTGACTCGTTGTTTAAGCTGACTAACTCGCTTTTTGAGTTGTAAGAATTTCGCTGGAACTATCTTACTGACGAAGTATTATATTTCTTCCTCTTTGACCTGCTGGTACTGTTTCATTTCTCCATCTTCGCAGAACTAGCTGAATTTCTTTGACTTAAAAGTATTTCGTCCTTTTATGGTTTAACTATTTGTTGATGATCCGCAATTTATTAATCTTCAAATTACTCGTCCTTTTATTTTGTTGTTCTCCCTTAAGACTTGAAAATTTGGTAAAATTTGTCACCCTTGTTGTGCTTCCTTCGTAATTGACCTTTGATGCTGCTCTACCGCCTGTATTTGTTTTTGTGAACTCCTGATGTTATTTGTTTGTTTGAAGATGAAAATTCTTTGTTGGAGTTTCCGTTTTCGTCCCCGAATTTTGTAGATCCAGATGCACAGTAGCTAATTCTTTTGAATCTCCTTCAATTCAACTCAACGAGAAACCCTGTCCCTGTTTCTATTGCCAAAATGTAGTTGCAGGAAATCCCACAACACACCCCTCATCATATCTTGATACTTATTTCTATATCTCAAAATATTAATCATCTAAATCTCAAAATATAAGTGCTAGAAATTTAAATTGACACACAAGATTTTTTACATGGTTCGATCAACGTGATCTACATCCATGGTTCTTCACTATGATTTTTGGAATTACATAAATATTACATTTAGAATCTACGTTAATGGGTGGAGTTCTAGATCTAGTTTTTGGGGAAGAAGATGATAAAGAAAAATAAAATCTCTCCCTCTCTTACAAAATTGTGTCTCTCTAAAAAGTGTATCCTCCTTTTCTCTCTCCCGCCTTTCTCTTTATATAGGTGTTTACATAGTGGATGACAACCAGTGACGGAGCCAGTGCTTTTAGATCGTGGGGTCAAATAAATTTTTTTGGCGCCCTTTACCGAATGATTTTATAAATTACAGTTTAAGGTACTACAATACCACGGACACTAGTATTAAAACTAGATAAACTTGCAAAAACTACCGAAGCATGAATAGACTTGTAATCTTTTCTTGGGTACATTACAGTTAGAATGTTACTAATTGGGTAGGCGGACGAAGGCTGCGGATTTTTTTTTAGAATGGGTCGCAATACCAGTAGACGACTGTGACTTGCTTACAGAAAGGGTACTCGATATATAGATTGAAATATCAAAATGAACAAACTTAATACTCCCTCCGTCCCTAATTAGATGAGCTACTTGTAGTTTGCACAAATTTTAAGGCAAGGAGGAAAGTAGAGTATATTTAAGTATTTTTTACAATTATACCCTTATGGACAATAATAAGTAAAATTTAGAAACGATTTATCTCTTAAACTATACCACGGTTTTTTATAAACTTTATACAGTGGAAAAGCATTTTAAAACACTTACGCAACGAATATAAACATGACTATCAAATTATACATATTTCTTATAGAAAAAATAATCAATTAAAAGGGTAGTTTTAGAAATATCCTCTTTGTTAGTGAAATAGCTCATCTATTTGTGGACAAAACTAAAAACCAAACAGCTCATCTAATTAGGGACGGAGGGAGTATAACAGACATAGAAAAATTATATAAATTATATATTAATGAGAAAAAGAAACGTTATCAACTTTACACAATATCGCAATGACATTGGTTTAAGTCTTATCAGTTCAATGCAGACCTTTAAATATACATAAAATGGTGTGTATAGTTCTGACTGCAAATCAGATTTACCTACTTAGATAAGTTAATTACTACCAAGGTAGTGATATAATAGAACTTTCCTTCAGTCCGCCTAATGCCTATAATGTTATTGCAAATGTTGCCCAGAGTGTAAAACGGTACGTTTTAAGTCCAAGTCATCCTCAAGAAATCTCATATATGGTCCATTTGTTGTTTTTAGTTTAATTTAGAGAGCTAGTCGAGATTTAAGCCGGTATTAGTTGCACTATAACCCCATTAGCTATAGAAGTCTCAACTCTACCACAATGTTTTCCCCCACAACTCGTTAAAATTACGGAAACATCAAGCCTATTCTAGCCAAAGTTCAAAATCAAGTGGGGTCTTGGGACCCCATTTCTCCCTTGTTGCCTCCGTCCCTGATGACAGCTCACATATCCCTTATTTTCGGATCTGGTTTGCGATACTCTCGCAAGAGTTCTAATGTTAATCTTCGCAAACACTCTAAACTTCGCAGGATCATCATGCTTTTCTCATGTTTCTTCCATCGTCATCTGTTACGTCATTCTCCAAATCAACCTGCGACATTCGCAATGTGTTGTTGATCAAAACTTCACAAATGTGTCCTTCTTGCGATATTCGGATCCTACAATAATCTTTTTAATGGAATTCGCATAGTGACTTCTCCTTTAGGCTTATTGGCAGTACCATTAAAACCATATATTTTGTAAGTTGAAGGTACTAGATCCTCATCTTTTCCACCCATAGTTTTATAAGCATGATAAAATAGGATATCCACAGAACTTCCAGTATCAATCAGAATCATGTTGATTGCCCATGAATTCTCATCCTCATCATTATCATCATCATCATCGCTCGGCTTTGGGTTGATCTTTAGTCTTACCACCAGTGGGTTGTCATGCATTTCTCCTCCTTCGGGAACTTCTTCTGCGGTGAAATAAATAGTCTGCTTTTGACATTCTTTTAACGGCGAGACCTTCACAATATTCATTATTTCTCTCCCATCAGCATCTCTTGCGAAAACTATACTCAGAATGTTGTCGTGAAAGTCTTCTATTTTTTTGTATGAATGCACAATAGAGTGACAAAAAAAATTCTTTGCCTTTGCTCCAACTTCTATTACAAATGTTTCCCTTTCCTTTGTTGTGTTTACTCTGCGAATTTCTGGTGGAGGTGGTTCACTCCCCATATTCCATGGTGCTGGTATGTTTTCCATCAATATTATTATAGGATCCAAATATTGCACAACACATTTCATTAGTGTGCGAGATTCAATTATTTCCTTAGCTTGAGAGATTGTAGCAGAGCTTGAGAAAAGGTAGTAGAGCTTGCGAAATTATAGAGAGAAAGAGCCTGAGAGAATGTAGCAGGGGATCCGAAAATTAAGGGTAATATGAGTTGTACTCTACTACTTGTGAGCTGTCATCCACTATGTAAACACATATATAAAGAGAAGAGCATGAGAGAGAAAGGGAGGATACACAATTTTGTAAGAGAGATAGAGAGAGACATTTGTAGAGAGAGTTTATTTTCTTTATCATCTTCTTCCCAAAAACTAGATCAAGAACTCTACCCAAAAACCCATTAATGGATATTCTAAATGTAAAACTCATGTAATTCAAATAATCATAGTGAAGAATCATGGATGTAGATCACATTGATCGAACCATGTTAAAAATCTTTGTGTCCATTTTACAATTTTAGCACTTTAATCTTTATTTTGATTATGAAATGGATTTATATCTAGAAAATATGATAAGGGGTGTGTTGTGGGTTTCATGCAACTACATTTTGGCGCTAGAAACAGGGACTGATTCTTGTTGAATTGAAGAAAATAAAGAGAAACTGGAAAATATTAGCGATGGACTCAACTGGATCTATGAATTTTGAGAGCAGAAAGGGAAGATCCTGGAATTTTTTGCAGGCAAAAACAACAAATCTCAACAAAGTTCAAAGAACAAAGAGAAAGAAAAAGACGAATACGCAAGATGAATAAAGAAACAGATCCTATTTTACTACAAACTCCATCAGAGGACAAATTTTATTCTCATCTCTATAATTTTACTTATGAATGTTTAGATCTGCTGATTTAAAACACAATTTCAAAAACCAATAATTTGTTTTTCGATGAAAATTTTGATTCCGTTTTGGAAACTTGATTTAATGAGAGATCTCTACAGATTTGCAACTTGTTTTAAATCCCATTGAATTGATTTCGAAAATACCGAGTCTAAATTCTTCATATTATTTGGGAATTTTCATGTTCTGAGAGGAAAAATCTCTTCTCTATCTATTTAACCTTGTCTTAACTATTCAGGTACGGAATTTTAAGTCAAAGTTTTGAAGAAAAAAAATTCAAAAAATCCATAAATTGTCCTTCATCAGAAGTTTAATTTTCTTTTGAAAACAAGAATCAGAGTGAATTTCGGCTATGGATTTGCAACTGGTAGAACTAGCTTTACAAACCCATACAGTGAATTGCAAAATATGAAACCCCAAAGTTTTCATCTAATTTGGGGATTCCTTCCCACGAACAAAATATGACGGTTTCACTCTTCGCATGGCAGAAATTATATAAAATTCTCTAGATTGGTACTGACTTAATTGGTTGCTTGCAGCGAAGAACAACTCTCGAATATGGCAGAAAATGGAAATTCACAAAGGAACAATTTATTGAGAATGGTAACAAGTTTTCACTTGAAGATTAATTCCCACCAATATCTAATGAATGCTGCTGCGAAGAAAAGAAGAATACGAAGTCAGCGAACTAGCGAAGAAGAAAGGAAAGATGATCACCTTATTTCGTCACCATCCGAAAATTTATTAGCCCCACTCATCCAAAACCAGCAAACATCCTCTTTGCAGCAACTCTCATCTCGTCAAGCAGCGAACAAATCAAGCTAATTTCAGAAGTAATCAGCGAAGAACAGCTAGCTTTTTGTGAGTTTATGAGGCCGATATGATAACGGACAATAATTATTAACAGTAAAGGGAGATACTAGTTTACTTCTGCGAAATTATGAGTCGATGATATGAACTACAACCACTTCAGCGAATAAAATCAACTTAAAATCGTAAGAGATACTTGCATAGCACACTCATTCTTAATTCATCATCAAAGACCAACACAAGTCTAAGGAGAACGAGTAAAATAATTAAAGGGTACATGAAAGTCCATATGGATATCAAAAAGAAGTTCTGCCAAAGGAAGTACAATTGGTAGAGAAAGAATGTAGATATATCAAAAAGAAGTTCTTCCAAAAGAATAGTCTCTGAAAGCATATGCCAATTTCACAACATACTAAGAAGCAGGATAAGAATAAAAGACGAAGAAAGAGTACACAAAGAATGGTAATATGAGAATAAGTCAGCGAATAACACTTCTCTTTCGCAAAACAGGAACTAGCACAGTTGGTCACCAGCACAGAGAATGGGTCTGAAGACGCGGGTTCGAATCTTTATTCAAATGTATTTTTCGCAAATTTTATATAATTTTAGATTGGTACAGGAGAAGATCAAATCAACTTTAACAAGTTTACAATAATTTCACATATGAGAGGTAGCAAAGTTGGTCAGGCTTCGCAGAGCGAGTTGCAGTGCTTGGTTTCGAATCTCCCCATTCCAAATAATTTTTGCCTTTCGAAGATGATATCCGCTTACTTCATACAGATGTTAACTTCGCAAAGTCTTTGATTCTTTTGCAAGAGAGGGTTAGCACAGTTAGTAGGGTATGAGAAAATCCAAGAAGCAGGTCAAGAGTTCAAGTCTCATTTCTCACTCTTCTTTTTGCTGCTGCGATAATTACATTTCTTTGTGCGACTTTTATACATTTCAAGGATTCCAATTTCGCAAGCAAACCATATACTTCGTAAGAGACGATAGCAACATAAAATCACAAGAAATGACAGAAATAAAAGAATGAATGAAAGAATAAAGACACGCGAAAATTTCGCAGAAACGCGAATAAAATTTCGCAGAGATTAATGACATATTAGAATGGGACGAACCTTTATGACGTACACCCTAGTTCGCGAATAAAATTTCATAAGAGGAAAATGTAAGACCTAAAGTACGTCATAGAAGGGGGTATCTGTTGCATGGATCAGGAATAAGGTTATACCGCTGCTGGAACCCGAGTCATAGAGATTTGAGGTCAATGAAGCCCATCCAGGAGAGGCACCTTGGATTCTCAACTTGAGCATATGATTTGAGTTGGGTGACTAAGGTAATAAGGACTCTCCTAAGGAGTGTAGAGTATGATCAAGGCGCCGAGGTACACGGTTGAGCCAAGACTTCCTGGGGCGTATGAAACTACCCTTGCCATTCTTGGCAAGTCTTGACTATGATGCACTCGGCCCGAAGAAAATCCCACTTAAGGTGTAGTCTCGTAACCATAAGCTATATAGGTGAAATGGATAAGAGCCTGCGAAAATAACTGGTTGTTGTTAGGACTGGATGGGAGGAGCTAGCCTTGTATGGCAGAAGTACGTCTCCTTGAAGGGGCAACAAGGGGGAAGATAAGGGCGGCACCCTACATTAGGGAGCTGATAAGTGTCTTAAGACGCAAATTTCATGAGGCTTTTTACTCACGGGAGTATTAAGGCTTGTCATATTTGTGCAACAATCCTGAAGAGGCAATAATACAAAAGAGAAGAAAAGACGAGATCAATGGGTCATTGCATGCAAGTGTAAAAACGTCATGCGATTTCGTCGCAAGACGACAATGTAATGGGGCTTCAATTTCACAAGAAAATTTAGGCCTGTCATATTGTAGCAGCAAAAATGAAAAAAAAATAAAAAGTTAAGGAAAGATCAATGGGTTTCTGCATGAAAGTGTAGAGACGTCCTGCGATTTTGTCGCAATGACAAGAGGTGGAAAAATAAGACCTTTAACTAGGAAGGCAAAATAAGACCACATAAAAAAATGACTAAGAAAATAAGCTTGCAAAAATGATTATATGTAAGCAAATAAGTTTGCGAATGTATACATGGAAATGAAACTAAGACATCGAAAATGACAAATAAGAAATATTCAGAATCTCTTAGAAGTATTATTCAGAATCTCTCAGAAGTATTATTCAGAATCTCTTAGAAGTATTATTCAGAATCTGTCAAAAGTATTATTCAGAATTTCGCAGAAGTATTCATAATTTCGCAGAAAATGTCATAATTTCGCAGAATGTGTCAGAATTTCTCAGAATATGATTATTTTGCAGAATATGGTTATTTCTATCAATTATTTCGCATAATTAAAATCACATGAGATTATACTATCATGAGGCAGAGGCAAGATAATAATAAATAAACAATTTGATCATTTAATACTTTCTCAAGGATTCTACCTTCATAGATAAAGAACAGAGGCAACTATGGATTACCAAGAAAACATTTTATGTTCTTTATCTTCTCGGAAAGAATCATTTCCAAAGTGGACAACAATCCTCACCAAAAATGGAGTAAAAATTTTGTATGAATAGAGGCAATACTTATGACTCTCATTCAAGGAAGGATACTTCTTATATTTTGAGGATTGAGTACTTTTTCAAGGATACTTCATACTTCGCATATTTCAAGAGTTGATACTTCTCATTTACTTTCCAAAGCTCCGGAACTCCAAAAAACAATGGAGGCAAGTACGTACTTTTCAAGAAAAGTATTCTTTCGCATAGTTCCTTCGTCAACAAAGATCAAAGACTACTACAACAACGAATTTTTCCTTAAAGATCGCTCTTCAAGTAATATTCAAGGAAAAAGAGGCAAGATGTAGGATCCAAATATCGCACAACACATTTTATTAGTGTGCGAGATTCAATTATTTCCTTATCTTGCGAGATTGTAGCAGATCTTGCGAGAAGGTAGCAGATCTTGCAAAATTATAGAGAGAAAGAGCCTGCGAAATTATAAAGTGAGCCTGAGAGAACGTAGCAGGGGATCCGAAAATGAAGGGTAATATGATTTATACTCCACTACTTGTGAACTGTCATCCACTATGTAAACACCTATATAAAGAGAATAGAAGGAGAGATAAAGTGAGGATACACAATTTTGTAAGAGAGAGAGAAAGACACATTTTTAGAGAGCGAGTTTATTTTCTTTATCATCTTCTTCCCCAAAAACTAGATCTTGAACTCTGCCCAAAAACCCATTAATGGAGATTCTAAATGTAAAACTCATGTAATTTAAATAATCATAGTGAAGAATCATGGATGTGGATCACATTGATCGAACCATGTAAAAAATCCTTGTGTCCATTTTACAATTTTAGCACTTTAATCTTTATTTTGATTATGAAATAGATTTAGATCTAGAAAATTTGATAAGGGGTGTGTTGTGGGATTTCTTGCAACTACAATTATAGCTTCCCATATTTTCTCCACACTAGCATTCAGAAGTGGCATTTTGATTTCTTCCCATATTATCTTATGACTTCCCTATCCCCTATGATGATTTTGCCTCTGACCTCCATAAGTTTCGTGTGGCTGATCAAGCCTTTGAATTTTGTTGTTCCCACCTCGGCTATAGAAGTTTCTTTCTCTCTCGAATGCTTCTTGATCACGACTTCCCATGGATACTATTTTCTACTGATTATCCTCCATTATCCTCTCTTGTTGTCCTTGCGAAGTGCCCGCCACTGTGTTTATCAACTTGGGTAACAAGCTTGCATTCACTGCTTTTGAACTTGTATTCGCAACCGGGTATGATTCCATCTCATTTTGTTTTTCCTTAAGAGCAATATACTCCTCCTGAAGTTCTCGCAATTCAGTCATTGTGATTGTATTCTTAATTCTGAAAATTTGAATACACAGTATATTGGTTGCGACTATTGCATTAATGAATGATAAAATGAGGTATCTCCCATCCACTCGTCCAGCCATATCACTACACATTGTCTTCCACCTCATGGTTAAATGCTTCAAGCTTTCTCCAATTCTTTTTTTTAACCCAAATACATCTTCAATGCCAGGTCGCGAGGAATTGTTACTTATATACGCCCCTAAGAACGTAGTCTGCAAATGGTTGAAGGATGTTATAGTATTCTTTGGAAAACCTTCGAACCACTTTAGTGCCTCCCTCATTAAACTTGATGTGAAATACTTGCACAACTCAGCATCATGATTTTCCCATCATAGCATACATCTCACATAAGCCTTGATGTGTTGAATTGCACAGGTTGTTCCATCAAAAATGCTAGTTAACGCGGGTAGATTGCACTTTGGGGGTATTCCTCCTAATTGTACTTCTTGTGTGAACGGTGTATTCGCAGCCTCTTCTATGGCTTCGTCCAATTATCTCCTGCATCCTTATTTTTTGTTATTTAACATTCCTCTCATCTCCGCCAGCTCTCTCATGATTTGTTCATTTACACCAGAATTTTGGTCCATTGGCCTCTTTAATTCCGCTTCTCTTCTTCTACGTTCATGTTTGTCTTGTCTTGCGAAATTTTGATTTTCTTCTTCATTATTTTCTTCTTGTCTTTCCCTGCGACCTCCTCTTTCATCTCTTTCATGAATTCACACATGATTATACCTCTCATTTTCTCCTCTGTGATTTTGTTCATTCCTCCTTAATTCTCTTTGTTGCCTTTCAGCTCTCCTTTGTACTCTACCACATTCTTCATTGATATTACCATTATTGTGATTTTGTTCACGTCTCCTTTCTCGATTATCATGATTGTTCTGGCGTATTGCCTCCTGAAGCTCTTGTTCTTCCACTTCTTCTCTCAACCTTTCTCTTTTGCAAGATAGACGTGCTTGTTCAGCATAATGTCTCTCGATTTCGTCTTCAATTATTTGTTGATTTCTTTGAGTTTCTCTCCCTTGTAATATTCTCCTTCCTTCTTCCTGATTTTCTCCTCCATCTTGATTATTTTTTTCCTGACGTCGCCCGTTCCCCCGATTCCTGTTGTTTTGTCCATTTTGGAGAATTTCGCCCTGTGGGATGTAACGATCTTCAATTATTTCTCTCATTTCGCGACGTTCTTCATCTGGATTTTGTAATTTCTTTGGAATATCTTCATTAACACTTACTACTAGTGAATTTCGCCTTCTTTGTCCTCTAATTGATCTTGAACTTGACCTTGTAGTACTTCTTGATCTTTTATTCTGTAGTCTCATATTTTCCATCCTCAACTCATGATTTTGCCTTGTCAGATTTGCACGTTCTTCTGCTTATAATCTCCTTTCTTCGTGTATCCTTTGCCTCAATGCCTCTAGTGATTCAATCTCTTCATCTTCATGAATTATTCCTCCAACTGCTTCTCGGTCTCTCTCTTCTTGTCTATCATTTCTTAATTAATGTTCTTCTTTTGCTTTATCTGCTGAATCTGACCGCCAAGTGTGTACACTCACTCTGTCATAAGCTATAGTTCTATTTTGTGTTGGTGTACGCTGAATTGGTTGTTGAACTTGATTTTCTCCATTGTTTCTTATGTTCATTCTTGAAGAATCTCCAATTTCATTTTTTCCTTCTCCAGCAAGCCTCTTACTCCTTCTAACAGTTGTTCGTTGTCTTGAAGCATTTCTTCTTCTAGCCATCTTTTCAATCTTAATGGATTGTTGACAATTATATAAAACTCTTTACCAATTACTCCAAATTCTTTCAAATCACAATTCAGTTAGAATTGTCCCTGTTTCTAGCGCCATTATGTAGTTGCAAGAATTCCCACAATACACCCCTCACAAGAATTCATGATAATCAACACATATTTAAGATCAACAATTATACTTTTTATTAATTGGATCTATAATTTTTACAAGAAGGAAATGAAATCAAGAATACAATATTGTTTTGGACTTTCTCTCTCCTCAAAACTTTCTCAACACTCCAAAAAAGATCTCTCATCCCTTACGCCTATTCATCCCTTTATATAGTGTATTAAATAGTGGATGACAGCTAAGTTGTCCTTTATTTTCGGATCTGGCTTGCGAGACTATCGCAATCATTCAAGTGTTAAGTTCATAACATTCTTAAATATCGCAAGGTCTTCACACCTTTCTCGTGTTTAGGCTGTCGTCATCTGTTATGTCATTTCTGTAGTCATATTGGGACGGCTTCGCAATGTACTTTTGATGGAGATTTTGCGGGGTATTGATGTTGTGATATTCTGATTCTACAGGAGGAAGAGAAGTGAAGGTGATGGTTATGTCGGGAAGAAGAAATAGAAGTGAAGGTGGTGTTTGGTTCTCTGTTCGTACAAGGAGAGGAGATGTAAGTTACGGTGTGAGGCGGGAGTAGCGATACTTGAAGCACGGTGAGGATATGATGTTGGATGGTCAACAGCTGGATTGAATCTAACGTCTCACATTAGAAATAGGTTTGGGTTTAGGATCTTGGGTTTATCTCTTGGGAGATCTTCTTCTAGGCCCATGTCTTCTTCAAAGCTAATTTCTCAATCCCACTTTTAGTTTTGAGTCGTGCAAACGATATTCTTCACTCACATATGAGGTGCAAAATATATTCTTCACTGCTTTCTAGCGGAAACTTTGTCGTCTCTCTTCCATTGTTACCAAATTCTCCGCTTCTTTTGGCTTCTCAATTCATCCAAGCTTTTATTTAGTACCTAAAAACACAAAATTAATTAGTACAAATATTTATTCTTGAAACAAAGAAAATACCGAATTTGGGATAATATATGATTTTAAAGTGCAAAAGATGAGTTAATTGCCAATACAAATATGTAGAAATATGCAATATTTGGCACTCATCACTTTCCCATCTTGTATGGGTTCATTAGAGGTATTCTCTCTGTTGCATTATCTTGTTTTTCTTTTGGGGCTAATAGTTGAAATGCCCCAATTTTGGGGTGTGGTTTGTGAAAATGCCCCAAGTTTTGAAAAAAATTTAAAATGCCCCGATCTGTTATTTTTCCATCCAAGCTAGTTAAGTGGTCAATTTTGCACACATGTGAACTCTCACACGTGAAGAAAAATTAGTTTTAACCTTATCTTTAAAAAAAAAAAATCACCCTATCTTCTTAGATAATTACCATTTTTAATATTGCAACACGTGTCATATCCTCCCCGCCATCGTTACCGCCGCCACCACCACCATCATCGACAACTACTATCGCCACCACCGAAAACCACCACCACCGCCACTGCCACCACCTCCACCACCACAAACATCGCCGCCACAACCCTTACCATCGTTATCGTCATCATCATCATCGTTGTTTCCACAATTACCGTCGCCGCCACCGCCGCATCCACCACCACCGCCACTCCTGAACCCTTAACTACTACCACCACCACTGCTGAACCCTGAACCCTAAAGCCCTTAACCCTGAAGGGTTATCATCGTCATTTTCTCACATGTGTGATAAATTCACCATTTAACTATCTTGGATGGAAAAGTTAACGGATTGGGGCATTTTAACTTTGTTTAAAAATCCGGGGCATTTCAGCAACCATGCCTAGGGGTGGGACTTGGGTTGGTTGGGCGGGTTAGAAGGCTTGGCCGAGGCAGACCCGAGCTAGGATCCTTTGCCCAGATTGCCCATCGAACCCGTGGAACCCATGGAAGTAGTGCCCAAGTCCGCCCAAGTTATGTTCATCGGGTTCACTGGGTTCCTCGGGTTGCAACAAGTTTCGATGGACATACGAGTTTGTTAGTATAATAATAACAAATTTTAGCAATAATAAGATTCAATTGCTCAATTTATCTCAAATTTCCAAATAACTGAAGATTATTTATTACAATAATATAAACTTTTTTCATATTAAATAATTAATGAGTAAATATAATTAATATTTTCATTATTAGATTTGAAGATAACATCTAAAATTACTCTAAATATATAACAATACCAATTATATAAATAGTTTTATATAACTATATCATAGTTCTTCTGGTTGGGCGGGTTGCTTGGGTTAGAAATATGTGTGCCCATGCTTGCCCAAATTTAACTCGGTTTTATAAAATTTATGCCCAAGCTTTCCCAAAGTCTTGAACTATGTTGCCCATGTCTGCCCAACGTTCGGGTTGGGCATGGGTTGGGTGGGTTAACCCAACCCAAGTCCCACCCCTAACCATGCCTCTCAAATTGGGGCATTCTGGCTATTTTTCTTTTGCTGATTCCATTTCTCTCTCAATTAAATACCTTTTGGATTTGTGTTGCTTCTTTCTTTCAGCTCCTATCAACTATTTTTTTTTTTGATAGGAAAATAGAATTGTATTTCAAAAAAAAATATTAAACCATAACAGATTGTATATCCCTCTCCAGATCAGCTTGTATGAATATAGGAGGAGATGACCATTCTAAATTAACTAAATTTTTCCTAACAAACTTGGCTAGTGTATCTGCACAAGCATTTTCTTATCTCTTGACAGACTCACACTTCCACTATTTTATTAAAACTAATCTAGAAAAACAGTCTTGGATCACATTTGATGTAGTCCATTTGACGCTCCTAATGGAACCATTGATTGCATCTGCAACATTTTTGTTGTCAGTCTCCAAATATAACTTTCCGAACTATTTGAACTCCGAACCTAGTTCCCGGATTATATGGATCTCACGAATGATTCGCGAACGTATCCGAACTAACCGAATCCGAATGATATTTCCGAACTAAAACTTCGAACCTAGTTCGCACCCAACCTCGCTCTCCCATAAGTAATTCTCTGATCAGAGTTTTGTTGCTTGGTTTTTGTTTGATTTTGAATATACTTTATATTTAAGTATAATTATTCAGTTAATTTTTTTATTGATAGTTGTTTAACCAGTGTTTTATGTGTTAATTTTTGTTTAAAAATCTATAAACTCGTTTTATAATACATTTATGCGATTAAACAGTTTACTTCTTGTTAAATAATCACGCTAAAATGTTTTTTTCATCTTATAAATCATATACAAATAAAATTAGTCTCGTAATAAGATCATAATACTTATCAATTTATCATTTATGTAATCCGAATTTTAAGTGTCGAACTCACATTTATAAAACGAATATACACGTACGTATGCCGTTCCGAACTACTGTCCGAACAACGAACCGTTGACCGGATTTTTGACCGAATCCGACCTATCTGAATCCGTATAATTCTCGTACGTATGACGTCCTGAACTACTACCCATACCCCGAATTTCTAACTAGGGTTTGAGATAATTATATAGATCGTTGCGTTTATCCAACGCACTAATGCGATTTTACCACGTGGTATCTGTCATGGGGAAAAACAACCCTCGATTTTGGCCATACTACAGTGGCCTGAGCTCTGGAGCAGGGCCGTCTTACAGTTTCGAAGTGCCCTAGACGAACTTAAAATTTTGGGGTTTTTTTTATGTGATACTAAATCTAGAACAGAGACAAAATAGACAAAATTTTAATTTGAAAGATAACTCTATATACTATTAAAAGCGATAATTTGGATTTAGTTTGGCGGCCGAAGGCCGTCAATTTTTTTCCAGTTTTTTAGGTTAGATTTTGGGTTGTAAACTTTCAATTTGGCATTCCATATCCCAAAATCAAGAGTTCGTAGCTATTTAGTGACGCCAATTAAAATTGTGACAAACATCTGTTATTTGAATAAATGTGACAAATTATTAGTAACACTTTGACATATAAACAAAATTTTTTTTGGGCCCCCAACAATTTGGGGCCCTAGGCGACCACCTAGCCGCCTATGCGTTAAGACGGCCCTGCTCAGGAGATATATCTGGTCGTCCGTTTGTGGGATAGTTCTTTCTTTTTAATGTTGGACGACGGAGGTTATACCCTGGTCCGGAGTAAATTTGGTCGGTAAGAGTATAACCATATTTGGTTGGTGAGAGAATGTGTTTCAGGGTAAATTTGGTCCATAGGGTGGAGTACAACTGATTATAGTCAAGCGGACATTTAAAGTGTATCGCGCGCAAATGGTATCTACGTTTGAAATGGGGCGTAATTTAAAAATCCGTGCGATGGACAGTCGCAACTTAAAATCTCGCTCTAGACGGGCGTTATTTAAAAATTCGCCCCATCAGGCGCAACTTAAATGTTCTCCCCATTAACCACCTGTTCATCAGGCGCAACTTAAATGGTAGCCCATTAACCACATGTTCAATGACCTATGGCCATTAACCACATGTTCATCAGGCGCAACTTGAATGGTAGCCCATTAACCACCTGTTTCAATGACCTATGGCAATAACTAGTAAATTTGAAATCGTCACATCGGGCGGTGATTCTATCTGTACCTGTCACTCAAGCGCAACTTTACGCTTTCGTCCAGTAACAAATGTAAATTAAAACTCCGCCCCATACCAGACGTAGATCAAAAGTACGCCCCACTGAAGCGCTGAATTATACGTCCGCCCGGCTGATATACGTAGATTAAAATTACGCTCGATTTTAGGTGCAAATTAAAATTATGTTTGACCAAATTTTACTCCACCACCGTAGAGTCCAACCCTGAGTATAACCAAAAAAAAAAATAGTTTTTGATTTTTTTGTTTAGTTATAGTATGGTCGCATGATTGTGGACGCTTTAAAAACCCCATCACATCTCTCACTCCACGTCGAGAGTTGCGCGAACCTCCCCTCCCATTGGCCGGTCAACGAAACCCTCGCTCCTGATTGGCTGAAAAACAAGTTATACCCCTACATTTCGTGATCGTTAATTTGTGAATGAATTAGTTCGATCTAATACTCAAGATTTAGCGATTTCTTTGTATATTCTTACACCACTATAACATCTTTAAAATAAAATCTAAACCTTCTGATTTGATAATACTTAATTGACTTTAAAAAAAATACGATTTGTATAAAAAATACGAGTGCCGCATATTTGGTGAATATTTAGAATATTTCCAATATTTAGGTATTCGTTGGATATATGTGTATCTTTTTCCATATTTTTTTGTGGGGAAATAATCGTTTGGTCATATTTTATGTGGTCTCAAATTAGTTTGGTCCACCAACAAAAGGGGAGCCCTATTTGGTCCTTATTTATTCAAAAATACTCCCTCCGTACTAGTTTACTTGCCTAAATTGGTTTTTGCATAAAGATTAAGAAAAGCAGAGAGAGAAAGAAAAAAAACCCAAAATTACCCCAAGCTAGTATTTAAGATGCACAGTTTTTACATATCTAGTTTTTTGGTATTTACTTGAAGAATTCAAAAAAAAAAAAAGTATGGGATATATAGAGAAAGGACTATTTAAGATTGTGTATAGAAAATAAAATTACACAATTCTCAATACCATGACCTGATTCCAACATAGGGGTAGGTTATGATAAAATTGGGAAAAATATGAAACCTAGCAACTAAATTAGGACAAAAATGATACCTAATTTAGGCAACTAAACTAGGACGGAGGGAGTATTAAAGTATCTAAAATACCTTTTTTATTTTTTATTTTCTCTCTTCTTCACGTGCTTCTCTTTTTATTTTCTCTCTCTTTTAATAACATTAATAAATAAATAAATAAAGACTTAATAATGAAATATTTCTCAAAATATAAGTTGAAAATTAATAAATTTTATATATTCAGAAAGGTCTCGTCGAGATCTACAGAATGAGTGCCCATTATACTATTGCTGATAGTGGTTTTTAGCTTAGGGTTGAAATCGTAAAATCTTACATCTGATGTGACGTCACTCTGTAAGGAAAAGGTGTCGTGAGTGCTAACCTCTCCACCAGCATATTTATTGAGTCGTACAATATACTTACATGAAATTTATCTAGACTGGTGAATGTAGCAATCATCACAGATGTTCTGTGAATTTCGACGCCTCGCCTATATTCACTTAATATAAGCTCCTTTGAATGCCTTTTATGCTATGTTCTCCGGCTGAACCCTTAATGTTGATATGGCATGACGATTTGTGTTCACTCGCAGCAGAGTAGCACGAATTTCCAAGTATCAAGGATAATGTCTTTGCATAAGGTATTCAATCAGAAAAAGCATGCTGCTCTCTGGCAATGAACTTAAAAGAACTATGTTTCAACACTTAGAATTCGATCAATTGTCCTGATTAACTTGCGGAAGTTAGGGTTTTGCGCCTCGCGCAGTACATCAGACCTTGTTTGTCGAAATTAAACCTAGGCAAACTAGGTAATTAATCCGCCATGGATTAGCAGGTGCAAAACCTTGCTCAGAATCAGAAAACAGGGAGACGCATCACTAAAGGGAGGCGTGGACATGCCTTAGACCAACTGGCGCCACTTGTCATTGTTCACGCCCCTTCCTAAACCGGCCATATTTCTCTCGACCATTCGTGTCGCCTCAAATTAGCCATACGCACATAAGTTGTGGCTGGGCCCATACTTGTCGGCGCCACTTCCCATCGACCAATCAGGTCGCTCTAAAGCCGCCACACTCTCACCATAAGTGTAGCCACGCCCATGCTTGGCCGGCCCTCTTTTAATCGACTAATCAGGTCGCTCTAAAGCCGACACACTTCACCAGAAGTGTAGCCTCGCCTTATGTTTGGACGGCCCCTTTTACTGGCCAATCAAGTCACTCTAAACTTGCCACCATACATTAAAAGCCAAACGCGCATTACCACAACAACATATTGGTCGACATGCCAATATGCCACTCTAGCCTTGGCCACGCCGCCAAGACCTAATTCTTACCACGACGCCAAATCCTAGCCTTAGCCACGCCGCCAAGCCCTAATTATTACCATGGCGCCAAATCCTAGCCTTGGCCACGCCGCCAAGCCCTAATTTAACCACGCCGACAAATCCTAGCCTTGGCCACGCCGCCAAGCCCTAATTCTTGCCACGATGCCAAATCCTAGCCTTGGCCACGCCGCCAAGCCCTAACTTTGGCCACGGAGCCAAATCCTAAGTTCTGCCATGTTACAACTCCACATGGGCACGCCACGGCTATAACACTGGCATGCCGCTATGTCAGTCGCCACTATCCCAATGGAGCCACTTTGCTATACAACGAGATATGGCCATAATCAATGGCCATCCTTCCTCATGAGATGCAATCTCAACCATCCAAGTTCTCCACCGAACTAACAGACTTGTGGCACATTTTAGGTGACCAGCCGCCTAAATCTAGTGTACATGGCTACGCCAGGCGCCACTTGCACCACCGTGCCACTGGCATGCACGAGCCATGCCATCCATACTACATTACCACTGGCGTAGGCCAAAACGCCCATGCGCCATTATCAGGCGCCAACACAAGGTAGTCATAATCAACGGCTACCTTCCCTCATGAGATGCAATCTCATCCAAGGTAGTCAATATTAGTTGTATAGGCCGATATTAATGGTTTTTATAGGATATAGGAAAAAATCTATACGATATTGAAAATATCGGCGATACGAAAGAGAAACGATAAAAACGCGTGTATCGTCCTGTACGGACCGATATATCGGTTTCACTTGTACAATGATATATCACTAATGTATTTTGTATTTTGATTATGATTTCTTGAACTTTTAGTTCATGAAAGTAACCCACTAATTTTGGTAACTTCATATCTGATTATGGTGGATGTAATTACAGTAAATGTGATGTTGATGGGCTAACAGAATTCAATGTTTGGTTTCGTTGTTGATAATAAGCCTCTAATTAACCACCTTTTATTTTGTAAGGTTGAAGTATGTTTACAACAATTATTATTTTCTATTATGGTTATATCCATATATTTTTTTTGTTTGATAAATAATAAATATTAAAAAAATCCTAATGATGTATCGCCTATAAAAACAGATATTATCATTTTTATAGGTGTATATGACCCGACCGATAGGATACCGATACACGATATTAACTACCTTGATCTCATCCATTCAAGTTCGCCACTGAACTGACGGACTTGCGACAAGCCCCGGGCAACCCGCTATGCCGGGCGCCACTATGCTAATGGCACCACTTTACTACACAACAAAGATGTGGCCATAATCAATGGCTACCCTTCCTCATGAGATGTAATATTAGCCATTCAAGTTCGCCACCAAACTGACGGACTTGTGGCAAGTTTTAGGCGGCCGACCAAGGAAAGCTTAATAGCATCACATGCTATTTTCCTATGGAAAAGTCGCTTGACTTTGACTTTCCACACATAACAACCTGATACACGTTTTCCACGAAAACACTTGAGACATCAAACATGTCGCAAACTGGGGGATACTCATCAGGGTATTGGTCTGGCGGTTTACAGCGTGTGGCGTGCAATGCGCCCTTTACAAGAATGTGTCATGAAGTAAGACAATTATTGGTGGTGAAAATTAACGGTGTAAACAATTCATTACCTTCATCATGGAAGCATAATAACTGACGATTACACGAATTCACTTCCCTCATCATGGAATCATAACGTCTAACGGTTACACGTTACTCTATTTCTCCACCACTCAATCGTTTCCACTTCCTACGAGACCAGGGTACATTTCAATATAACTTGTATAAATAGGCTTCACCTATTTTCACCAAACAACAAGTTTTGGTCAGCAACAATACAGTATCCAGATATCACCTGGTAGCTTTCCATCATGCTATCCAGTTCTACTTTCTGATGCAAGTCGTAAACAACAACACCTTCAGAATCAACGATTCTGGTCTCAACACTCTCTTCGCTTCCCTCCCTAAGACCAACCCTTCTCCTTCACTTTGTGACCGAAGCAAGCCTGGAACGGCCATTTCTTGGTTTTGTACAGGATTGTACAAATTGTCTCTCGAATCAAAAGTACTCCCGTGCAGTGCATTGTTTAGGGTCTAGACTCGTTTCTCACCCACACACTCAAAATTACCAAAATCAGCAGAAACGGTTTTCACCCACAAACAATTGGCGACCACAGTGGGAGATTAATATCTTGGTTGTAATATCAGTTTTCAATTCTCAATTTCATTTTTCCAACTCCAATTTCAAGATGTAGAGCTAAAGTCCGGGTTAGCAACAAACCCTGATATCAACATTCCTTCCAGTGACATCAATGTACCACATGTCAGCATGATCAACACCAGTGGCGCAGGAAATATTTCCTCAGGCGTTACACCTCCGATCACTAGATCCATAGCCGATGTCGCCTCTCCCAATGTTTTTTCAACCGTGACACCCTCGGTTGTCACTAGAGCTGCTGCCACTCCCCTATCAGGACGAGAGACTAAAAGAGCCAAAGGAAGCCAACTTCTTGTAGATTTAATGGATAGACAGTAATTTCTTGCCAAAACTCATACGGACATGGCCACAACTCAAAACGAGCGAAACAACGAACATCCGAATGATTATGTCAAGGGGTTCAGAATTCAGGCGTTAGATTGCCATGATCCAGATGTGATTGAACATCAATTGGTGGAGTTGTGCATCAATACTTTCTGGGGACTCTGTTCACATGGCTGGTAAATATAGCTTGGGAATCCTAACCCCTACTCACCTGAAAGGTGACTATTTGTATGTCGTCTTCCCATCTGCCATATCGTATCAAATCGCTTTTCGAAAGTCAATGGTTAATGGCACCCTCACTAGAGTTCTCTCTGGAAGCCGCTTCAACGTTTCTCTCCAGAAGTCGCTCCACTTCAACGTTTCGCTCCGGAAGCCGTTCCACTTCAACGTTTCACTCCGGAAGCCGCTTCGTTTCAACTGAAGCCGCTCATCTTCAACGTTTGTCTCCAGAAGCCGCTCCCTTCAACGTTTCTCTCCAGATGCCGCTCCGCTTCAATGTTTTTCTCTAGGAACCGCTTCAAAATTTCGCTCTAGGAGCCGCTTCGACATTCTCTCCTGAAGCCGCCGCTTCACCGAAAAATATGAAGAAAAAAAAGAAATAAAATCACATATCTAAGTTATCAAAGACCATCAATATTCATGTCTGTGGTCATCCAAGGTTCTTGCTCATAGCTGTCGTTCTTTCCTTTCAATATCCAGTAGCTATCACTCTTCTTCGCCAAGATATGTACCCGTAGTCACCGCTCCTCCATGTTAAGGATCGTGACCATAGCCATCCAAACACCTGCCAGCTTGTTTTTGTTCCCATGAAAACGTAGTCTCTTCTGATCACAGTTGCTGCCAAGAACTATTGTTGTTCGTTTATTGACACCATTCAGAGCTTTATCATAGCAACAATCACTACAAAGGTAATCCGTACTTCTCCATATTTTAGTTTCACATGGAAGAAGTATTAGAGTCACCAGTACGGATGCAAGATTATATCTTTATCATGGTCAACTCACCGATCATACAAGATAGAACCACGAAAACCACACTTTGGGATTGAGGCTCAACACACGGAATCCCTTCATTGTCGAGAACCTTTCAACTCAGAAGGGACAACCAACCAAGAAGTCATGGCCGTAAAAAGGTCACCATTCTTCAAAGATGTAGTGCAAGGATATCACCACCTCCTTATCTGGAAGGATCCTGACCAACAAGTAGTATTTGGCTCAGCCATTCCTAAGTGTTGCTGTTAGTGAAGAATCGAAGAGGAAAGTCGCGCCTCAGCAAGCCACGCATACCAACTACACCATGTTTTCCGCATCACCTACTCATAACTCAACACCACCTACCCAAGGCCTGCATGAAAATGCACATCGCTGACAAAGCCAAATTCAGTGTTTCTAGATTTCCAATTTCTTATGGAAGGGGTGCATGGGCTACCATAAGTTGGGTACAATGCAGAGCTATCAGGTGCGACTCCCGCCCACTGATCAACAAATGATGAATCCAAAAGATTTCCGCCTTCATCAATTCATCAATGACCTTACCAGCAAATGCGATAGAACTTTACGAGCAGCAAGAATTTCTCAACATGAAGCTGTGCATTGCATCAAAGACTCCAAAAGCACACCGCATAGATATTCACATATCCGGCCACGCCATAATATTTATGACCAAACAAAAATATAACTAGGTACTGCTCATCGCATCCCATTCGATACAATAGTCCAAGATTCAGAAGATGTTTCGAAGGATGTCGCTTGGAATGAAGTCCTTGGAGACTTGTTAGCAGCACGTCAGCAACAGAATGCCTCTCAGCTCGTCTACCTTACCTACTGATTCCGGAAGATGTCGACCATACAAGCATCCACAACATATCATCATCGCAATGGGAAAGTCTAGGTACCAAATAACCTAAAAGTCAAGGATGAACCAATAACATAAGCACAATCTCCAAGATTAGCCCTGACATTATTTCATACATCCATCCCAAGAGTGCAATGAAGTTTGGTAAATTTTGAAATTCACTGGAGAGGTTAAATACTCGTTCCTCTGGAGTCATAACCTTATTACACATTTTTTAGAAGATCGATGGTACTGTTGGGTGGATACATGCGAGGGCACCTACCTTGAGCTCTTCTGGCTTGCCTTGATGTTGATTATAACTATTGGAGATTGCTTTGTTTCCATTAATGCTCCCTATACCACCACTAACAAATGAAGAAGAAGGGCCAGATGTTGTAGATGAAAGCACGGAGCCGGGCGAACAACAAAAACAGAAGAGGGTCGATACCCCTTTTCATACGAACGCAGTTTTTAGAGTTTGAACAGAATAAGGATTCCTTATTGCTCCATGAACGGGAATAGATGACTAGGCGCACCACACTCATGCTCCATATCCAAACAAGTAGTGTGCCAATATCTATGCTTCATGACTGAACCGGTAGCGCGCTAGCACGAGGAACACCAGTCGCTCAACCTACAACTCTCCATGGCTCCAGCACTCCATGGTCAAGCCAACTCTCCATGGATCCAACACTCTATGTTCAAGTTAGCTCCAATGCTCCAGTATTCCGTGATCCATCCAGTAAGCCTTACAAATGCCATTTCCACTGTTCCACGAATTGAAGCTATCAGCGCCACCATCACCATTTGGTAGCCAAAGTTTCATCTCCTTCATTACCGTTTGGTAGCCAAAGTTCCAGCGCCATATTTCCACCATTTCATGGACTCAAGCCAATTTCCACCATCCCGCGGACTGAAGCTAGTTTCCACAACTGAAGCTAATTTCCACCATCCCGCGGACTGAAGCCAGTTTCCATGGCTGAATCTAATTTCCACCATTACGCGGACTGAAGCGAGTTTCCACGACTGAAGCCAATTTTCACCATTCCGCGGACTGGATCCAATTTCCACCATTCCACGGACTGAAGCCAGTTTCCACCAATCCAAGCCAAATTCCATCTACGCACGCTCTGTAACCTAGCCAGCCAGTGCCCGTTTTGCGGACCAAATTACAGTGCCATCTCTGTCAATCAGTAGCCAAAGTTTCAGCACTGATGCCAATACCTTATGGCCAAGTCAGAATTATGTAGAGCTGCCAACACAAGGATCAAGGATTCCTCATGCTTTCCACCAAAGGTTAGTCGAATTCCCCCGTCAATTTCTTCACTATTTACCTTTCGATTTTACTCTTGTCTGTCACCATCTCATGCTTACGTTGTAACAACGCCACTGTTACGTGCTAAGCATGGGACTTAATGTTGATGGTGGTTTTTAGATTAGTGTTGAAATTGTAAAACCTTAATTACATCTAATGTGATGTCACTCTGTAAGGAAACAGTGCCGTGAGTGCTAACCTCTGTATCATCATATTTATTGAGCCATTCAATATACTTACATGAAATTTATCCATACCGGCGAATGCAACAATCATCCCAGATGTTCTGTAAATTTAGGCTCTTCGCCTATATTCACTTAATATAAGTTCCTTTGAATGCCTTCTATGCTATGTTCTTCGGCTGAACCCTTAATATTGATATGGCATGATGATTTTTGTTCACTCGCAGCAGAGTAGCACGAATTTCCAAGTATCAAGGATAAGTTCTTTGCATAAGGTATTCAATCAGAAAAAGCATGCTACTCTCTGACAATGAACTAAAAGATATCTATGTCAACACATAGAATTTAATCAATTGCCCTGATTAACTTGCGAAAGTTAGGTTTAGCGCCTCATGCAATATATCAGACCTTGCTTTTAGAAATTAAACCTAGGCAAACTATGTAATTAATCCGCCATGGATTAGCAGGTGCAAAACCTTGCTCAGAATCAGAAAACATGGAGCCGTAGCAGCAAAGGGAGGCGTGGCCATGCCTTAGACCAATTGGCACCACTTTCCATTGGCCACGCCCCTTCCTAAACCGTCCCTATTTCTATTGATCAATCGTGTTGCCTCAAATTAGCCACACGAACATAAGTTGTGGCTGAGCCCATACTTGCCGGCCTTACTTCACATCGAACAATCATGTCGCTCTAAAGCCTCCACACTCTCACCAGAAGTGTAGCCACGCCCATGCTTGGCCGGCCCTCTTTTAATCGACCAATCAGGATGTTCTAAAGCCGCCACACTTTTATCAGAAGTGTAGCCGTGCCTTATGTTTGGCCGCCCCCTTTCCTTGGAAAATCAAGTCACTCTAAACTTTCCACCATACATTAAAATCCGGACGCGCCTTACCACAACAACATATTGGTCGACATGCCACTCTAGCCTTGGGCACGCCGCCAAGCCCTAATTCTTACCACGGCGCTAATTCCTAGCCTTGGCCATGCAGTCAAGCCCTAATTCTTACCACGGCGTCAAATCCTAGCTTTAGCCACGCCGCCAAGCCCTAATTCTTACCACGACGCCAAATCCTAGCCTTGGCCACGCCGCCAAGCCCTAATTTTACCACGGTGCCCAATCCTAGCCTTGGACAAGCCCTAATTCTTACCACGGCGCCAAATCCTAGCCTTGGCCACGCCGCCAAGCCCTAACTCTTACCACGATGCCAAATCCTTGCCTTGGCCACGCCGCCAAGCCCTAACTTTGGCCACGGAGCCAAATCCTAAGTTATGGTCATGCTACAGGGCCGCAGGGCCACGCCACTATGCCAATGGCGCCACTTTTCTATACAACGAGATATGACCATAATCAATGACCATCCTTCCTCATGAGATGCAATCTCAACCATCCAAGTTCGCCACCGAACTGACAGACTTGTGGCAAGTTTTAGGAGATCAGCCGCCTAAATCTAGTGGTCATGGCTACTCCAGGCGCCACTTGCACCACCGTGCCACTGGCATGCACGAGCCATGACAGTCATACTACATTACTACTGGCGTACGCCAAAAATCCCTAACGCCATTATCAGGCGCTAACACAAGGTAGTCATAATCAACGGCTACCCTTCCTCATGAGATGCAATCTCATCCATCCAAGTTTGCCACTGAACTGACGGACTTGCGGCAAGCCCCAGGAAACTCGCTACGCCACGGCTACGCCAGTAATGGCGCCACTTTGATAAACAACAAAGATGTGGCCATAATCAATGGCTACCCTTCCTCATGAGATATAATCTCACCTATTCAAGTTCGCCACCAAACTGAGGGACTTGTGGAAAGGTTTAGGAGGCCGACTAAGGCAAGCCTAATAGCATAACATGTTATTTTCCTATGGCAAAGACTCTTGACTTTGACTTGCCACACATAGCAACCTGCTACACATTTTCCACGAAAACACTCGGGACATCAAACATGTCACAAACTGGGGGATACTCATCAGGGTATTGGTCTAGTGGTTTACAACATGCGGCGTGCAATGCGCCCGTTATAAGAAAGTGTCATGAAGTAGGACAACTAGTGGTGGTTAAAAGTAACGGTGTAAATAATTCATTACCTTCATCATGGAAGCGTAATAACTTACGGTTACACGAATTCACTTCCCTCATCATGGAAGCATAATGTCTAACGGTTACACGTTACTTTATTCCTCTACTACTCAATCGTTTCCACTTCCTACGAGACCAGGGTACGTTTCAATATGACTTGAATAAATAGGCTTCACCTATTTTCACCAAACAACAAGTTTTGGTCAGCAACAATACAGTATCCAAAAATCATCTGGTAGCTTTCCATCCTGCTAGACAGTTCTACTTTCTGATACAAGTCGTAAACAAAAACATCTTCAGAATCAACGATTCTGTTCTCAACACTCTCTTCGCTTCCCTCTCTAAGACTAACCCTTCTCCTTCACTTTGTGACTGAAGCAAGCCTGGAACAGCCATTTCTTGGTTTAGGCCAGGATTGTACATATTGATCTCTCGAATCAAAGTACTACAGTGCAGTGCATTGTTTAGGGTCTAGACTCGTTTCTCACCCACACACCCAAAATTACCAAAATCAGCAGAAACGTCTTTCACCTATGGTAGTTTATATTAGTTCATATTCAAGAATATTAGTTCATATTCTTGAAACGTCTTTCACCTATGGTAGCAGAAACGTCTTTCACCTACAAACAACTATGTTTCGAAATTTTAATTTTTTCGGTATAATATTAGTTCATATTCAAGAATGAACACTATTTTAGAACATGGTAGTTTATTCTACTTCTAGCAGTTCATTTCATAGAATGAACTCGTATATGCTAACAATTTTTTTTGTATAATGAACTCATAAAAGTACTTCATTATTAAGAATGAAGTCACAATAGTAGTTCATTATCATAGCTCACAATGTAGAATGAATTCGTGATAGATGTTCTTATTTTTGAATGAACTCATAATGGTTGTTCATTTATAGGATTGATAATTCATATTGTAAAATGAACTCGTAATGATACTCAAGTATGGTACGTAGTTCATATTGTACAATGAACTCGTAATAGGTGTTCATTATAGTAGTTCATTTTATAAAATGAACTCGTAAATGATAGTACATATTGTAGAATAAACTCGTGATAGGTATTCATATTGTAGAATGAACTCCTAATGGTATTTCATATGATAAAATGAACTCGTAATAGTAATTCATTATACTAGTTCATTTTTTAGAATGAACTCGTATGTTACTTAAGCATGAAAGTTCATTTTGTAGAATGAACTAGCTAGTATGGTAGTTCATTAAATTAGTTCATTTTGTATAATGAACTCGTATATAGTTCATTTTATAGTTATTTTTTAGCACAAGGATAAGGTAAAAATTAAAAGCTACGAAACATAGCAACAATGGTACTCGTTAGAAAGATGTCGTTGAGGGATTTCCGAAAATATAAATTTTATTATTTTTGGACATGTGGTTCAAAAGATATTTCAGTTTTAAGTTTTTATTTATTTATTTTTATTAAAAGAGAGAAAAAGAGAAAAAAATTCATTAAAAGATTATGACATCATTTATGACGTCATTCCGCGTGGGTATTATCCACTCTAGGACCAAACAATAATATTTAGGACCAGACAACAATATATATTTTAAAAAATGACCGAACAGACAGTTGACTGGGTCGACTGGACCAAACTAAGGCTTAGTTTAGTATTGTTGTGGCTTTTATAGTAGCACTTTTCTGTTGTGCGTTGTTGTGTTGAGCTGTGAGAAAAAAACAGTTAGACATTTGGTAAAAAATTAATTAAAGTTAAAGCTGATTAAAAAAACATGTAAAATATGAGATTCAATCATTGTTGTTGTGGCAAATGACAAAAATAGACATATCTCTAAAAATAGTTTTTTTCAATTTTATTAGGTTTAAAAATAATTAGTTTTCTTACTATTAAATAAATAAATAAAAATATATATATATATATATATAAAATACTAAATTTACTAATTGTTACTATTATTATGATTGTTAAAAATAGTATTTATTTACTTAACCACTTTTTAATATACATAATTTTCAAACAAAAAATTAAACTGGAATTAAGTAATTATTTAATATTTGCTTTTACTTTTATTTTTGACAAATCATTGTTATAAAAAAAGGTGTACTTTGACTTTGAGATTTGAGATTCATTAAATGGACATGATTTAACGAGGACCCTGATCTGGCGGTCGGAATCATCCGGATGGAGTATTCAAATGGACGGCCCAAATTTACGATAGAAACACGGTTAAACTTATTAAACGCAAGCAGGGCCAAACTTATTAAACGCATGAGTTTTACCATATATATATCAGCTCTCGTATATATCAGCTCCCGTCTACAAATGAATAAATGATTTTTATTTTATTTTGGCTTCTTTTGATTGTCCAGGAGGAAAGATTTGATCAAAAAGACGATGCAGAGGTAATGAATCTGTGTTTTCTTGATTGATGTATTCTGATTTTTGTTTGCTTTTTACGTGCTTGATGTAGGAAATTTAGGGGGGAAAGTTTATAACATTGATTTAGGAGGCAAACTCTAATTTCAAAGACGTTGCAGAGGAAGGGAAGAACAAGGTAAACATGTGGAGACCCTATATTTATTAAAAAATCATATTGGGTTTTAATTTGGTGCACACATATTCAAATTGGATTTTAATTTGGTGTAGGCAAATTAGGATTTTAATTGGGTTTTGTAGATCAGGTGACAAATTATTTTGAAAAATAGGTTAATTCGTTAGAAGATTTTTATTTGGTTTTTGAGGTTTGCTTATAGGGTTAGAAGATGATTAGTTTTGGGGAGTAATGTATTGACTTGATTGTCGTTTTTCTTTCTGATTATTGGGTAGATGGACGCATGGTCATGGAAGACACAAACATCTTTCATCAAACATAAGTTTGATACTTTGATGCTGACAAGATTGCTAAAAGATTATCAAACACCCAAGTATCTCTATGAAACATGGATGCAATCTTTATATGGAAGTCCCTATTTTAACACGGAAATATCATATTAGCTTGGCTCCTTAAACACGAGAATCAGGTGAAAGCATTCGCTGCCGACATAACTTCTCGATAAGGTACTTTAAATTCCTTGGATAGTTTGCTATGAGGTTGTGGTACTCTTATTATGCACTTCTGCTTTCTGAATGGACTAGATATAAAATGATGGCCACTGAATTGTTGTATTTGTAATTGATAACATTTATAGTTTCATGTTAATTGATGCATGGTACTTAAAATTAAACTTTGATTTCAATAGTATGTTCTCCCTTATTAGTTTTCTATTGTTATTGCTGATATTGTACTTCTAATAATCTTAATGATGATTAGTTGTTTATCCTTGTTTTCCTTAAGGAAATAAGATTATTATGGAAGCTCGATGTAAATTTTTTATAGACTTGCATGGGTTTAATGAAGAACACAGTCTTAGACTGGCTAACCTGCTGGAATGTTCTACAATACTGGGTCTCAAGGTGGTGGTCAAGAAAGAACTGTGTAAGTCTTCATACCTTTAAAATACAGCACTACCAAAAATGATATTTGAGTTTTTTTTCTAGATGTTTTCTCTTGCCTTTTAGGTAGCAAGTAGATGGTCAGGTATTACTATGTTTTCAAGCTCTTCGTGAGCACGACTTCCCTTTTTTAATACAAATAATCATTTCATTTCATTTATTGGGTGCAAAATATTGGCAATCCTTCATTGCAACCTTCAATAGTAGTGCGGATGTTTATGTCTTTTCTTCCTCCGAGAAGTAACTTATAGTCATAGGGTTCCACAATATAGGAATGATTTATTGGATGGAATTGTAGGAATGAATATTGTCAGAAGTACATATTGGCTTCTTTTATAAAGTCTTTGTTGGTCTGAAATGAATAAAAATCTTTTCTTTAGACAAATCATGAATCATTGGATGTATACCATATGCATTGTTATGTTGCTTTACTAAATGATAGATTTGTGTTCATTTTTTTGTGTTTTGTAAAGTTTTGAGTTGTTGCAGCACATCAGAGCTTGGATGAGTATTATATAGATTGTGTGGGACTGTATTATGAAACGAATTAGTGGGTCTATGGATGGTCATTATGCATGTCAAAATATTCATCGCAGTTGTAGGTACATTTCCTAATCAATATGTGTTCCTTTCATTAATAAACTTATGAGTCATTTTTGTTGATGTCTTAATTGACTATGCAGTTCACAGTAGTTGGTAAAGTAAAAATCAATGACCTGCGTTCCTTTCATTAATTAACTTACGAGTCGTTTTTGTTGTTGTCTTAATTGATTACGTAATTCACTATAATTAGTAAAATAAAAATCAATGACTACCCGTGGTCAATACCATCAGGATATGTTGCTGGAAGGCTAATCGACACACCTTTGAAATATAATATTTGTTCATTCCTTTAGTCATTTGCGGTCTTTTGGAAGTGAACTGTTTCTGTAAGTGAATTTTCAACTTTAGCAGGAATTTATGACCTATGGCTAATCACAGTGTATGATGTTCATGGACAACAGGTTGATAATCAATTAGTGATACCACTGGAATTTTAGTTTAGAGAGGGTATAAAAGGGCAAGACAGATATCGGTAAAGGAGAGAAAAATATTTTCTTTTGTTGTCATTTACTTTGCTTTTATTAATTATTGAAACATGAAATGAAGGGAATGGTTTGATCTCATAGGTATGTACAAAATCTTAAACTCTGTGAATTATTTATTGTTGATAACTCCTATCTTATCCAGATGTTTTAACCAAAGATTGCAACTTCGATCGGAAGTTTACTCTAAGAATGTTGAGCAATAGTGGGGATGGTAAGTTCAACATTTCTTCCACTTGAAGAATGGTTGTTGCAATTACTTTTGTTTTCTTATTGTTGATCAATCTTGAACGGAATTTAGTATTTATACATTGTCTTTTTTGTCTCTTCATTGGTTGTTAGAACACTTTCGCTGTCGCATAATCTTGCAAAGACTGCTATACTTGATTTGGCAGTAGAAATTGGACTATTTTATCGATTCGCTGATGCATATGATGAATTGACAGGCAAATCCTTTAACAAAAATATTCCAGGATAATCAAATCTATGTTTATTATTCATGTGAATAAATATATATGCACCAGAATGATGTTTTTCGTATTCATTTTGCAGAACAATTGCAAAGACCTCACTGCTGGGAAATGCAGAAATTCTACTTTATGAAAGAACGGGCTATGCTGAGATATGGTAAGTTTCATTTTCTTTTTTCTGCATCAACTTTTTCACACTTCCGAACCTTATTTTATTCTAGGCCTCGATAGAGAAGTTGGCATGCCAGGGGTTTGTATCCATTGTGTTATGATTCAAAAACTTAAAAGTTTTTACTATGTTCTACATGTTTTGACCTTTTTTTTAGGTTAGCATTGATTCAATTTTTTGTGGGCAGTGTTTTGGTTTTCTCTGTGATTTTTTTGCATTTTTACTCTTTATATATTTATGATTTCACTCTGTCATCTTAACTCTATTAATTGGAAGTTCAGAATCAAGAACAATGATCACTAACAATACAATATACAAAGAGAACTATCCTTCTTCCTCAACCTTATCTAACATTGGGTTTCCTTACTGTTAAATGTGACCGTTGGATACGATGTGTAATACCTTTATAAGTTTACTACAAAGGGAATTCTAACCCTGGGGTTCGAAGTTTAGTAGATTTGGTTTGTTCCTTGGCTCTTTGTTCTCTGAGAACTCCAACCCTAGGATATTTTCTTTTGTCTTTTGTCTTTTTTGATTTGTTTTGTTTGATTTCTCCATCATCTTCTTATTTATTGAAGGATTGGATGTTTAATCACAGAGGTCTGTCTCGAGTACATGAATTCTGATTTTGAAACGCCTGTGATGGTTCCAAATTATCTTTTGGTATAAAGGTATTCACGCATAATCTTCTTCCAATTTGTTCCAAAAAACAATTTCATGCTATTTGATTCTAGGTTTATTTCCTGAAACCTCAGTATTGGCTTTGTGTTCCTGCATATTTTGATTGGCTTCGTTCCACACATGCAGAGTTTATATTATTTGTCTTTCCTTAGTAATACATATTAGGAAATCTATCTTGAATTTTTCCCAAAGTCAATCTCAAATTTTTCCAAATCTCTAACTTAGACTACTTCACCAGGAGTCGTGCCTCGACTTTTTTTAACGTCTAGGCAGGTCTATTAGTTGCTAACAATATTCACTAAGTCAAAGCAAAATCGAAAAATATAGACTAAGAAAACATTGATGTTATTCGGTTGTCGGTTATGCAACCTGCAATCTGATGATGGCTTATGGGCCTTAGGCATTTGAGTGTGCACGAATCTACCGTTTGTACATGAAGTTGTTGAAATTAAATGGTGTAGATGAATTAAAATAGTTATGATGATTGGTTATGGGTGGATGATTACGGGACTAATGCGAAGGATATTGCAAGAGAAAGAAGAAGTGACTCTTAGGTACTTTTTAGAATAATTTTTCTCATGTTTAGACCAAGCCATTAATATGATTTCTTGGTTTTGTTTGTAGGAGCATCATTGTATCAGTGTATTAATTAGTTTTATGTTTATGCTTGCGAACTTTACTTTCCTAGGGATAATGATAGGCTAATACGGGGTGATGCCAGGTTTTCCGGCAAATTAATATAAGCAAGTAAAATCAGTCAGTTAAGATCATGAGCTAATGCTAGACTTATGTCAATTCATATGCCTTCAAGCCCTTTGTCGGTGGACTAATAGAGCATAAAATTGTAATCTGATCATAGGTAATGGTCTTTAGGACATGTGGGTATGCATTAATCTACCATTTGTTAATGAAATTGTTGAAATCTAGGTGCCATGGATATATTCAGATCTTGCAAACAATTGTAAAAGAGAACGATCTCTTTGCGTATTCTCCGGAGAGAACTACTTCTCGGGATACTTACTAGATATCATTGGTCTTCTAATAAACTTGGATTTATATGTAATTTAACAAGAGTAAATCTTAGTGCCTTGGGGTTATTTTTTAGATATAACTAGTTTTTGTGTTTTTGCTATTTTAGATCAAGTTCCTTGAAGTTGCTAGGCCAGCAAATTTGAAGTGATGGGGAAAGATCACAAGGCCTTCTATTAGTAATGTGTTAATCAGTATGTATTTACAGGTTGCAAAATTTACTTCCCATTGATTGTGATTGTATTATATGGGGTGATTCCAAGTTTGCCAGCGGAAGAGATGACAAGCATTTTGAGAAGGAGGGGCCTATACTCTGTGTTGCATCGGATAACTGAAGCAACTACGGTTCCCTAAATATGAAGTAAGCCTCGGGTGAGTGTTCATAGTTTTAGACATATGTTGATTTGAGCTTAGAATAACCTTTCATGGGTTTACTATCAGTTACCTGCCACAAAGAAATCGGTGATCAATTTACCACAATAATTCTTTTTGAGATATGATTTATAGATACTGAATACAGGTAGAGTAATAGAGTGATTATCCCTTCTAGAATGTCAACTCTGCAACTTTCGTATAATTCAAACTTTAAGGACGACACACTTTTACATTTTTGTATCTTAGTTTCTAGAATGTCACTAACCAGAAGTTTTTAAACCATTTAGGAAAGGCTAGGACCATGATTGGCTAACCATGTCACTTGCTCCCTAGGATGTGAATGAAGTCCAAGTTGATAAAGCATATGCATCACTTTGTAGGGGTCTTCTTTGATGACCTTGAAAGTGGATCAAGCGCAATCGCGGCAACACCCACTTCAGGTGGAGAACACAATCCATAATAACAAATATATATAATTCGTCAATCTGTTGATTCGTACTTCAATTATACATAACAATACATTTTATATTAGTTTTTTGTACGGTTCGCTGGTATTCTAATTTGCAATGTGTTTTATGTTGTAAGGTTAAATGTATTTTTTTTCATTAAATGAGTTGAAATACTGCTTTTACTATTTGGAGTAAACCGATGACGTTCTGAAAAAGAGTGTGGTGCAAGTCAAAGCAGGAGTTTGGTGACAAACGAGATGAGACACCGGAGTTACGACTAAACCAGTGGAGTTCTGTACCTCCGGCATGGAATGATGACTGTTTAAATTGTTTAAATGGTACCACAAGATGCTTCAAATAACAACTCCTTTGTCGATCTCTGCGTACTTGAGTTGCCTACAGATTGTCTGTTTAAATTGTTTGAAGAAGCCAGAAATGCAGAACTTTTAAGAGTTTCAGAAACCCTTAAAATTTGACGCGCCATTGTCAAAAAACACCAATGTAGAACAAGCCTTCCCCAGGGGCATAATCAGCACCATAAACATACCATTTTTCTATGAAATTATCCAGATCTAGTCACCATGGATAAATTTAGATCTTGCAGACATTTGTCTATGAAGTATGGGTTAGTTTCTAATAAAATTTTAATTTATGTTGTAGGTTTCCTTTGTATTGGGCCTATTGGAATGTTAATCAGTTTAATTTTCAAGAATTTACAGGTTAATAATGTATTCAAGATTTTGAAATAGTGCAGATACAGCAGTGAGATCCAAATTTTACACAAAACATTAGACATTAGACAAAACAACAGCCTTATCTATATTTTCCTTGGTATCATTGGCTAATGCTAAATTAAGTGCACATTGAAAATTAATGTAATATCCCTACGTGTGCTATCAGCAAAAACTTTCAAAAAGTAATTTGAGAAATATCTCATTTATAATGAAACTTAATGTAATATCCCTAAGTGTGCTATGCAGATTAACCGTGTACGTGAATCACTGGACGAAAAATAGATATGTATTAATTTTATGGAATCAGGTCACAACATAAGAAAACCAAGACTTTTGGCTTGCCCTTTCTTCAAGATTTGTACTCACATATCATAAAAGTATATTCTTCATTCTCATCATGTCATTTAAGCATCTGTGTTGCTTTTCCCCCAGTTTCTGGAGCAGGCATATCCCATCTATGTTCTTTCTCCTCTTAACCTCAGTAATAGAGGTCCATAAGCCAGTAACAGACGTTGCGAGAGATAAAAACAACATCTATTCATTGGTCCGACAGTCCAATGCACCTTTTGTAGCAGGAGAAAAATCAGCCAAATCTACATGTCTCATTTGCCCAAGTTAATATATAAATTTTGTATTTTAGCAATGAATGCATAGTTATGGATAAAATTCAATAGTTTATATTATTGTTCGACTTTCCAGGTGACAGCTTAATATAGCATACAATCCTCTAAAGCATGATTATCTTAACTTCAGTAATGAAAGGTTGATAATCCAGAAGGAGTGTTGGGAGAGATAAATACAACAAAGACTCATCGGACTCGGAATAACATTATAATACAATAGAAGAGGATCGTCAAAATATGCATGTATTATCTCCCCCAGTTAATGGACAATTTTTTTATATTGGTATAGGATGCATTGATACGTGTAATTTATATCCATGTGAATATAGTTAGATTATTATTCGATTTTTCAGGTGATATGTTTTAATGTATAATTCTCTGTTGAATATCGTAAAAATATGGGTAGATTAGAATTCTTTATTACAACACAAAAACCAAACAAACGGGTAATAATGCTCACTAAACACCTGTCATGAAGCTAAAATATTTTGTTTGTCTTTGTATTAAAATCAACAAGTCACCCAACAAGCACGTCGACTTAAGGAAGCCCATCATAAGAGAGATAAGTTTACCAAATAAGTACAATGTTATTGTTGTTATTGTTTACTATATGTTCCTGATAAAATTTAACCGCATATGTGATAGATTCCCCATCCTAAATGAATACATACATGTTATTCCAATTATTCTAGGGTATTTATTTTTTAAGAAAGACAGGTAAATCTTAACATATTATCTTTGTAGGATATGTCCTCTTCAAAGGCTTAGGGACTTGAGAATATCTCTTTGATTTTAGACCAATTATACCAAGGAATTTAAGCATACCGGAAGATAATGATAATGTGATTGTAGGCGCTGGAATGGAGCATGCATATTCAATTGTTAACCCATTTGAGTTCAAAGTATAGTTATTTTTATTTTATTTTATTTTATTTTCGTATATTCGTCTAAGTATAGTTGGCATTGGATATATATATATATATAACTATTGTTGTGTGCATGTCATATGTTGTCGAGTATTTTAAATTAGATGATATTGATGAATTTTGTAGTCAATCAGATGATGAGGAAGACTTTGGTACATATAACATTGTAAACCATAAAACTGATATACAATTATCTGTTCGTCATTATCTTGGAAAATGAATACTAGATGTCCAATGTTTATATCGATGAGAGGTCATCCCAATCATCCAAGAACAAACCAACCTTTACTAAATATCGTCGCAAAAAAAGTAATCCTCTCTACGCTGCTTGAGCCTCCTGAACCACTAATAAATTTATACGATAGAGATGAAGCACAAAAAATATTTTTCTGAGATCACATATGAGAGTATAATGCTTCGAATGCTTTTAAAATTCATGGTTGCAAAGTTGATGAGAGATATCTAAAAGGTAAGAGTCAAAAATACTTTTCAATATACGTGGAAATTTGGCACAAGACAAGAACTTTACCACCCGATGAAATAAAAAATTCCAATTTATTCATAGTTGTATGTATATGATCCCAACCATTCCCTGGATGTTCGTGCGAAATGAAATCCTCAGTTGGATAATGAGGAATAAATCAGCCACAACTATTGGATTTATGTAGATTCATGGGGTTGTATGACATATTTTGCAAATATAACAATACACATGCAACGCAATTGTATAAGGTTAGCAAGAGTAGTTATATCTACTTGGGTTGATGTGACATGGGCTAGCCCATGAAGTTTTTTTATATGTGTCTCTGAGTGGCGCTATTACCATGCCCATGAATTTAGCAAATGATTTGATACATGAAAAAATAACTAGAATATTGAAGAATTTCTCAAGACATGTTCAAAGAAAATCTTGAACTTTAATTTGTATTTGTTTAGGTATATGCATTATTTACGTTCATGCGTTTGAGAAGTTAAGCACATGTTTTAGAGCAGTATATCTTTCGATTGTTGTACCCGACAAAAATATAATGTCTAAGAATCTAAGTAGCAACATTTGTACCTTAATAAGGTTTGCAACCAAAGATATCAATAATCTAAGTACAACTCTATCACATTACTTCTTAGCATTACATCGGTGATGTCCACTAAGTTGTCTTGATCCAAATCTTCTGTTAACCCCGGTAACCAAAACATTCGGGATGACAGGGTTCGTGGTTGTGTCCAGGATAAGATAACTCGACTAAATATATACATTAACAACCCTGGAGTGCAAGTGGACTAGACAACATCTCAGACCCCAAAACGATGTGAAATAAAAATGTCTTCAATTCATACATGAATACACAAACATCTTTATAAAACATTTTTGCAAGTTACGGCATAAAATTCCTAAGGTACACTTTTATTTTTTCTTTTCATGTAATTAAAGCCTACGAATACATAATTTTCGATTTTCAGTATCAATTTTATTATGTTTAATAGGATACACAAACACTGTAATAGGAAAATACTCATAGCAATACCCAAGGTCGAGATCATTTATTTAGATAAATATTCATATGTATATAGCTATTATTTTTTAATTGTGGTCTTAAAATAAACTTATTACGTTTATGCCTATTATGTGTAAAAACAAGAGTAACGACCATGGACTATATTTTGTTTGGTAACCTAAATCTTAATTAAGTTTGATTACATAAGTTGGTCAGGGCAAGGTTTTCAAAGATTATAAAATCGGTAAATTGCTAAATAAAAGAAGTGCATGAGTTAAAACCGCACTTAATAGAAGAAAAGTTAGAAAATAAACCTCAATTGTTTCAAATTTGTTGAATTATATCCAATATTATTTTTATAATTTTGAGAGTTATTTCTTCTTTATTTTTTTGGAACAATTTTTAAAAACTAATACGAAGAACTTGCGTTAAAAAAAAAAGAGGTACTTGATTCAAATTAACCGTTTTTAACAACTTATGTTGCAGTCGTTTAGTGTGTAAGTAAAATCAACCTTATTGTAGTAGATAAAATTAACATATAATCGGTTTTAAAGATTATCCTTTGATCTTAATCAACACAAGTTGTTAAGGTTGTACAACGACTATTCGGATCGTCTATCTCTGCACCCTTAAAGATAAAACTATGTTACTTATTATTCAATCAAAAATAAGAAGTACATTGTTTCTCAGTGACAATGATTTCAAACAATAATAAAACATGAATTTGGCATTTCCATTAAAAGTGTAGGCAAAAAAAAAAAAAGCATTAATATGTTGTCACTCACTCCAGTAGATTACATTACATATTTATGCGCAGATTCAAATGATAAATTTGATAACATAAAAATCAACTTAGCTAAAGTACCACAAAATTACATCAATAATACAGTATTTACTGATCTGAATTACTTTATGAGCTTATTTACATTTTTGATCTCTTACACGAAGTATTGAATGTGACATCACATATAGCATCTTGCGGTATGAATTGCATGATCAAAGCTCGGTCATTTCATCTTAGTTAGGGGATCTATTAAAAAGTCTTAAAAGAACCTGATTTTTTATTATCTTTTATGTTAAGCCACAAACCTATAACAAAAGGTTGAACCCGAGTGATACCTACGGAGGGTGACGCTTAATCGATGATATTAATCCAAAGTGCAGAGAGAGGTTTCTTCTTCCGCATATTTTAATATTATTTGGTCCACATCTTATCATTCGAAAAACTGCATACACCAGCATATTCTCATACATTAGCAAGTCCTTGAAAAATTTTCATCTTCTTTTGTTGATTTTAGTGGAACTTGAAGGGATTTGTTTGGTAAGAATAAATTTTGGTAATAGTAATTGATTTTCGTAATGATTTCAGAAATTGAAACCTAGGGTTTCATATATTTATGAGTAAATTTGGGGGCATCTCAATATAATAATTAATTTAAACAATTGAAGTAGTTTAACTGTTCTTAGGTTATCTTGCTAACAAATACTAATTTATCAATTTGATATCTAGAGTTTTTGTTTCAATTTACTGAGTCACATGGGTTATATTTGTTTCTTTATACAATTATGTTGATGATTGCTTGCAAATTTTGGGTACTTGAATTATGTTTTTGTAGATTGGTGACAATCTAGGGTCAATGGCATTCAATATGAATAAGCTTAAGTTAAGATAATGCTATCATATTTGGGGTTGTAGGCACGTTAACAAACATGAAGGTGATTGCCCTAAATTATTACCTTTGGGATGTCCGTGGCCATCCAGATATTTTTATATGTTTCCGGCCGTTGGATGCAAATCGATGTCATATAAAAGCCGTTTTCTCTTTCCACCAGTATTTGTTTGCTTTTTTATTTTGGATAGGGGAGACAAAGAGAGGGATGGTTTCTTCTTCGTCATCTTCGTTGGGTCATCCTAAGAGCGACAGTTCTTACCGAGGAAAAATACCAAACAAGTATATAATTTTCTCTGTGATCTGTATAAGTAGACTCCCATTCAGGTCTTTATATTAAATCTACTGGCCAAGCCCCAAAGTAGTTGATAATATTTTGAATTTTTTGATGCTTACATTCAGTTAAACTAAGGTAGATTTCTTTGGATATGAAATAGGTAGTCTTTTCGACGTTTTTAATTAAAAAAATCAGTGGAAATCAATGAGAGACATCGAGATTCTTGTTTTCGGAATTAGCTATGACTATTATCTTACATGTAACATACTCCCAACGTCCATCACATATACTCACCATGAAAAATTATCGATGGATGATGAAGAGTTTCTTATGTCTCTCAATTGCTATCTGATTCAATAATTATTACGCATACTTTATCCAGACTTAAGGTGTAGGAAGATTTGTCCTTGGTTAGATATAGGGTTTCGTCTTTTGATAAATCAAGGTTAGGGGTGTACAGAATGCCCGGAATCCTGGGGCCTGCCATGTACCGCCTGGGTCCGAAGGAGCCCATGGGCGCCCGACATCCTGTCATGGGCTAGCCCGGCCTGCCCGATAATTATAAGTGGGCGGACCCGGGTTTTTTTCAAATATTGGAGTCCGACCTGTTAGCCTTCCCGATAACTTGTTTAGTTACCCGGTCTGCGTGACTGCCGATAGCCTGGAATAAAGTTTTCTACTAGTGTGATGAATTTCTCAAGAACTTAAATTTCATATTTGGACAATTTATTGGGGTTATAAAAAATTCTAAATTACATTTCACAATAATGAATATGAATTTCTTGAACTATCATTTGAACGAGTTACAGATATATCATCATTCATCAAGCCAAAAAACAAACTTATATACTTTAAAATTTTGAATTATCTCTTGGGCCCGATGCCTGCCCAGCCTGGCCTGTATTGTTTCATGGGTATGGACGGGACACAGGCATTAAATTTTTGTTATTTCCCGGCCCGGCATGTTAAACTTAATGGGTAGTAAGGACTACAAGCCCGTTTGGCCCGACCTGTGCTATAATCGGGCTTGGGATGGCCTGCCCGGCTCGATGTACACCCCTAATCAAGTTGAATAGGAACCAATCAATAAAACTAGACTTATATTCCCGAAAAACAGTTTAGTTTTATCAATCACCTCACAATATTCTTAATCGATGCATCGAAAAAGATATTGTGGAATCACAAACGAGAATATGTTTGTGATTACTTTTATATCTTGTCTATCGGAGATAGAAATCTCAAGCCAATTATTATAATTGTACTCGTATGATAGAAACACCAAGATCAGATCACACAACTACGATAAAAGTAATATCGGTCTGGCTTCACAATCCCAATGAAGTTTTTAAGTCGTTAACCTAGTTTTAGAAGAAGAAAACCAAAGTTTAAAGGAGAATCGACTCCATCTTAGCAAACTAGTATCACACAGAATGTGTGGGGATTAGGTTTCCCAGTTTCTAGAGTTCTCCCTTATATAGTGTTTCAAATCAGGGTATGCAATCAAAGTTAGCTTAGTAACAAAGCATTCAATATTCACCGTTAGATGAAAACCTGATTAGATACAAGCTAATATTTATCAACCGTTAGATCGAAAACATATCTTGTTATACACACATGTACTTGACGTTTTTTGGTTTGTGTAACCATACCCAAACTTGTACATTAGTTGGTTCAACACTAGTTAACCAAATGGTTAGCCAAATGATAACTTTCATATCAACCATATTCTTCTTCACCATAACTAGTCCAAATGACTTAAATGAACTATTTAGAGAGTTGTTTAATTGCTATGAGATCCCATGTACTACACAAGACACAATTAAATCAAAAACGATGTGATTCACTCGAATCGATTCATGAACTATAAAGCCACGGTTTGCAATAGCATTCCTTAGTTTATTAAGATAAGTTCACAAACATTGTTTTTAGACATAACCTACTCAAGTTCGCGGACTAGGTTCGTGGACTCAAGTTAACTGGTTGGACTTTACAAACTCCGGCAGAAATTTTCGGTTCGAGAACTTCCGTCAGTTCACGGACTGCAACTGAGCTACAACTCCAGCAGAAATTCTCGGGTTCGAGAACTATGCCAGTTCGCAGACTGAGTTGATGGCTCACGTTCCGGTTTCTCTTGATCAACAAAGTTCGCAAACTTCGGTTCAAGCAATAAGAACTTATACATATATGTGTTACCACAACAATGTTTATATCCTCCAATTGTTATATTGTCTAAACTCTCATTTCAATCATTGAAACATTCTCAGAGGGCGTTAGATAGTTGTTATTCACAAACTATTTTTTGTCACAGCGATTTCCAAAATGATTGAAACGTAACATGACTTTCGTCACTAGGTAATGATGATCTTGGCTAAAGCGAAAGCTTTACCAACACATATTTCGAGAAATAGATAAGCGAGATATACTCAGCTCGAAACATCATATGTGTATATTCTTAGTCTATATAGTAATACAACTTTTGTCTCAAGATAGGAGATAGAGTAGATAGACTTTTGAGTGATAGATAAGTTCAAGTCTCCACATACCTTTTATTCGATGAATATCCACTGGTTCCTTGAGTAGTCCTTCGTCTTGTATGATGATTTCCATGGAGTTGTTGATCTCAACTACACTTTTTATCCTAGTCCGAGACCTTAGCTATAGTAGACTAGAAATCAAGACTTTATAGTATTGATCACTAATATTGACAAACATGCTTGAGATAGCAACGCATGCGAGTTCTACCGAGAAATGCTCTAACAATCTCCCCCTTTGTCAATTTTAGTGGCAAAACTAATAATACATATGGAATACAAAAAATATATAAATAAACTTTGTAGCTCCTATTCCACATGTGTAATCTTCAACAATACTCGAAATCTTCATCACTTCCAAGTAGTCCAATGATCCCAAAGATTGTAAGTTTAGTATCATCGTTGTTGAAAATCCGTAGTTATAACAATGAGAAAAGCAATGGTTCTCAATCATTGTTATACACTGTCATATTATTATTACACATCGTCAAAGTCCAATTACATCACAACTTCAACAACAATACTATGGTGATACTTCGCTCCCCCTTAGTCAATACTCCATCTCACATGGAAACCACTCCCCCTTACATAATGATCTGAAAACCATATGTATTTGTAGTATAAACTACACATTAATTCTCCCCCTTTTTGTCAATAAAATTGGCAAAGGTACACGAACAGGATCCTAATGAAATTTCCGTAAGAGACATTTCATGACCAAAGGTAAATGTATATCATTTTGTTTAGATGCAATCATAAAGCTAAAGCTAAATGCATTCATCAAGGAGTTTATAAAGATACAAGATAACCCTTATAATATTCCACAGCCGCACTCCCCACAAATATTTGGAAATTAAGCAAAAGTTCAAAAGAACTTTCCTTCATAAAATGTCATTCCCAAGGGAACAACAAGAGCGACCTTAATAATTTCAAAAAGAAAAGAAGGATTTCTTTGGACTCAACAAATTGCATACAAGTATGAATTTAGAATCCAAAAATAAATATTCAATCATATTAACCAAGGCGAACCAAGATTAATTTGACTAACTATGCTCGACACAAGAAAACTTATGGAGACTTAAATCAATTAGATTAATCACAAGAAAACTCGCAAATAATCTAATTTTCATACACAACCACACTAATTACAAGAGTAATCAATTTAATTGGTCACACTCAATATAAGAAAAATCTATGGAGCAATGACTAAGTTAATCATGAATAACCAACCCAGACAAAGAATTGCTCAAACATAAGAGATCTTATGGAGTGCTAACTAAATAACCACACAAGATGATTAATTTAGTTCAATCATGTTCAACATAAAGTACCTTACGGAATAACAACTAAGCTAATCACAAAATAATCAACTTTTGTTGTTTTAGTGCTCAACATAAGACACTTCATGGAACAACACAGTATTTGCACAAAAATTGTGGATCGTAGAATCGACCTTATACCATGGAATAAATAAGGATTCATTCTATGTTTCCATCACTATTTACACAATGACACACAATAGACATAATCCTTGAATCACAAAAGATTTTAACCTATCTTACATCAATAATTGACAATATAGGCATAACTTTTGTGTTTTGTCAAAAGTCTATTCATTCTTTTATCAATATTTGCATATCAATTCACGAACGACTTTACTTTTGAAAAAATATTGGACAATTAAGTTCACAGACTTAAACATGCATATCCCATCAAAATATTGCAATATATAAAATCAAAAGATTAATACTGCAACCATCATCTTCCAAACAAGTTTAACACAATAAATCTAAAAACAAGAAGATGAAAACTTTGGACATAGCTATGTGTAATCACAATAATGGCTATTCCAAACACTAGTTATTCTTCTAAATAAAACAAGAAAAAATAGTAGATTTACTAGGTAAACACATTTCTCATCATCTTCATCAGAGATACTCCAAGATGCTTGAATTGTGTTCAACTCTTCCTTGAGCTCGGGAAGCTTAATTGCAACCACTGACAATTGTTCTTGAACATACTTCACCCTTGAATTGACCTTACACACTCCCTTGTGAATTTTTTGAAGTAAAATCAAGGTGGAAGGGTCACACTCATTAAGTGGCGCATCTCTTTGTCTTTTGCATACATCCTCCCTTATGCGCCTGAAGGTACAGGGACAAACCGGTTTGGGTACCCTAAGAGAGTTGTCAATTGAATCAACACCACAATCACGATAGAATTGACTAATCAAACAAGGATAGCCTAACATCTTGATGGGAGAAGTCATTGAAACCATTTGATAGATAATGAATCCACAAATATCAAGACTTTGAACACCCGATTCAAGGAAATAGACTAATTCTGCAAACTCATGACTCCATCAAGAATTCTCAATTGTAGAGGGACAAAGATTGGGAATACCAAGTTTTCCAAATGCCATCAGTGCAATACTAAGTTCATTAGTAGGAAAATTCCCTTGATTCCAAGCTACCTTCTTGCCACAGAGCCCAATAGACATATCATCACTTGGTCTAGGAAGATGCACGTTTCCCAACGGTATGTTGGTAATCTTCGAAATTGACTCTCTATCAACAAGAAACCTTTTCCTATTTACCATGTATTTGAATTCCATCTTATTTAGATCAATATCATGAATGTTGGCATAGAAAATTCTTGTGAGAGAATTAAAACCTTGACCAAGACCATTAAAGATATTTGCAAGATTGAATTTTTTAAAGCAAGCTAAATCCTCATCATGTCCACTAGAAAAATCCAATTTCTTTTCTAAAATAAAACCTTTAGATGAAATCTTCTCAAAAATTCTAGCACATGAATCATCCATAAACCTAATCCTAAGAGAGTTTTGGTCACAAGGAAGATCCATACTAGAGGTATTTGGATTTTTGAAATTCCTTTTTGAGCCCTTAGAATTCATCATGAGGTATTAAGAAGATTAAGGAAACAAGATGGATTTACTTACTTGGAGTGGACCTTGAACACCCTTTCTCTTAGTTTCTCCAAGGAGTCTTCTACGGAGACTACACACAAAACCCTAGAAGTTCACGTACGCGGACGGGTGAGAGAAATAAGAGAGTATGCGAACTTCCTCTTTAATAAGACCAAAAATGGGCTTGGACCCGTTTGCGAACTTCAACCCATAAAGAAAAAGGGGTTTTGTTAGATGTTTGCACATCAAGGATTATGCATTCCGTAACAAGGTGGATGCACTAGAAAGCTTTATTTGAAAATTCAAGACAACCTGTACACGATTCAACCATTTCTTTCCCCATTTCAAGATATATATACATATGGGGTAGTGCCAGTCTTGTTACCAAGAGGCACAATGTGCATAGAAATTCTCATGCAACATTTCCGATTGACCCTTTTTGGAGTGATTCTTAAACTTAACAGAATTAAGTTTTTCTAATGATCTAAAAACGTCTTCGAATGCTCTGAATAGATCTTTATTAAACGATCTATTACGATTGTGTTCCTCATAGAGATCGATAGTTAATATAGTGAGGTTCCATATCCTTGAGCGCCATGAACGTTTCCTCATTTTCGCTTTCTTTTTAATATTTTCTTTAGATTGACACATATCATCTGGAACTTCCTTTTCAGATGAAATGGGATTATTATATGAAACCATAGGTTTTGCCCATAATACTTCTTGATAAATCTTAAAGAAATTCTGGCGTGCGTTACAGATGCCAAGAGAAAGTCTTCCAAAGAAATTTCCCATGGGACAATTTTTAAGGATCAACCACACCCAATATTTTGATTAGCAATCTGTATGGACAAGTTCGAGTTACTTTCTAGAGAATCAACTAGACTCAATCAATAGAAAATATCTCAAGGAGTTATTATATCAATCTCTCAATTTGATTTACTCAAGAAAATACAATCTGCGAGTCTTAATCAAAGAGAGATAACTTGGATGGTACCAAAGACCAATATCCAAATATCAATCAATTTAAATCAACAACCAATAAGGTCGAATATTCTAATTGATTGAACAACGCACAATCTGTATTATTTTAATTATATAAAAATATAATACGGAAAAAAAATAACACAGACACCAGAATTTTGTTAACGAGGAAACTACAAATGCAGAAAAACCCCGGGACCTAGTCCAGATTAAACATACACTGTATTAAGCAATACAGATACTAACCTACTCCAAATTAACTTCAGTCTGGACTGTAGTTGAACCCTAACCAATCTCACACTGGTCCAAGGTACAATTATGCTCCTATGCCTCTGATCCCAGCAGGATACTGCGTACTTGATTCCCTTAGCTGATCTCACCCACAACCAAGAGTTGCTACGACCCAAAGTCGAAGACTTTAAGAAACAAATTTATCTCACACAGAAAAGTCTATAAGATAGATAAATTCGTCTACCACGAATAAATCTATGAGTTTTGTTCCGTCTTTTGATAAATTAAGGTGAACAGGAACCAATCAATAAAACCAGACTTATATTCCCGAAGAACAGCTCAGTTTTATCAATCACCTCACAATAGTGTTAATCGACGCAGCGAAAAAGATATTGTGGAATCACAAATGATGAGACGAAGATGTTTGTGATTACTTTTATATATTTCCTATCGGAGATAGAAATCTCAAGCCAATTATTACAATGTACTCGTACGATAGAAACAACAAGATCAGATCACACAACTACGATAAAAGTAGTATTGGTCTGGCTTCACAATCCCAATGAAGTCTTTAAGTCGTTAACCTGGTTTTAGAAGAAGAAAACCAAAGGTTAAAGTAGAATCGACTCTAGCTTATCAAACTAGTATCACACAGAATGTGTGGGGATTAGGTTTCCCAATTGCTAGAGTTCTCCCTTATATAGTCTTTTAAATCAGGGTTTGCAATCAACGTTAGCTTAGTAACAAAGCATTCAATATTCACCATTAGATAAAAATCTGATTAGATACAAGCTAATATTTATCAACCGTTAGATAGAAAACATAGCTTGTTATATACACATGTACTTGACGTTTTTGGGTTTATGTAACCGTACCCAAACTTGTACATTAGTTGGTTCAACACTAGTTAACCAAATGGTTAGCCGAATGATAACTTTCATATCAACCATATTCTTCTTCACCATAACTAGTCCAAATGACTCAAATGAACTAGTTAGAGAGTTGTTCAATTGCTATGAGATCTCATGTACTACACAAGACACAATTGAAGAAAAAATGATGTGATTCACTCGAATCGATTCATGAACTATAAAGCCACGGTTTGCAATAGCATTCCTTAGTTTATTAATATAAGTTCACAAACATCGTTTTTAGACATAACCTACTCAAGTTCGCTGACTGGGTTCTCGGACTCAAGTTAACCGGTTGGAGTTTACAAACTCCAGCAGAAATTCTCGGGTCGAGAACTTCCGTAAGTTCGCGAACTGAAACCGAGCTACAACTCCAGCAGAAATTCTCGGGTTCGAGAACTATGCCAGTTCGCGGACTGAGTTGATGGCTCACGTTCCGGTTTCACTTGATCAACAAAGTTCGCAAACTTAGGTTCAAGCAATAAGGACTTATACATATATGTGTTACCACAACAATGTTTATATCCTCCAATGGTTATATTGTCTGAACTCTCATTCTAATCATTGAAACATTCTCAGAGGGCATTATATAGTTGTTATTCACAAACTATTTTTCGTCACAGCGATTTCCAAAATGATTGAAACGTAACATGACTTTCGTCACTAGGTAAAGATGAACTTGGCTAAATCAAAAGCTTTACCAACACATATTTCGAGAAATAGATAAGCGAGATATACTCAGCTCGAAACATCATATGTGTATATTCTTAGTCTATATAGTAATACGACTTTTGTCTCAAGATAGGAGATAGAGTAGATAGACTTTTGAGTGATAGATAAGTTCAAGTCTCCACATACCTTTTAGTCGATGAAGATCCACTGGTTCCTTGAGTAGTCCTTCGTCTTGTATGATGATTGCCATGGAGTTGTTGAGCTCAACTACACTTTTTATCCTAGTTCGAGACCTTAGCTCTTGTAGAATAGAAATCAAGACTTTATAGTTTTGATCACTAATATTGACAAACATGCTTGAGATAACAACACATGCGAGTTCGACCGAGCAATGCTCTAACATCATTCATGGTTGGGATCACAACACAAAATTCATGGAACATCATAGGTTTTCCATGCCAGAATTTAAAGAAAAAACAATATTAATCTTGAAGTACTGGAAAATACGGCCGAGCTATCCCCAAATATTACTTTAGCAGGAAAATTTTGATTGCCTATTGATCAATAAATATCTTCATTCTCGACATATATATGTAAAAATAAAATAATCAAACATAAGATATTGATCTTCAAATTCACATATTGTAAATATATATTATGAATCACGATGAATGTAAAAATACATAATCTACAGTTTTCACTGTAATATTCAGGTTTGAATATCAATGAATGTAAAAATACATTATCTACAGTTCTCATTGAAATATTCGGGTTTGGACATCGATGAATATAAAAACACATAATCGACAGGTCTCATTGTAATATTCGAGTTTGGACATTGTATTACTCCAAAGAAAAAATTCTTAATTTTAGAATAATATCTAACACCAAAAAGTATGTATTTGGATATCATTCATGCTTGAGTTTATTTATTCAAATTTGTTGATATCTAATTATGGATGAGAAATAATCCAAATCAAATTTGTTAGTGTCATCCTACTTGCTAACCCTTACGTCATACTTTGTTCAAATGAAAAACAGTTTGCCAAAGCTCGACTAACTCATAAAACTAATTTAAATCATGGTTTTTCAAATGCAAAACAATACATATATACTAATATACGTTTTTATTATATATCTTTCTTTATAATAAGAGACCCCAAAGTTCCACATGTCATGTCTATAATCAATCTAATTTGTGGTTATGCCATGTAAGCAGATCAATCCATGTCACCAACATACTTTTCCCACCTCAACCGAACCAAAGAGTTGTAACCATTGTAAGAAAGGTCATTGTTTAAGATACTAAATGTCAAAAGGGATTTTACATTTTCCAAACGACGTATCCAAACGACGCATCACAAACTTTTGAATAAGTACAAATTAATATGCGCTAACGAGGATATTGTTTTTGTTTTCTTTGTAAAACAATAATTCGTAGGAACACCAGATGACGATCAAAGTCGTGAAGTTCTTTAAAGTTAAATAATCCAAACAAAATGTATGATACTGACTGTATATGTTAGGTTTTGAAAGGGGAAAAAAGAACAGAAGAACTTACATTCTAAAGAACATCACTCCATTTATAGCGAAGGAACAAAAGGGGTATGCATCATTCAAGCAGAACCAGTTTTGTTGTATAATACAACGAAGGGAGAAGGAAGAAACACAACGAATAGCAGTGATTTGTGTCGTAGTACAGTACAAAGAAGTAAGAAACACAATGAATATTACGACTCCTGAACTGAGTAAGTTTTATTTACAATAATGTATGCAATTATGTAGTCGAATGACTGATGATTTGAAAGAAGTTCATACAAATAGGAAGTCATCACTGTTCAGAAAAAAAAAAAAGCCATCACTGTTTTCTTAGCACATACACTGGCTGATCAACTTATTGGTGTATTAATTCGTATACCATAAGTATTTACAATTTATTTGAAGCAAAAGTGGGAAAAAAATGTTCAAATATAGAAAACACTAAAAAAACGGGTGCATTTATTACCAAACATCACAAGAAGATTCTTTTTTTTTACTCGGAAAAAGATATATAGTGAAAAAGCTTACGAAGAGTAAGCAGTAAAATGGGTACGCAACCCAAATGAGGAGGAAGAACAGGCTCAACCTCCTCAAACTTGACAGAACCTAAACATCTTTAAAAGAACCCAATTATAAACAGGAAAACTAAGTTACAAAAATAAAAGAATCCCAGTTAGCAATTACTTGATCAAGAGAGACCCAATCAAAGAATCCAAGTTTTTACACCAAAATAAAGTTTGAGTTTTTATGAATTCTATAATATTCGTAAAGCTCGTCGTCCCGTTGTTGAAAATGATTTCGTTTCGGCAATTCTAAATGCACCAGCAAATAGCTGCCGTTAGCACATGCCAAAGACCTTTCCCTAAAGTAGACAGATTTTTCACTCTCCATCCTTTGATAAGTAAGTCAATGCAATTGGGCATTACCTAATTAAGTTTAGTGCTGGACATAAAATTCTGCCAAACCGAATAAGCAAAAGGGTAATGAAATAGCAGATGGGCAGTAGTCTCTCTATCACCATAACACAAAAGACAACCATTAACCAAGAGCTCACCTTTCCTGTAAAGGATATCCATTGTTGCTAGTTTTTTTATGATAAACCTGCCATAAAAAGAAACCTACTTTATGCTGCCAAGCCCTTAACCAAATGCTTAAGTTTTCAGTCGTTATTAAATGTTCATTAGTATACCGGGAATAAGAGGACTTCACTGAAAAAAATTCTCTTTTTGTCAAGAGACCATGCTAAAGAATCTTGGTCAGAACCTACCATTAAATTTTCTAACATCACTAGTAATGTAGAAAATTCATCAATTTGAACTTGTGTTAGTCTTTTATCCAGGCCAATGTTCCACAAACCTTCATTTAATAAAGCCTTAGCACATTTTTGCACTGTCTAGTTTTTAGTAGTAGTGATAGAGTAAATGTGAGGGAAGGAAGTATTTAATGGTTCTTATCCGACCCAAGTGTTGTAGTTGCAGGAAATCTCACAACACACCCCTTATCATATCTTGATAACAATTTCTAGATCTAAATATAAAAATGGTAATAAAATTGCTAAAATTATAAATGGACACCAATATTTTTACATGGTTCGATCAATTTGATCTACATCCATGATTCTTCACTATGATTGTTTAAATTTACATTTGATTTACATTGATAATCTCCATTAATGGGTAGAGTTCTAGATCTATTTTTGGGGAAGAAGATGATAAAGAGAATAAAAGTTTCTCTCTCTAAAAAATAGATCTACCACTTATAAAATTATCTCCCTTTTTTTCTCTCCTACTCTTCTCTTTATATAGGTATTTACATAGTGGATGACAGCTCACATACAACTCATATTTCCCCTATTTTAGGATCCTTTACTACACTTTCGCAAGCTCTCTCCCTCTTGCTATATTCTCTCGAGTTCCCACTACCTTCTCTCGAGCTCCCTCTACATTCTCGCGAGCTTTCTCTATAACAACCACAAAATCTTCACATCTTTCTCATGTTTTATGTTGTCGTTGTCTATTATGTCACTTCTGTAATTAATTTGCGACATTTGCAATGTATGATAGAAGTTTTCACAAGAGTGTTGTTGTTGCGATATTCTGCTCCTACATTGTGCCTCTTTTTTCTTGAAGTATTGCTTGAAAAGCGATCTTTAAGAAAAAATCTATTGTTGTAGTAGTCATTAACCTTTATTGATGAAGGAACGAGCGAAAGAATATTGGACTTGAAAAGTACGTACTTGCCTCTATTCTTTTGTGAAGTTCTGGATCTTTGCGAAGTATGAAGTATCCTTGAAGAAATATAATAAGTACTCAATCCTCAAAATATAAGAAGTATCCGTCCTTGAATGAAAGTCATAAGTATTGCCTCTATTCATGCGAAATTATTATTCCATTTTGGAAATGATTCTTGCCGAGAAGATAAAGAACATAAAATATTTTCTTGGTAACCCATAGTTGCCTCTGTTCTTTATCTATGAAGGTAGAATCCTTGAGAAAATGTTGAATGAGCGAATTTTTTCTTTATTCTTATCATGCCTCTGTCTCATGTTCTATTTTCTTGTGATATTATAATCTATTCAAGTTGCTTCAAATTCTGCGAAATTTTGAATAATCTGCGAAATTATGAATAACCTGCGAATTTATGAATAACCCTGTGAAATAGTGCTGCGAAATTATGAATAATGCTGCGAAATAGTGCCGCGGAATTATGAATAGTGCTGCGAAATAGTGTCGTGAAATAGTGCTGCAAAATTATGAATAGTGATCCTGCGAAATTCTGAATAATACCCCTGAGAGACTCTGAATAATACTTCTGAGAAATTCTGAATAATACTTCTGAGAGATTCTGAATAGTACTTCTGAGAGATTCTGAATAGTATTTCTGAGAGATTCTGAATAGTACTTCTGAGAGATTCTGAATAGTATTTGCTTCTCATTATGTCCCTGTTTCTAGCGCCAAAAATGTAGTTGCAGGAAATCCCACAACACACCCCTTATCATATCTTGATAATAATTTCTAGATCTAAATATAAAAATGGTAATCAAAGTGCTAAAATTATAAATGGACACCAAGATTTTTATATGGTTCGATCAATTTGATCTACATCCATGATTCTTCATTACGATTGCTTAAATTTACATTTGATTTAAATTGATAATCTCCATTAATGGGTAGAGTTCTAGATCTAGTTTTGGGGAAGAAGATGATAAAGAAAATAAAAGTTTCTCTCTCTAAAAAATAGATCTACCACTTACAAAATTATCTCCTTTTTTTCTCTCCTGCTCTTCTCTTTATATAGGTATTTACATAGTGGATGACAGCTCACATACAACTCATATTTCCCTTATTTTAGGATCCTTTACTACACTTTCACAAGCTATATTCTCTCGAGTTCCCGCTACATTCTCTCGAGCTCCCGCTACATTCTCGCGAGCTTTCTCTATAACAACCACAAAATCTTCATATATTTCTCATGTTTTATGCTGTCGTTATCTATTATGTCACTTCTATAATTAATTTGCGACATTTGCAATGTGTGATAGAAGTTTTCGCAAGAGTGTTGTTGTTGCGAGATTCTGCTCCTAAACTAATGATAAAGGAATGATTTGATTTGCTACCGGTATTTTGATAAAAAATAGTAGATGAATGATTCAGATGCTAGATGCTATTAATTTGATTTGCATTCTTGAACTTTATCTGTTTGTAAATGTGCTTGAGTCCAATTGTTATTTTAATTCAGTCATTAGATTAGGCTGTTGCATTTAGTTGATCGAAATAATGATTTTTTGATGGAGTTAATTAGGTGTGTGTTTAGGTGAGTTTTGAAAACAATAAAGTTCACATGTGGTAGATTATGTGTTAGAGCATAGCTCAGATGTAGGACCAGAATATCGTTACAACATTTCTCTGCGATATTAACAACACTTCTCAGCGAGCATCACCGCAAGCTTTTCAACAACACTTTGCGAATGTCACAGAATAGTTTAAAGAATGACGTAATAGTTGACGATTAAAGAGACACGGGAAGAGAATGACTAATCTGTGATGACTACAATACTTGCAAGATTTAACGTTATAGATTTAGAGATCGCAGAATAAACCCGAAAAGAAAGGACAGCTTAGCTGTCACCCATTATGTAATTTCCTATATAAAGGGTTCCAATAGATTTAGAGAATGATGATGTATTTTTGGAGAGTTGAGAAAGTCTTGAGGAGAGAGAAACTTTGAGAGAATAGTTGTAATTTGGATTTCTGTAAACATTTCTGAGATTTAAATGATAAGTGTCGTTTTTAATCTTCAATTATGAGTTGAATATTACAAAATCTTAATATGGGTGTAGTGTAGGATTTCCTACAACTACATTTTGGCGCCCGAAACAGGGACTGAATTGATGATTGTCTGAAGAAAAAGATAAAAATTAACATTGTGATTGGAAGGAATTTGGAACAACTAGTGAAAGATTGTACGCAACATCCAACAGATTGATAAGATTAATGGCTAGAAGAAGAAGAAATACGTCAGAACCACCAACAACTGTGAGAAGGAGTAAAAGACTTGCAGGTGGAGGAACAAATGAAATGGGAGAATCTTCAAGGATAAGGACAAGAAGAAATAGAATAAGGAATGAGGGAGAAAATCAAATTCAACGACCGAATCAACAAATACCAACATAAGATGGAGCTGTGGATTATGATAGAGTGAGTGTGCATACTTGGAGATTGAATTCGATGGAAGAAGTAGAAGATCGACAATTAAGAAATGAAATAAGAGAAGAAAGAGATCAAGAAGTGATTGAATGATTGGTTCATGAAGAAAATGAAACAGCAGATGATATAAGACAAAGAATACAGGAGGAAAGAAGACTAGAAGCGGAATAACGTGCGAATTTAACAAGACAAAATCATGAGTTAAGAATGGAGAATTTAAGATTAAAACGAAGAAGATCAAGAAGTACCGCTAGGTCAAGTTCAAGGTCATATAGAGAAGAACCAAGGCAAAATTCCCCTGTGAGAAATATTGGAGAGAATATTCAAGGAGGAATGCAAAATCCAAATGAAGAACCATGTCATAGAGAAGAAGAGATAATTGATGATCGCCATATTCCACACAATGAAGTTGTGAATGGTAGACGAAATCAAGAGGGTAGAAATAACCAATATGGCAAGGAAAATCGAGAAGAAGGTATAAGAATATTACATGGGCGAGAAATCCAAAGAAATCAAAGAATCATCAAGGACGAAATTGAGAGACATTATGCTGAACAAGCACGTCTAGCTTGCGAGAGGGAAAGATTAAGAGCAGGAGTGGAAGAACAAGAATTTCAGGAGGAAATTCGACAGAATAATCATGATAATCGCGAAAGGAGACGCGCACAGAATCGCCACAATAATGGTATCAATGAAGATTACGATAGAATACAATGAAGAATAGAAAGACAGCGAGGAGAAATGGATAAAATTGCAGAAGAAGAAAAGCTGCATGGAAAAGGCCAATGGAGCAAAATTCAGCTGGGAATGAACAAATTTTAAGAGAATTAGCAGAAATGAGGGAAATGATGAATAATAGAAGAGAAGGAGGTAGAAGGAAACTTGATGAAGCAATTGAGGAAGCTGCGAGAACTCCATTTACTCGAGAAGTACAATTAAGAGGAATACCCCCAAAATGTAATTTACCAGCATTAACCAGTATCTTCGACGGAACTACCTGCGCTGTTCAACATGTCAAGGCTTATGTTAGGTGTATGCTACAGTGGGAAAACCATGATGCTGTGTTATGCAAATATTTTGCGTCTATCTTAACTGGTGAGGCTCTAAAATGGTTTGAGGGGTTGCCCAAAAATACTATAACTTCTTTTAATCATTTTCAAGCTATATTTTTGGGAGCATACATAAGCAACAATTCATCGCGGCCGGGTATTGAAGACGTATTTGGGTTAAAGCAGAGGGTTGGCGAGAGTCTGAAACACCTAACCATAAGATGGAATACAATGTGCAGTGAAATGGCAGGAAGAGTGTATGAGAGATATCTTATTTTATCTTTTATCAATGCAATGTTCGCAACCAATCTGTTATACATACAAATTTTCAGAATCAAGAATACAATTACAATGACGGAGTTGCGAGAATTACAAGAGGAATACATTGCTTTGGAGGAAAAACAAAATGCGATGGAATCATATCCAATCGCAAATACCAGCTCAATAGCGGAAAATGGAAGTCTACTTCCTAAAATGATTAATAATGTGGCGAGCACCTCGCAGCCACAGCAAGAGAAAATGGAGATTGATAACCAGCAGAAGTTAGTAGCCATGGGCAGTCGAGATCAAGAAGAGTATGAAAGAGAGAGGAATTATTACAATCGCGGTGGAAATAATAAGATCCAAAGGTTTGATCAACCACAAGAAACTTATGGTGGACAGAAACAAGACAACTTTAGAAGTCAAGGTAATCAAAAGATAATATGTGAAGAAATTAAGATGCCACCCCTGAATGCCAGCATAGAAAAAATTTGGGAAGCAATCATTTTGATGGAAAATATACCACCACCCTTTAACATGGGAAAAGAACCACATCAAAATAATCGAAATCAAGCATTTTGTCCTTACCATCATTTTCATGGTCACTCAATAAACGATTGCAGGAATGTAAAAAGGATAATTTTGAGGATGATTGATCAAGGAAAGTTTAATCACTTTTTAATAGGATATCCATAATCTCAGCAATTACCCCCAGCACCAGACATTCGCAGAGTGAATAATATAAAAGGAGCAGAAACATTTGTGATAAAAGTGGGAACTAAGGCAAAAAATTTATTCTGTGATTCCATTATACATTAATTCAAGACCATTGAGGATTTTCACGACAATGTTCTAAGCAGAGTCTTCGCGAGAGATACCGATGGAAGAGAAATACTGAATATTGCGAGAGCCTCGCCATTAGAGGAATGGCAGAAGCAAACTATTTCTTTCACTGCACAAGAAGTAGCAAATCCTGGCGAAATGCATGATCAGCCATTAGTTGTGAGGTTAGAGATAAATCCAAAACAAAAAGAGGATGAAGATGAAAATGAAGACAAAGTTGAAGATGATGAAAATGAAGATTCATGGGCAATTAATAGAGTGCTGATTGATACAGGCAATTCCGTTGATATTTTATTTTATCACACTTATAAGACCATGGGAGGAAGAGACGAAGATTTAATACCATCGACGTACAAGATATATGGTTTTAATGGCACTGCTAACAAACCCAAAGGGGAAATTATAATGCGGATTCCATTAAAGTGTATATCTTCTGAAGTCTTATTATGCGTTGTTGACATTGAATCACCGTATAATGCCTTGATTGGCAGGCCATGGTTGCACGGAATCTTAGGTGTGGCATCGACTTATCATTAATGTATTAAATTTCCACATCCCAATGCCATTGGAATTATAAAGGGAGATTTGGTTGAGGGGAAGAAGTGCTATGAAATCTGTAATTGCAGGTTTTCCTACAACACACCCCTTATCATATCTTGATAACAATTTCTAGATCTAAATATAAAAATGGTGATAAAAATACTAAAATTATAAATAGACACCAAGATTTTTTACGTGGTTCGATCAATGTGATCTACATCCACGGTTCTTCACTATGATAATTTGTAGCTACATCAATTTACATTTACAATCTCCATTAATGGAGTTCTTGGAAGAATTCTAGATCTAGTTTTGGGGAAGAAGATGATAAAGAAAATACATTTTTTCTCTCTAAAATCTCTCTCTTCCTAAAATTCTCTTCCCCTTTCTCTCTCCTACTCTCTTCTTTATATAGGTAATTACATAGTGGATGACAGCTCATGACAGCTCATTTACATCTAAGCTTTCCCTTAATTTCGGATCTGAGTTCTGCGGTAATATCTTTCACAAGCTTTCTTCATTTCTCTCAAGTTTCTGTTACATTTCCCTCAAGTCTCTCCATGTCTCGCAGGATTCTTCCTTCTTGCTACATTTCTTGCGAACTATCACCTTATTCTTGCGAGTAATGATAAAATCTTCACATATTTCGTCATTTCTTATAATTATTTGCGACACTTGCCATGTGTGGCAGAAATCCTTGCAAGAGCGTTGTTGTTGCGAGATTCTGCTCCTACATTTTGCCTCTTTTTTCTTGAATATTGCCTGAAGAGCAATCTTTAAGAAAAAACTCGTTGTTGTAGTAGTCTCTGATCTTTGTTGACGAAGGAACTAGCGAAAGAATACCAAACTTAAAAAGTATATACTTGCCTCTATTCTTTTGCGAAGTTCTGAAGCTTTGAAAAATAATTAGAAGTATCATCTTTTGAAGTACACGAAGTATGAAGAATGAAGTATGTGAAGTATCCTTGAAGAAGTATAAGAAGTACTCAATCCTCGAAATATAAGAAGTATCCGCTCTTGAATGAAAAATATGTCCTCTATTCATGCGAAATTATTTCTTCATTTTTGGTGAGAATTATTGCCCATTTTGGAAATGATTCTTGCCGAGAAGATAAAGAACATAAAATATTTTATTGGTAATCCCTAACTGCCTCTGTTCTTTATCTATGAAGGAGAATCCTTGAGAAAATGTTGAATGATTAAATTGCTTATTTATTCTTATCTTGCCTCTGCCTCAAGTGATAATCACTTTAAGAAAATAATCACATTCTGCAAAATAATCACAATTCCTGCGAAATTCTGGGTGAATCTGCGAATTTATGAATGAGTCTGCGTGATTATGAATAACCTTGCTAATTTCTGAATATTTCTGCGATTTTCTGAACATTTCTGCGAATTATGAATAGTGCTCAAATAGTACTGCGAATTATGAATAGTCCTGCGAATAGTATCGCAAATAGTGTCGCGAATTATGAATAGTGTCACAAATAGTTTTGCGAATAGTGCCAAAATAGTACTGTGAATAGTGCTGCGAATAATGGATCAAAATATGAATAGTCCTGCGAAATTTCAAGGTATTATTCTCATTTCGCCGCGGTAAAAGTGATGTAGCTTTAAATTGCCTCTATTCTCCATTTCTTTGTATTTTTCTATAGTGAATACATTCCTCTTTATTCCCGCAGGTTCATTCTCTTGTGCCTCATTTTTCTGGCTCATTGTACCTCATTGTTATTTTCTCCACTGTTTTTTCCTGCAATATAATTATCTTCGCAAGTTTATTTGCGTTCTATCTAATGGTCTTATTTTCTTTTTGGCCTGTAAAACTTGTGTACTTCTCTCTTTCTTTCTTGCGACTATTTTCTGCGACAAATTGTAATTTCCATTCTATGCATTCCCATACCTGCCTCTTGTTATTGATCTGTAATGAAATAAGACTAATATAAAGTCGTTAGCAATATGTTATACGCTTGTAGGTATAACCTCTCTTGTGGTCTTATTTTGCCTTCCTAGTTAAAGGTCTTATTATGCCACTTGTCTGCGACAAGCTCGCAGGACATTCTTACTTTTATATGTAATAATCCATTGATCTTGTCTTATCATTTATTTTGATCTCTGCGACAATATGATAAGTCTAAGCCATATTGTGAGATTAATCTCTTTTTGCTTTTTAAGACTTATGACATTGCCGTCTTTGCGATTTATATCCTCTTATCATTGATTTCATTTATCTCATCTTTTGATCTTATCGCAAAAACCCATTGATCTCATCTTAACATTTCTCTTGAGGTTTTTTGGCCTATCACGCGACAATATGACGGGCCTAAATATTCTTGCGAATATAAAGTCCCATGACATTGCCGTCTTTGTCATGCGACAATATGACGGGCCTAAATATTCTTGCGAATATAAAGTCCCATGACATTTTCGTTTTTTTTTTATACACAGCTCCCTAATGGAGGGTATCGCCCTTATCTCTCCCCCTGGTTGCCCCTTCAAGGAGACGTACTTCTTCCATACAAGACTAGCTCCTCTCATCCGGTTCTAGAAATAACCAGTTGCTTTCGTAGCCTCTTATCCTTTATGCCTATATGGCTTATAGTTACGAGACTACACCCTAGAGGGGTTTTCTTCGGGCCGAACACATCGTAAGCCAAGAATTGCCATGGATGGCCAGGGTAGGTTCATCCATCTCGGGCACCCACAGCTCAACCGTGTACCTCGGCGCCTTGATCATACTTTGCATTCCTTAGGAGAAACTCTCGAGCGCCCAACCAGGGTATAACCTTATATAGCTGGGAATCCAAGTTATCTCTCCTGGATAGATTTTCTATAATCCCAAATCTCCATGACTAGGTTCCAGCAGCAGTATAGCCTTTCCCATAGTCATGCAAAGAGATACCCCCATTATGACGCACTTTAAGGACATTGCCTCTTACGGAATAGAATCCGCGAACTAAGGTGTACGCCATAAAGGTTCGTCCCATTCTTATATGTTTTTAGGAGATTTGCGCCCGTCTTATGCATTTTCATTTCTCTCTTGCGAAATTTTATTCGCGTCTTTTGCGATAATTTCACATTTCTTTATTCATTCTTTCTTTCATTTCTGTCATTTCTTCTTTCATTCTCATAATATCATTTTTGAAGTAAATTCTCTGTAAAATATTTTGAAATCTTAGAAATCTTCTTTGAAATCTTGCGATTATATCGCGTCTTTAAATCAAAAATGTTTTATAGAAATATATAAAAATTTTTATTTTTTTTGTAACTTTGAAATCTTTGAAAATTTTTGAGATCTTTAAATTTTTGCGATGAATTCTTTTTTTGAATCTTGCGATTGTATCGCAATCTAAAAAATCTTTGAAATATTTTGAAATCTTAGAAATATTAGAAATCTTGCGATTATATATCTTTTTTAATAAATAAAATCAAAAATCTTTCTCGCAAAAATCATAGATAAAATATTCAAGGAAATGGTACTTATCTTTTGCGGCTTGCTGTTGTCTCTTGGGAAGTATATGATTTTCTTGAAAATTGAGAAGAAATGAGAAATGAAGTCTTGCAAAATTAACTCTTGATCTGACTCTTGTATAATGTTGCGCCATATCAACTGTTATAACTATTTTTTGTAAAATATATCTGCGAAATAATCTCCCGTTTCTTTATTCGCGTTTCTTTATGCTTTCATTTCTGTTTTCATTCTCATAATATCATATCATCTGAAGTAAATATTCAAGAAAAATTCTAACATATTGTAATTCTGAAATTTTTGTAATTGTAAAATCTTTGTAATTCTGCGATTGTATCGTTCTTTGTAAATCAAATCAAAATATTTTGAAATCTTAGAAATCTTTGCAATAATTTCACTTTTTGTAGTCTTTGAAATCTCTGAAAATTTGTGAAATCTCCAACTTTTTGCGATAATTCGCAGACATTTTTCATGATCTTTTGTAGTCAAAAATCTTTGAAATGTTTTGAAATCTTAATAATTTTAGAAATCTTGCGATTATTTCGCTTTTTGGAAATTAAATAAAAAATCTTTTGTTTGTTGTAAGTAAAATATTCTAAGAAAAGGTACTTAGCTCTTATGTGAATTGTCTGAACATCTCACAGCAAAAATAATTGGGAAGAGTGAGACTTGAACCCTTGATCTACTTTCTGCATTTTCTCGCACCATACCAACTGTGCTAACCTTCTCTTGCAAAATAATGAAAGATCTTGTGAAGTAATCAAAGTCTAATTGTTCTAGAGACAATTCTCGCAAAACAAAAATAAACATGCGTGTGAGATGAGAATTGATCATACGACCTATTGCTTGCATTCATGCCTCTCAACCAACGGTGCTAGCTCTCTTGCTTGCGAAATTTATCTGCGAAATAATCAAAGGCTAACTTGCGAAATAACAAAAATAAACTTGCGTGAAGTAAGAATTGATCCTGCGACCTATTGTTTGCGACATATCACGCTGAACCATCTGTGCTAACCCTTCTTCGTGAAATACACTTGAGAAATTATCAAGGATTGCGTGAAAAAATATGTATGTGTTGGGACTTGAACTTGCGACCATAAACTCATTAACTTCGCAGATTACCAACTGTGCTGCCTCTTGTTTGCGAGATAATGAAACAATGTTGCGAAATTATCTATTTTTTTACCCTTTGTAAAAAGAAGAAAATTATGCTCGCAGGAAAATTCGAACCTGTGACCACAAACTCACATACTGTTCTATGGACCAACTGTTCAAGAATCTCTCTGCGACATTTAACGCAGAACTTTTTTACTTATTCTTTTATTCTCCGCTGAAAATGAGAAGAAAATGAAAAATAAGTATTTCTGCGAGATTTGAACCCTTGACCTCTTTGTTATTCTCGCATACTTGAACCATCTGTGCAAACTTATGCTTGTGATAAAAATTGCAGCGTCTACCTCTTATCTTCTCTTCGTCCTCCCTTAATTTCTTTCACAATTTGCCTCTTGTTTATTCTCCTGAACATGAAATCTTCCACTGAAACTTTGGTTTTCTTTCTCAAATTCACCACAACAACTAATTTTTTCTCTTAGTCTTCACATGTCTTTGAATTGTTGATAATGCTTATTCCCTGAAAATGTAATTTCTTCCATGAAATTTCCATTTTTAACCCTAAAAAAATTTTAGATCTAAAAATATACATGAACAGTAGCTAATCTTTCTTGGAATTTTCTTGAATCAACAAATTCATCCTTTTTACATAGTTTTGCATCTTCGTCTTTTTATTTTATGCTCTTTCACTGTGTTGTCGGTGTTTGTTTGAAGACACAACTTCTCCATTATCGAATTTCCTCTCAAAAATTTTAAATCTCACAAATTCTAACTCTTCATGTAGCCAATTTCTTTGAATCTTCCTCAATTAATCAAATAGCAGGTAGTGTTTCTAGCGCTAAAATGTAATTGCAGGTTTTCCTACAACACACCCCTTATCATATCTTGATAACAATTTCTAGATCTAAATATAAAAATGGTGATAAAAATACTAAAATTATAAATAGACACCAAGATTTTTTACGTGGTTCGATCAATGTGATCTACATCCACGGTTCTTCACTATGATAATTTGTAGCTACATCAATTTACATTTACAATCTCCATTAATGGAGTTCTTGGAAGAATTCTAGATCTAGTTTTGGGGAAGAAGATGATAAAGAAAATACATTTTTTCTCTCTAAAAATCTCTCTCTGCAAAATATCTTTCTCTCTCTTCCTAAAATTCTCTTCTCCTTTCTCTCTCCTGCTCTCTTCTTTATATTGGTAATTACATAGTGGATGACAGCTCATTTACAGCTAAGCTTTCCCTTAATTTCGGATCTGAGTTCTGCGGTAATATCTTTCGCAAGCTTTCTTCATTTCTCTCAAGTTTCTATTACATTTCCCTCAAGTATCTCCATGTCTCGCAGGATTCTTCCTTCTTGCTACATTTCTTGCGAACTATCACCTTATTCTTGCGAGTAATGATAAAATCTTCACATATTTCGTCATTTCTTATAATTATTTGCGACACTTGCCATGTGTGGCAGAAATCCTTGCAAGAGCGTTGTTTTTGCGAGATTCTGCTCCTACAAAATCGATATGGAAACTTGCGAGGGAAGATCCGCGAGGAATAGAAATTGGACGCAGAACATCAAACAAAAACAAAGAGAAGACAAACTAATGATTGATGCAATAGAGCGGCGAGAAGATGAAATGCTGCGAAGTCAAAAAATGCTAAAAACAATTGGTGGTGAGCATCTCGCTAGTGAAGAAAAGATAGTAAAACGCAACAGAAAAGTAGCAATGGAATATAGTAAGTAGAAAGGTAGTATGATGAAATTTAAGAAGTTTATGAATGATTTGTTTGAAGAAAATGTAATTGACAAGGATATGAAATTTTATCATACAAGAGGAAAGAAGGTCAAAGAAACAAAATTTTATCAGAGTTGCAATACTCATAAGAAACGCGAATAAAATTTCCCAGAGATTATAGAATGGGATGAACCTTTATGGCGTACACCCTAGTTCACGGGTATAATCTCGCAAGAGGCAAATGTAAGACCTAAAGTACGTCATATGAGGGGGTATCTCTTTACTTGACTCAGGGATAAGGTTATACCGCTGCTGGAACCTGATTCATGCAGATATTGGTGTTAAAGAAAACCTATCCAGGGGAGATACCTTGGATTTACAGCTTTATAAGGTTATACCCTGGTTGGACGACCGAGGGTCTCTTCTAAGGAGTGCAGAGTATGACAAAGGCGCCGAGGTACACAGTTGAGCCAAGGGTTCCCGGGACGGACGAACCTACCCTGGCCATTCTTGGTAAGTCTTGGCTATGATGCACTCAGCCTAAAGAAAATCCCACTTAGGGTGCAGTCTTGTAAATATAAGCCATATAGGTATAAAGGACAAGAGGCTGCGAAAATAACTGGTTGTTGGTAAATATGGATGTGAGGAGCTAGTCTTGTATGGCCGATGTGCCCTCGCGTGATGAAAATTATGCAGAGGCAACAAGCTATAAAAGCAAAAGATAAGATAAAATCAATGGGTTTTTACATGAAAAGTGTAAAGATGTCCTGCGATTTCATCGCAAGACGACAATGTCATGAGGCTTTGTTCTCGCAAGGGAACTTAGGCTTGTCATATTGTTGCAAAGAAATTAACAAAATACAGATAAGGAAAAATCAATGGGTTAATACATGTAAGTGTAGAGACGTCCTGCGATTTTGTCGCAGAAAGAAAAATATGGCAAAATAAGACCTTTAACTAGGAAGGCATAATAAGACCAAAAGATTACATGGTTGCGATAGTAACACAGAACTTATGAGATTTGCGATATTTACGCAGAAATCATAAAATTATGCAGTTACAGATAGCGATATCCTCGCAGATATTGAGGCAGAATGTATTCAACAGATTTTATTTACAACTGATATCTAAATTCCATTCAATTTTCTCATATTACAGATGAATAACAGAGGCAAGTATGGGAATGCATAGAATGGGGAAATTATTATTCATCATCATATGATAAAATTGCGTAGACATTATTATATGACACATTTATGCATATAGTTAAAGGGTAATAAATATATTGATATTGAAGAAAAGAATTGTTTTCTAATTTATACAGATAGAAGAAAAAGAAATTTATACATCAAGAAGACTCACAGCAAGTTGGATAAACTCGCAGAAATATTACAAGAAGAAGGAAATAAGTATATAAAAATTACAAGGAGGGTAAAAAGAAGAGACAGAACTAATTAGATCCATCACCGTGTTCTTCATCAAATTTTTCTTCTTCACCAGATTTCTCTTTTTCGCCATCTTCATTATTATCTTCATCTTCATCAGATTCCTCAGCTTCACTATCAGAGATAATAAGGTTTGGAGTTTTTGCTGGAATTTCTTCTTCAAGATCAGGATATTTAGAATGAGGAATGTTGTAATCATCGCAAACCAATTTAATGGAGGCATTGCGAACTTCAACAAGAGACCTACTAAAATTCGTAACTTTGATTCTTAATTGTTCTTTCAATCTTGAATACTTCTCATTGCGAGCATCAAGAGTACTTGCAAGTTGATTCTTATCAGCTTCAAGTTCTCCAATTCTTTCAAGATATCTTTTTTCAGCACCTGCGAGTATATAACAACAAGTTGTAAATTTTGCAAGGGAGAACAATAAAAATAAAGAATTAACAAGGAAAAAAGGATTAACAACCTTCTCTTTCAGAAATCAGGTCTTTAGTTAAAGCTGCTTGTTTAACGTGAAGACTAACATCTACACCTAAATTAGTTCTGGCATTATCAAGAACCTTCATAGCCCAAGCAAACTCCTCATGATTATTAATAAGAAGGCGAGAAAGAATTTGGTTTTCTCTTTCAACAAAATCCTATTTTTCGCGAAGAAGTCTATCCCTTTCAATTTGAACATCAAGAATGGTCTTTTGGAAATTTTCTAAAGCTTCAGCTCCTTGCCTAGATATACGATCTTTGTATTTTGAAAGATCTTTATTCTTGGCTTTTAAAGTTTTAATCTCTACTTTAGAATTGTGGTAAAGTTGTTTGAATCTATGAGTTATATCTATACAAGATCTGTGATCAATTTCTAAGAGGCGAAACTTAGATATGAGTTCATCTATGGAAAGAGAATTAATATTGGAAGGGTTATTCAAAGAATTGTTAAGAAGCTCTAGAAGAGTGTTATTATCTACTGGTTCGGGGAAAGAACGAATGGTTAAAGATTTATCAGTGAGACCATAAATGTCTGCGAGAATGACACATCAAGTAAGAAAGAGTAATGAAAAATAAAAATATAAAAGAAAAGAAGAAATTTCTCATACCTAAGAGTTGCTTATTGGCAGTATCAAGGTTGGATACTTTGAGCGATTGATTAGAAAGATTTTTCTCCAATTATTTATTTTTCTCGTGAAGACTATCAAGTTCAAATTCAAGCTTCTCATTCTTTTCGCGAAGAGCAATGTTCTTCTGGTGAGAAAATGCACGTCTCTTATCCAAGTCAGAAGCAACAACAAATGAAGATTTCCCAACCTGCGAGAGATTAATATAAGTTAAGACATGGCGATGGAATAAATATATAAACAGGTTGAAGAAATGAAAACATACTAGGATACCAAGAGAATTTAAGAGACTGGGAGTCAGCGATCTTGAGATTCCTTGGAGAGAATCATTATCTACCAATATGGGAGCATCGCAGACTTTGGCGAGAGCCTGGGATGTCTTATTAAGAACTTTATCTCCATAATTATTAGCGATACCATGAGTAATATCGCCAAAAATCTTGGATAATTGAACCATTGAAGACTCAGAAGAGGAAGAATCTTTCATGAAAGGAATGTCATTATCATCATCATTGTTGTCCTTATCAAAATCAACACTTAAATTTTCTGGAGTGGGTTGAGGAGTTGAAGAAGAAGATAGTTGGGTTTTTCTTTTCTTTAAGGGCGGATCATCATATTCTTCATTGTGAGGAACAATAGGCTTCCCTTTGGGAGGAGCATTAGATTTTCCCTTGCGATCATTTGAAGATTTCACCTTGGTTTTTGGTTCCATTGGTTCTAATTCTTCGATTACCTGCGAGCACAGATAAAGATAAGAAATAGGGGCAATAATATATTGTTAAGATTTATAAAGAAATATTTCTTACTTCATCTGTGAGTAATTGGAGAGTTGAACGAGTAGCAGGCTTCCTAAACTTGTCATAGTTGGTCTTCAATCTCTCAATATAATAAAAAGGCATGATCAGCGAGAGCTTAAAGATACAAAAATCAAGGAAAAATAATAAAAATAACTTGTTATGCAAAGAACTAAGGAGAACGTACTTTTTTATCTTCCTCAGGCCAATATAACACCCATGGTTGGTATTTCATGAGATTTGCAGGAAAAGCATGAGTGCCAGAAATATACGGACCCTCTAAAAATAGAGTAAAAATAAACCACTTGTCATCGCTAGAATGGCGAGGACCTTGATTTTTATTTGTATTCCAATCAATATCTAACATAAGAGCTTTATCAGCAGCAATCTTATCTTTCTTTTGCAAGCGGACACCCCAGCAAGTGCGATCTCTCTTCATGGGGATTATTTCATAGTTGGTGAAGAAATTATCCACAGTATACATCGCGGGAATGATTGGAACATCCTTGAATTGAGGATTCTTCGCAGCACCAGGGTAGTGATATCCTTTATTGGCACCGTGAGAAGCATATTCAAGTAGTAATCGAATACAATCTCCACCCAATTGGTATACTGCTCGCGAGAATTTCTCGTGAGAAATTATTTCATAGAATAAGGGAAGATCCGGGTCATAGAGAGGAATGGGAAGACCAGCTTCAAGTTGACCTAGCGATACTATAACTTTCTCATGAGAACATTGATGATCAGAAAATAATTTGATGGAAAGCTCAGATTTAGGGCTTTGATGTGGAATTGTAGACAAAGTAAAACCTTTACTTTTGAGTTTTTCTTGCATCTCACCAAAAGCAGCCAAATTTTTTAGCACCAGCAGTAACCATTTTTTAAAGTATGGGAATGAAGAAAAAGATTGAAAAATAAGAAAGAAATCACAGCGATAACATACGCGCAATTTACGGAAGAACAGTAAACTTGCAGAAAAGTTACGGAGAGAAAGAAGAAGAAAGTAAAAGGGGAAAAGAAAATAATGAAAGGAGTATTTATAGAAGAAGAGATTTCTCGAAGAAGATGAATGCAATAAATGCAAAGAAAAGACATGAGTGGTCAGATCGCAATGGTTAGAGAGGAAGTGTCAAAAATTTATTAGAAGAGAGAATACGTGAAAACAGCTGGTGAAGGTTACAAAAACGTGTCTATACAGAGAAATCTGAAAAGATAAGTAGTTGTGGCATTCTAAAAGTTCTCATGATCTTTTCTTCTTCGCGGAAAAAAAGAAGAGAAGAGGCAAGATGTAGGACCAGAATATCGCTAAAACATTTCTCTACGAGATTAACAACACTTCCCAGCGAGCATCACCGCAAGATTTTCAACAACACTTTGCGAATGTCACAGAATAGTTTAAAGAACGACGTTATAGTTGACGATTGAAGAGACAGGGGAAGAGCATGACTAATCCGCGATGACTACAATACTTGCGAGATTTAACGTTATAGATTTAGAGATCGCAGAATAAACCCGAAAAGAAAGGACAGCTTAGCTGTCACCCATTATGTAATTTCCTATATAAAGGGTTCCAATAGATTTAGAGAATGATAATGTATTTTTGGAGAGTTGATAAAGTCTTGAGGAGAGAGAAACTTCGAGAGAATAGTTGTAATTTGGATTTCTGTAAAAATTTCTGAGATTTAAATGATAAGTGTCGTTTTTAATTTTCAATTATGAGCTGAATATTACAAAATCTTAATAAGGGTGTAGTGTAGGATTTCCTGCAACTATATCGGTTGAACCCACCAAGCGTTGGTATGTCAAGTTTGGTTGTCATATTTTAGTGAATCAAAACTCATTTGAAGAGTCTCTTGATTATATACTAGAGTCAACTTCGTATAGGTTATATTGAAAGTATTAGGATATGAGATATTACAAGTATCACGGAAGAATTGAAGAATGTGAAGAAGTAAGGAGCTTCAACGTCGACATCGTCCTTCCACTTGAGGTTAGTAATATTTAACTTGAACTGTTTCATTCCCTAACATATCTTTCAAGTCGTGCATATTGAAAACAAAACTGCGAAGCCATGAATGATTATACTCTAGTTATACGTAGTATTAAGAAATATAATATGAAGTATAACACTTATCTTTTGAACTTCGTATATAAGACATCGACATAGTAGTTTGAATGCTATTGTGATTATGTATGGGTATGAGGTAAAGATATCATCCTAGGAAACAATGTTTTACATTCGTTTAAAGGAAGTAAATTCATGAACTTGTTTTGTGAATCGAAAGGGACATCACTAGGCTTATTGGTATTGTTATTCATTGCATATCTTTTGAACTACCGATATGTGTGATTAGTATAACCGTTAATGACTTGCTTATGTTCTTGGTAAAACTATTCACAAGGCCTGACATTTTTATTAGTATGACTTTTATTAGTGAAACCAATCTTAAGTAATCACCTGAGATGGTATGATCGATTTGTTGTTATTGGTATGACCAACTCTAGGCAAAGGGGAACTGATCCTAGTAAGAGGTGCAACCTATTACAAAAGAGGAATCGATCCTTGTAAGAGGTGCATCAAGTTTCTAGTTATTGGGAACCAATACTATGAACATGTGTAATGCGTTTTAATATATTGGGAACCGATCCTAGCTATGGTCATGTGAAACAAATACAATTTAGATACCATATATATGTGAGAACCGATCCTAGTACCTAGTCAACCAAGTTTTGGTAACTAGCGTGACTAATTCTAGTACCCACATGGAGGTAGAACCGAAACTTGTTTTGGTAGAACCGTGAAACCCATGATTGGTGATTTGATAGAATAATCAATCACATAGTTCTTGGAAGTTGGACGAGCCAATTCTAGAGTTGTTTCGAAGTGTGGAAAATCGATTCTAAGATTGTAAGTATGAAAGAAGACATGCAAAGTAAAGATGTCGACATACTTTGAACATGTACAGTAACACTTATATTTTATTGTTTAAAGATATTCCTTAATAGCTAAAGGAGAATCCCGGATCGAAAATAAATTGAGAATATTTTAATTAAGTTTTTTAATTTTATATTTGGAAAATAAAAATTAGTAATGTGCATTTACTAGTTGGAGATTATCTAAGAGATTTCGGTCAATATTTGGACAAAGCATTTCCAGGAATTATGGAAACTGAATTTCGAAATATATCGCATATCTTGAGAATATTTTCGGTTTTGGAAATTCCTTGGTGTCCAAACTTCCTTGGTTTATAAATATCAAAGTTTTCATTTCGAGCAAACTAATCCTCAGATCCAGCAAAACTACCTAGTTGTGTTATTACTGGTGGAGCCGCCTATTCGGAGAGGAAAGTAACCTAATTAAGCGAAATCTCTTACAGCCGCTCAGTTTAAAGACTTTTTTTGGGATTGAGAATCTCTATTAGTACCGTTGGTGGGAAACTAGATAATTGTGGTTTATTATTAGTTTTCGATCGATTTGATTGACTAACGATTTTTGAACTTTGATTGCACCTAGTTTGTTTATGCTTGAGAATCTTCTCCTCTGATATAAGATTCACTCAAACTAGATCGAAGTTTCGACGGGGATCTTTAGATTGTTTGTAGATCTGAAGATGTCTTGTGATAATCCATTGTTAATAGACTCCGTTCTGTGTGTGATTAATCACAAGAGATTTAAGTTGATTGTGTCCAGGTGTTTATTGAAGATCTAGAAAATTTGAAGACGAAGAAGATTTCTGATTTGGGTTCATAATCTTTGGTGTGCACAATACTTGTTTCGGGTAAAGAGGATCCAACTATAATCGGTTTATCTCTGTGATAGATTGGATTGATTAGTTGAGTAGATCAACATCAATATAATTCTTTGTGATTTAAAGTATTGATTGCAAAATCTGGACAATTATTTTGGTAGTTGTTATTGGATAAATCTAAGGACCTGACAAAAGAGTTTATTATGATAAATGGAAGAGCCTTTTGTCGAACTAATATCACTTGATTGAAAAGAGTTGTAACCAAACAGATTTGTTGTCCCTTTACTGTTTGGAGTACGAACCAAGGGAATTGTTCCAAGTGCGCGACTTATTGCTAGTTGGAGGCGCAGGGAAACATAAGAAACTAAGTGAACTATAGGTTTAGTTGCTTGCTATCTGTAGGATTAGAATATCGCCACATTAGTGCTCTTGCGAAATTTATAAACAACGTTTCTGCGAGCTCTTCAATAACACACTGCGAGCGTCACAGAATAACTCAAAGAATGACGTAACGAATGACGGTAGCGGAAAAACGGTAAGGACATGACGATGTTGCGAAGATTGGAGTATCTGCGAAAGAAGACATTACAATTATTGCGAGCATATCGCGAGTCAGATCCGAAATTAAAGGATAACTTAGCTGTCATCCACTATGTAATTTCCTATATAAAGAGAACTTGTAGACTCAGAAAGAGAGAGATCATTTTTAGAGTCTGGAGAAAGTTTTAAGGAGAGAGAAAGTTCTTGTGAGCGGTTGTATTCTTGATTTCTTCCATTTATTGTAATATTTCTGAGAATTAATCAATATAGTGTTGTTTTTAATCTTCAAATATGTGTTGATAATTGTGGATTCTTGTGAGGGGTGTAGTGTAGGAATTCCTGCAACTACATAATGGCGCTAGAAACAGGGATATTTCTAAGCAAAGATTGAAGTTGTGATTTGTAAGAATTTGAATATATTGGGAACTGAAATACTGTAAAGGGACATACAAGGAATGGCTATAAGAAGAAATACATCAGAACAACCTACAACCGTAAGGAGGAGTAGAATAATTGCAGGTTAAGGTACAAATGAAATAGGAGAATCTTCAGGATTAAGAACAAGGAGAAATAGAATAAGGAATAATGGAGAAAATCAAGTTCAACAGCCAAATCTGCAAACACCGATACAAGATAGAACTATGGATTATGACAGAGTAAGCGTGCATACTCGGCGATCAGACTCAATGGAAGAAGTAGAAAATTAATAATTAAGAAATGGAAGGCGAGAGGGAAGATATCAAGAGGCGGTTGAAGGATTAATTCATGGAGATGACGAAAATGAAGCAGTAGAGGCTCTAAGACGAATACAAGAGGAAAGGAGATTAGAGGCGGAAGAACGCGCAAATTTAACAAGACAAAATCACGAGTTAAGAATGGAGAATTTGAGATTACAAAGTAGGAGATCAAGAAGTACTGCAAGATCAAGTTCAAGATCATTTAGAGAAGAAGCAAGGCAAAATTCCCTTGTGAGAAACGCTGGTGAAAATATTCAAGAGGGAATGCAAAATCCAAATGAAGAGCAGCGTTATGGAGAAGAAGAGATGATTAGTGATCGCTACGTTCCGCGTGGTGAAACTGTGGATGATAGACGTGGTAATAGAAATCAAGAAGGTGGAAATAACCAAGATGGTGAAGATAATCGAGAAGAAGGTAGAAGAATATTACATGAGCGAGAAATTCAAAGAAACCAAAGAATAATTGAGGATGAAATTGAGAGACATTATGCTGAACAAGCACGTCTAGCTTGCGAGAGAGAAAGATTGAGAGAAGAAGTGGAAGAAAAAGAGTTTCAATAAGCAATACGTCAGAACAATCATGACAATCGAGAAAGGAGACGCGCAAGAAATCTCAACAATAATAATATCAATGAGGAATATGATAGAATACAAAGAAGAATAGAAAGACAGCGAAGAGAAATGATGAAAATCGCAGAATAGAAAATGAAAGGCATAATTATTTGCGAATTCATGAAGGAGGTGAAGAAGAAAATCGCGGAAGAAGGAAGAATGAAGATGCTGAAGAAGAAACACAAAATCTTGCAAGGCAAGAAAGACATGAGCGCAGAAGAAGGGAAGTTGCACTGAAAAAACCAATGGAGCAAAATTCATCTGGGAATGAGCAAATCTTGAGAGAGTTACCAGAAATGAGGGGAATGTTAAATAACAGAAGAGAGGGAGGCATAAGGAAACTTGATGAGGTCATTGAAGAAGCTGTGAAACTCCATTCACCCAAGAAGTACAATTAGGAGGAATACCCCCAAAGTGAAATTTACCAGCGTTAACCAGTATCTTTGATGGAACTACTTATGCTATTCAACATGTCAAAGCTTATGTTAGGTGTATGCTACAATGGGAAAATCACGATGTTGTATTGTGCAAATATTTTGCATCCAGCTTAACAGGCGAGGCACTAAAATGGTTCGAAATTTTACCTAACAACACTATAACTTCTTTCAATCATTTGAAAACTACATTTTTGAGAGCATATATAAGTAACAATTCTTCGTGACCTGGCATTGAAGATGTATTTGGGTTAACACAGAGGGTTGGTGAAACTTTGAAACATCTAACCATAAGATGGAAGACAATGTGTAGTGAAATGGCAGGAAGAGTGGATGAGAGATACCTCATTTTATCTTTCATTAATGCTATGTTCACAACCAATCTGCTGTACATACAAATTTTCAGAATCAAAAATACAATCACCATGACAGATATGCGAGAGTTAGAAGAAGAATACATTGCATTGGAGGAGAAACAAAATGACATGGAGTCATGTCCCATTTCGAACACCAGTTCAGGAGAAGCAAACGCAAGTTTACTTCCTAGGTTAATAAATACAGTAGCGAGCGCTTCGCAAGTAAAGCAAGAAAAGAGTATGGATGGTGGTCAACAAAAATTAGTAGCTATGGGAAGTAGAGATCAAGAAGAATTCGAAAGGGAAATAAATTTTTTCAGTAGAAGTTGAAATAATAAAATTTAGAGGCTTGATCAACCGCAAGACACTTATGGTGGTCAGAGACAAAATTATTATAGAGGGCAAGGAAGTCAGAAGATAATATGGGAAGAAATTAAGATGCCACCTCTAAATGCTAGCATAGAGAAAATTTGGGAGGCTATAATTTTGATGGAGGACATACCCGTACCCTGGAATATGGGAAAAGAACTACATCCAAATAATTGAAGTCTAGAATTTTTTTCTTATCATCATTTTCATGGTCACACAACAAACAACTGCGGGAATGTAAAAAGAATCATTTTGAGGATGATAGACCGGGGAAAATTAAACCATTTTCTAAGAGATCACCCACAGTCTCAACAACTACCCCCAACTCCAGAAATTCGCAGAATGAATACAACAAAAGAAGGAGAAACATTTGTGATAGAAGTGGGAGAAAAAGCGAAGAATCTATCCTACAACTCCATCATATATTCATACAATACTATAGAAGACTTCCACGATAATTTTTTAAGCAGAGTCTTTGCGAGAGATGCAGATGGAAGAGAGATAATGAATATTGCAAAAGCGTCGCCATTAGAAGAGTGGCAAAAGCAGACTATTTCTTCCACTACACAAGAAGTACCTGAGCCTGGCGAAATGCATGACAACCCACTAGTGGTAAGATTACAAATAAACCCAAAACAGATAGAAAAAGAATATGAAGAAAATGAGGATGATGAAGCTGAAGATTCTTGGGCCATTAACAGAGTTCTAATTGACAATGGAAGCTCAGTGGATATCTTATTTTATCATACTTACAAAACCATAGGAGGAAGAGATGAGGATCTAATACCATCGACTTATAAGATTTATTGTTTCAAGGGTATTGGCAACAAGCCCAAAGGGGAAATTTCAATGCGAATTCCATTGAAGGGAATATCTTCTAAGATTCAATTTTGTGTTGTCGATGTTGAATCTCCTTATAATGCTTTGATTTGCCGACCTTGGCTGCATGGGATTCTAGGTGTAGCATCTACTTACCACCAGTGCATTAAATTTCCACATCCCAGCGGTGTTGGATTCATCAAGGGAGATTGGGTTGAAGGAAAAAAGTGCTATGAAATTGATATGGAATCTTGCGAGGAAAGGGCTGCGAAGAACAGAAACTGGAAACATAACATCAAACAAAAGCAAAGAAGTGAAAGGTTGATGGTGGGTACAGTAGAACGGCGAGAAGAAGGAATACTGCGAAGTCAACATATGTTGAAACCAATAGATGGTGAGCGTCTCGCAGATGGAGAAAACATAGCAAAGCGCAACAAAAAAGCAGAAGCAGAAAATAGTAAGTAGAAAAGGTAAAAAATTTAGATCGTGAAGTATGAGAAATGTATAAATGATTTGTTGAAGAGAATTTTACAAAATTATGTCTCGATTCAATGAAAAAGATGAAATTGAAAAATTATACAAGAGCTGAAATGCAAAAAGAGAAAATCAAAGATTGAAGAAACGCGAATAAAATTTCGCAGAGACATTAGAATGGGACGAACCTTTATGGCATACACCCTAGTTCGCGAACAAAACTTTCGCAAGAGGCAAATGTAAGACCTAAAGTACGTCATATAAGGGGGTATCTATATGCATGGCTCAGGGATAAGGTTATATCGCTGCTGTAACCTGAGTCATGAAGATGTTGGGGTTAAATAAAACCTATCCAGGAGAGATACTTTGAATTTACAACTCTATATATACTAACAGTTGGACGACCGAAGGTCTCTTCTAAGGAGTGCAAAGTATGACCAAGGCACCGAGGTACACGGTTGAACCAAGGGTGCCCGAGGCGTATGAAACTACCCTGGCCATCTTTGGAAAGTCTTGGCTATGATGCACTCGGCCCGAAGAAAACCCCACTTAGGGTGCGGTCTCGTAACTATAAGCCATATAAGCAAAAAGGATAAGATGCTGCAAAAACAACTGGTTGTTGTCAGGACCGGATGGGAGGATCTAGTCTTGTATGACCGATATACGCCTCCTTAAAGGGGCAACCAGGGGGAAGATAAGGGTGGCACCCTCCATTAGGGAGATGATAAGTGTTTTAAGATGCAAATGTCACGAGGCTTTATATTCGCAATAATATTTAGGCTTGTCATATTTGTGAAACAATCATACAGAGGCAAAAATCCAAGAGAAAAAGATAAGATGAGATCAATGGGTTTTTACATGAAAGTGTAAAGACGTCCTGCAATTTCATCGCAAGACGGAAATGTCATGGGGCTTTGTTCTCGCAAGAAAACTTAGGCATGTCATATTGTCGCAACAAAATTGACAAAATAAGGATAAGACAAGATCAATGGGTCTTTACATGCAAATGTAAGGACGTCCTGCGATTTTGTCTCCAAAACAAAATGTGGCTAAATAAGACCTTTAACTAGGAAGGCAAAATAAGACCACAAGAGATCAAGATTGAATTACTGCGATATTTACGCAGAGATCATGAGAGTAAGCAGATATGACTTGCGATATTCTCACAGATATTGAGGCAAAAACTTACAAACAGATCTTATTCGTAACTAATCAGCTCAATCTTTCATATTGCAGATAAATAACAGAGGCAAGTATGGGAATGAACAGAATGATAAAATTATTATTCATCTTTATATGACAGATTTACGCAAATAATTAAAAAATTAGTAAGCATATTGATTAACCATATTGCAAAAAAGAATTGTTCTCTAATGTATGCAGGTTTATACACCAAAGAACATTAGAAGCTGGAGAAATTCACAACAATATTTTACAATAAGAAAGGGATAAGTGTACAAATATTACAAAAAGATTAAAAAGGAAGACAAAACTATTTAGATCCACCATTGTCTTCATCAAAATTTTCTTCTTCTTCTTCAATTTCATCTTCATCTTCTTCAGACTTTCCAGCTTCGCTATCAGAGATGACAAGGTCAGGAATATTCTTTGGAATTTCATTCGCGAGATAAGGTTAAGTAGAATGAGGAATTTTATGATCATCGCAGACCATCTTAATAGAATCATTGCGAACACCAACTAGAACATTGCTGAAATTCGCCAGAGAAATCTGAAGTTTCTTCTTGAATTTGGAACATTTCTCGTTGCGAGAAGACAGAAGTCTTGCGAGATTTCCTTTTTCTTCTTCCAACTCTTTAACTCTTTGGCAAAAGTTTTCTTCAGATACTGCGAACAGATGACAACATATTAATAAAATAGTAAAGATACAGCTACAAAATGGATTAGTGAAAAAACAAGAATATCAACCTTCTCTTTGCAAGATCATATCCTTAATCAGGGCAGAATGATCATCTTGAAGACTAACATCTACACCTAAATTGTTTATGGCATTATCAAGAATTTTTGCATCCCAAGAAAATTCATCATCATTGCTAATAAGAAGGCAGGAGCGAATTTGATTCTCTCTCTCAAGAAGATCTCTATTTTCACAGATAAGTCTATCTCTTTCAACTTGAACATTGAGAAGAGTTTTATGGAAATCTGCTAAAGCTTGAGCACCATTTTTAGCAATAAGGTCTTTCTCGTCAATAAGATCACTATTCTTGCTTCTTAATCTATTAGTTTCCTCTTTTGAATCAATATAAAGGCGTTTAAATTTATTGGTTAAACCCAAGTTGAATCTATGCTCAATTTTTAAGAGCTGAAGTTTGGATCTAAGTTCATCTATGGAAAGAGATTTAATTTCATCATTTAAAAAATTGCTCAAAGAATCATTAAGGCGATTGAGGAGAGTATTATCATCTATTGGATTTGGAAAAGAACGAAGGAATACAACTTCATCAGAGAGGCCGTAAATATCTGCGAAGAAGACTAACTAAATAAGAAAACATAAAGGATTACAGGGATAAAAGAAAAAGATAAAAATTTCTTACCATAAAGTTTATTATTTGCAGCTTGGAGACTAGAAACCTTATCTTGCGAAGAAGAGAGTTTAGTTTCTAATTGTTTGATCTTCTCATGAAGGCCAACAGATCCATATTCTAACTGCTCACGAAGATTAACAGAATCAGATTTTAATTCTTCATTTTCTTTGCGAAGAGTAAGAGATTCAGACTTTAATTCTTCATTCTCTTTGCGAAGATTATCATTTTTCTTTGCGAGGACCGCACGCCTCTTTTCCACGTCTGAGACAACAGCAAAAGAAGCTTTCCCAGCCTGCGAAATAATACAACGAGCTTTAAGAATTAATTATAAATTCAAAATGAAAATAAAGAGAAGGAAAATGTAAGTATGGAAATTTACCAAGTTGTTAAGTGAATGCAAGAAATTTGGAGATATAGATCTTGATACCCCGCTAAGAGATTCATTATTCTCTAGGAGAGGGGCATCGCAGATGGAAGCTATAGACTTGCAAGCATTAGTCAGAGGGGTATCACCAATTACTTGTATGGTATTAGCAAAAATGCCGAATAGATGAGCCATAGAAGACTCAGGATGGGAGGATTCCTTCGCGGAAGAGATATCAGCATCATCGTCATTATCAATTGAAATTTTAATAGATTGAGGAGTTGAAGGAGAAGGAGATTGAATTTTTCTTTTCTTTAAAGGAGGGGCACCAGACTTCTCCTTGCGAGAAGCATCAGATTTCCGCTTGCGAGCAACATCTTTGTCTTTTCCCTTGGTCCTTACAACTTTAACAGGATCTATTTCTTCGATAACCTTCAAACACAGGTAAAAATAAGAAATAGAGGCAACAATATATTGTTAAGAATCACAAAGGAATATTTCTTACTTCATCTGTGAGTAACTTAAGATCTGATAAAGTACTGGGCTTCCCAAGCTTCTAGTAGCTAGTTTTTAGCCTGTTAATCTGGAAAAATTGGAGTAGTCATCTACAGTATAAAAGCATGAGGAAGATGATAATGATAATTTATGTAAAAAATTGAGAGAACGTACCTATTTATTTCTTTCAGGCCAGTTGAACACCCATGGCTGGTACTCTGCGAGATTCGCAGGTAAATCATGAGGACCGCAGATGTAGGTACCCTATAGAAATAATAGGAAAATACACCACTTATTATCACTAGAATGGCGCGGACCTTGATTATTACCCGGATGCCAGTGAATATCCAACATGAGAATTTTATCTTCAGCAATGTCATCCTTCTTTTGTAAGCGGACACCCCAACAAGTGTTATCTTTCCTCATGGGGATTATATCATAATTCGCGAAGAAGTTCTCTACGGTATATTTCGCAGGAATAATTGGAACATCAGCGAATTTAGGATTCTTCACTTTTTCAGGATAAAGAGATTTCTTACCAGCACCGTGAGTAGCATACTCCAGCATCATACGAATACATTCCCCACTTAACTAATATATAACACGTGAGAATCTCGCATGAGAAAGTATTTCATAGAATAAAGGGAGATCAGGATCATAAAGAGGAATGGGAAGACCAGCTTCAAGCTGACCTAGCGAGACTATAATCTTCTCGCAAGAACACAGATGATCAGAAAATAACTTAATGGAAAGTTCGGCTTTAGGGTTTTGATCATGGATGGTAGATAAAGCAAAACCTTCGTCCTTAAATTTCTTTTGCAGTTGCTCAAAGGCGATGAGATTTTTACGACCAGCTGGAGCCATTCTTAGTAAGTATGGGAATGAAGAAAAGAGTAGAAGATCAAAAGAAAGGTTGCAATAGCAGCCGATGCGGAATTTACGGAAGAACAGTGAATTTGCAGAGAGATTGCAGAGAGAAGGAAGAACAAAGTAAAAAGAAAAAAAGTGAAGAGTGAAGAAGATATATATAGAAGGTAAAAATTCTCGAGAAGATAAGTGCAATTAATGCAAAGAAAAGACGTGAACGGTTGGAGCGCAGCGGTTGAAAAGAACGTGTCAGAAGTTGAATGGATAAAAAGATACGTGTAATAAATCTGGCGAGGGATGCATATACGTGTCAGAATAAAAGAACGTGAATAGATAGACAGCTGCGGCATTTCAAAAGACTTCAATTTCTCATGATCTTTTCCCCTTCGCAAAAAATACATGAGAAGAGGCAAGATGTAGGATCAGAATATCGCCACAGTAGTGCTCTTGCGAAATTTATAAATAATGTTTCTGCGAGCTCTTCAATAACACACCGTGAGCGTTGCAAAATAACTCAAAGAATGACGTAATGAATGACGGTAGCGGAAACACGGGAAGAACATGACGATGATGCGAAGATTGGAGTATCTGCGAAAGAAGACATTACAATTACTGCGAGCATATCGCGAGTCAGATCCGAAATTAAAGGATAACTTAGCTGTCATCCATTATGTGATTTCCTATACAAAGAGAACTTGTAGAATCATAAAGAGAGAGATTATTTTTAGAGTCTGGAGAAAGTTTTGAGGAGAGAGAAAGTTCTTGTGGGCGGTTGTATTCTTGATTTATTCCATTTCTTGTAACATTTCTGAGAATTAATCAATAAAGTGTTGTTTTTAATCTTCAAATATGTGTTAATAATTGTGGATTCTTGTGAGGGGTGTAGTGTAGGAATTCCTGCAACTACGCTATCAACTATACGAAGTTGGTTTGATTTTGTATAACGGCTTAATCCTGAGAGTATTCAATTTTGGACTAGGTCCTGGGGTTTTTCTGCATTTGCGGTTTCCTCGTTAACAAAATCTTGCTCTATCTTTTACTTTTCTATTTCCGCAATTATAATTGTTTTATTATAATTCGAAGTAAAATACACAAGCGTTAATTCCTATTAACTTGATAGTAATCCTATTGTGTTTGGTTAAGTCTGAACCATTTATCAAGTAAACATACCACTTCGTTGTTGTCTCGATCTTGTATCCATAGTCAATCACGCAAGTTATCTTGTAGTTGTGTTGTCTTGATCTCGTATCCATAGACGATCACAAGAAGTGTGAATCGATTAGTTGTATTATCTCGACTCGGTCTATAGACAATCACTTTCGGAGAAAGGACTTATAAGTGGAAAAGTTTTAGATGGAGGTATATTTGGGTACCCTCGTATTTTTAATTGGTATCAGAGCAGGAAAACACGAAAAGATCAAACAATCTATGTTTGGTGCGATCCATCCTATAAGAATGAACTCGAGTTCTCATGAATCGACTTCAATTGATGTACCACCAAGATTTGACCGAACAAACTATATATGGTGGAAATCTGCTGTGAGATCTTTTCTTCAATCACGAGACTTTTATACATGGATATTAGTCGTCGATGGTTATATTCGTCCAAAGATAGAAAATTCAAAAACTGAGTTTAAACGCTTAGAATATTTTTCAAACGAAGAAAAGTCTCTTGCAAAGCAGAGTTCAGATGGTTTGAATGCTATAATACATATTGTAAGTCGTGATCTACAACATCATGTATCAACATGTTAATCTTTGAAAGAACTTGGGATAATATTCAGATCATATTCGAAGGAAACACTTCAGAAAAAAAAAGGTTAAACTTCAAACTCTTACGTCCGATTAAGAAAACCTTCGAATGGATGACAACGACACTTTTGAAGAGTTTCATCTTAAACTCTATGAGATAATTAATGCTTCTTTCTCTCTTGGAAATACTATTTCTGAAAAGGATATAGTATGCAAAATTCTCATATCGTTTCCATGTAAATACTATTCGAAGAAGCATGCAATCATAGAAGCAAATGATTTTTCAACCCTCTCACGAAGCACACTCGTTGGAAAGTTAAAGATCTTTGATCATGAATCACATTCTATTCAAACAAAAGGATTAGATTTTAAAGCTGCAAAGGTTCTGAAAGCTCCAATGGAGATGAATAGATAGATGGATGATTTAGATAAACAGATTGCATAAAATTCTGATGATGAAATTGAACATTATCATTGATTACTAGGCAGTTTCGAGATATCTTAAAGAAAAGAAATAAGAGATTCATAAAGGATACTCATCGATCTTCTCGTCCACATGATCGAATTTCTGTCAAAAAGGATCATGAAAAATATGATGAATATCAGTCGCAATGATTTAAGTGTAAAGGGTTTGGTCATATTGCTAAAGACTGTCCCAATCTTAAGAAATAAAGCAAGGCTCTAGATGTAACTCTAGATGAGAGTTCTGATTCATATGATTCCGAAGAAGAGGAAACAACTAATATTTCATTAGTTTTCAATCTTATTTCTTCCTCCTCCATTAGTGATTTACCCATTTTAATAATGGACATGACTCCCGATGTTATTAAATCATCCGACGGTAAAGAGAAAAATAAGACAAGATGCAAAAACTATCTCAAAAACAGAATTGCTAAAAGTTGCATAGGCAACCTAAGTCAATCTCAAGATACTTCGTCAGTTCGAGATAACAAAAGGATATCTTATCATACTATACCGGATCAAGAACACTCTGGTTGTTCAAAATTCCATTATGAGAGAAAATCTCATACTAATACCAACTGATCGGTATTAGAATTCTTTCCTCACCATGTGTGCCAAATCTTTGAGTGAGGAATGTTGATGGTGGATTTTCAACAAAGGTCAAAACCATAAAATCATGATACTGCATGTTTCTGATACGGCTTCAAGCATGTGACGATTCATATTTTACGAAGTCATGATGAATATGTCTTTCGAAAAGCCTCCACTAGATGAGCGTTCGATCCCTGAAATTTCATTGTGCCCTTTATGTAGAATAATAGAATTGGGCGGTCCTCCTACATAATTGTTTGTTGAGAGGGCTTAATGCCTTCAGGACGTCGGTGATACTCATTGTTCCCTGACTACATGAAAGCGACCCCCATCTACATATATGAACGATTAGGCGGTTCTCCGTCAGATTGAGAGAAACAACGCCTTCAGGATAGTGATACTCACTGATCCTAACTATGTAGGGCGACGTGTATAGACTCGGGTGTTCTCCGTAGAGTCTGAGAGCACCCTCAGGATTAGCCTTCTCCTGACTATGCACATAGATTAATTCTGCCGTGATATTCACCACTGAATTCCCAGAATAATCTATTATTGCTCATATTCCATGGTCGAATCCACGGCCTGATCCCATGGAATGGCAATAACAATTGCTCCTTGTTTATGGGTAAAAAATATTTCTACTGGTTTTGGTAATTTGGGGTGTGTGGATGAGAAATGAATATAAACCCTAAACAAATGCACTGCACGGGAGTGCTTTTGATTCGAGAGATCAATCTATACAATTCTGGCCTAAACCAAGAAATGGCCGTTCCAGACTTGTTTCGGTCACAAAGTGAAGGAGATGGGGTTAATCTTAGGGAGGGAAGCGAAGAAGGTATTGAGATTGGAAGGTGTAGACTTGTTTTATGACTTGAAACAGAAAGGTGAACATGCTTACAATTAACGCAAGCAGGATCTGGGTGTTTGAATACGTTTCGTATTAACACTTGGTTTCTGTGTTGTGTTCTGTATTGGAAATAGGTAGAATAACCTATTTATACAAGGAATTTGAGCCTTATTCATGCTCTCGTGGGAAGTGGAGGAATTGGAATGATGGAGTTGTGTGTTAGTGTCACACGATCAGTCTTTCCCACTTCTCCCATCATCACTAACCGTCAATGTCTTCCTGACACGTTCTTGTGATGGCGCGTTGCACGCTGCACGCTGTAAACCACCAGACCAATACCCCAGTGTGTATCCCCCAGTTTGTGACATGATTGATGTCTCGAGTGTGTGGATCGTGGGACCCACATAAGGTAGCATGTAATGCTAGTTAAATAACTAAGTTATTTAGAAAGTCGATACTTGTAAAGCATCATGTGTATTCTATGCATGTTATGCATCGAATGTATTCTGCATATATGAAGCATCGATGTTGAGCATTATTCCCTGCCTACTTCATGTGATGGCTTGGAGGCTGCGCTAGCAAATCCTCCCTTGGCCGACCACACAGTGTGGTATAGTGGCAGACGGTGATCACGGTGATATCTCACTTGTCGCCTTATTCCCATTATAGGCTATCCGTCCAAGCTGGCGAAGTTGGACGGATGAGATGGCTTGCGACCCACATCTGCGACCGTCGGATTAGGGTTTAGGAGGTGCGCTAGTACCCTCTTTCAGCTTGGTCGAATCCAAGCATGGGAGATGTTTCATGGAGAATCGATCAGGCATGCGTGTAGACGGCATGCTGATGTCCATGTCCATGCTTCACTGTCCCACAAAGGTTTGATCTAGGCCACTCAAATTTACCGGTGAAGTTGAGTGGCTGAGATCGATTTGCGACAAAAATCCTATGCCGCAAAGGATTCCTAAAAGGGCGCGGTATTCCACCTTCAAGGCGCGCGTATCGAGACGACCAAACTTGGTCTGTCATAGCCGTTTGGTCCGGCGTGTAGGTGGTAGGATGATATTCATGCATATACCTGACTGTCCCATGGAAACGTGATCTAATCCATTCAATTCGTCCGGCGAAGTTGAGTGGTCGAGATCAGTTTGTGATTTGGGAAGCGTGACCACGCTAGTTTAGGCGTGCGATTTGGAGAAATCAGGCATGGTATGCCTTGGTCGGTCGGGTGAGGAGATAGATGGTTCCACGGTGATCATGTTGATGCTCACTGGACCTGATCAATTGTCTCCTAATCCCTTCATTCAATTAGGATAAAACGACGCTCGTTATCAATATAAACCTTAATTAAGGTTTTGGCCGGCCGTGCGGCATGCTTTGTTTTATGCGCACGAATTGGGACAACCAACCATAGTTGGCCTTGACCGACTGGTCATGTGTGTATATGGGCCCACGGTGATTGTGTTGACATGCTCTGAACCCTTTGAATCTACATCTACACCCTCCATCTATGCCTGCGAAGATGGATGGTTGAGATCGTTTTGCGACACATTACATGTGTCGCAAACCCTAATTTAGGGTTTCTTGTTCATTCCGCTTGGTTTGGACAATTTGGCAAGCTCTGCCACCCCTTTTGGGGAGACCGACCATGCTGGCCCCGCGTTGGGTGGGCAGTGAATATTCCAATACCTGCTTGGGGGTATTGGATTCGATCTGGGCCATCCAATCATGTTGGTGAAGTTGGATGATCGTGATCATTTCTAGACTGCTATGGACAGTCTAGACGCTCAATCGGGCTAGTATAACACACCGAGAGTTATATGCTCAATTGGGCTAGTATAACACACCGAGAGTTACTTGCTCAATTGGGCTAGTATAACACAACAAGAGTTACATGCTCAATCGGGCTAGTATAACACACCGAGAGTTATAGCCTATACGGGCATTTCATGCATGCCTCACTGTAGGTACTTGGATATTCATACTACTCTGCTGCGAGTAATAATCAGTCATCATGCCGCATCAACAATGAGAGTTCTGCTAGGAATATCACAGGAAATACAAGGCGTTTTATGCATTAATCAGTAATGCTAAAATTCACAGAATATTCTGGGGATTGTTGCTACATGCTCCATTCTAGGTGAATTAATAGAGTGAAGAAGTATTCATCACTTATAAAATAATCTCATCCTCTGCAGGACGGTTGCATGAAAATTGGTTTTACAACTTTAGCCCTGAACTAAAATCCACCATCAACATTAAGTCCCCTGCCTAGCACCTGATGGTTACACTATTGTGGAGTAGGCATGAGATGGTGACAAATATACGGGAAAAAACGAGATGAAGGGAGATTACCTGGAAAGCCTTGCTCGTTCACTATTGATCGCCCATGTGAACGTGCCGTTGCAAGCATGGAATCCTGAGTGGGACCGGTTTCTTTACTTGGGTGTTTGAAATAAAAAGAGGAATCCAATCGAAAGAGGGATTCGTCTTTCACTATTCATGTTGCTGCCGGACATGCCGCCGTCACTGTCGGAGTTCGTCCTCCGTCAGCAAGATAAGTGCTTCCGTGCCCCCTTTTTTTTTGACGCCAAACATAGTTTTAGGTAAACCTCTTTTGTTCTTTGAGGAAGTCATTCTTGTCTTGAATTTCGTAGACACGATTCCCATGAATAGAAAAATCATGCTATGATACGTGTGAACGGGATCGTTATGCATGTTTGATTAAACGTGGGTTCCATCCTGCACAAACATCGACCTTATGTCCGTATTATGGCTTCGACCAATACCGGCTTTGTGGTCTTGACTGGTCCCGCTTGCTGACGTGGCCCAATGCTTACATGATTGTCGTGATTTGGTGACATGACCTAATACCGTCCTTGCTTGAATATAATACCATCCTTGCCCGCTTCGTTCGAATATGGGCTCGCTACGTGCTCGTAGTCAATCAGGATTAAGTCCCTAGGATATAATTTGGCCTATTTCTTGGACTGGATGCGTTTCTTCCCATTGCACGACGATTGCCTTCAAATATTCGATAAATATCCACTGATTGTTATCCCGTATTTGTATCCTTTATAGACGGTAAGTGAAGACTCCTCTTTTCTCCGGGATCTTGTTAACTCGTGAAATATAAATAAGACGCTGAGTTTTCTCTCATTGCAGAATTATTTCTTTCTTTGTTCAGGTATTGCTCCATATCCATTGTATAACTTGATCTTATTGGTGATGATTTTTTTTTGTTAACGTAATCGTAGACTCCTTTCGTAGAATGGAGGCGGCTAGCAAGAACTGCTCTGGTATCTCTCCTAAAAGAAGCTTCGAAGTGGAAAAACCTGATACTGATGGTCCGTTCGAGGAGGTGATGGCTAAACTTGATATTCCGCTTCTCTAAGCTGACCATGCCATACGGGGCATGCCAATTCTGTACCTTCGTGTCGCTCGAAAACGCGTTCGTGATCTCTTGACTTTAATCGACATGGAAGAAAAATGGAGGCTTGAGGAAGCGTCGCAACCACCGGTAAGCGCAAGAGATGAGAGATTTGATGCACGACTGAAAAGGCGAAGAGTTGAACATGAACGGCCTCCACGGGAAGATATGGGTGATTATCCGATCTGCAATGGTGTGATCATTCTTGATTCTGATATGGACGAGCCCGAACTCCCAAAAGTTTTCAGCACGATCTTCAGTGTTGCAGCGGATCTTGAGGAATATATGGAAGCTTCCCCTACTGGGGACATCATGGAGAACGTGGTTGCAGAAATACCTGAAGCGTAGGTTGAGGCAGACCCGGAGGAAGAAGCAGTAGCGGCACATGATGACGTTGAGGCAGACTTCAATGGTGGAGAAGATACAATCGACCTTCTTGATGACTGAACCTTCTTGTTAATTCTTTTTTTTTTCTTAGTATTTTTGATGATCTGGTGAACACTCTTCTACTTGTACTCAGTGGCGGCTGAGTTTAATATTTTCCTATTTCTGTTTACTTGTTTGAACAAGTTTTTTGTTTTTAAAGTAAATCCCTTATTAAGACTGCATCATAGTGGTTGTGCCTTCATATGATTGTATGTGATCCTTGTGAGAAGAGAAGTAAAACCGTAATGAAATACCATGAACCTTCCCGCACCCTCCTGTAAGCTTATCTACACCTTCCTGAGGCAGACTGGGACAAACTGTTCAAGATGCTTTCCTTTTTCCTTTGCATGCATTTTATTCCTCCAACTTTCCAGAAAGGTGTGAAGTGTTTTACTTTTTAGGGTTCTTAGTTTAATCTGGTGGGTAATAATTGTAGATGGTGGATTTTTAACAAAGGGAAAAACCCTAAAATCATGATACTGCATGTTTCTGATACGTCTTCAGGCATGTGGCGATTCATATTTTACGAAGCCATGATGGACATGTCTTTCGAAAAGCCTCCACTAGCTGAGCATTCGATCCCTGGCATTTCATTGTGCCCTCTATGTAGAATAATAGAATTGGGCAGTCCTCCTACATAATTGTTTGTTGAGAGGGCTTAAAGCCTTCAGGACGTCGGTGATACTCACTATTCCCTGACTACATGAGAGTGACCCCCCTCTACATAGAAGAACGATTGGGCTGTTCTCCGTCAGATTGAGAGCAACAACGCCTTCAGGACGATGACACTCACTGATCCTGACTATGTAGAGCGACATGTATAGACTCAGGTGTTCTTAGTAGTATCTGAGAGCACCCTCAGGATTTGTCGTCTCCTGACTATGCACATAGATTAATTCTGCCGTGACATTCGCCATTAAATTCCCAGAATAATCTATTATTGCTCCTATTCCATGGTCGAATCCACGGCTGATCCCATGGAATGGCAATAACAATTGCTCCTATTCCATGGTCGAATCCACGGCCTGATCCCATGGAATGGAAATAACAATTGTTCTGATTCTATGATCGAATCCACGGCTTGATCTCATAGAATAGCAATGAAACAACTATATTATCTCATTACTCCGATTTCATGATCGAATCTACTGATCTCATGAAATAGTGATGGATAAATCTCAATTACTCCAATTCTATGGTCGAATCCACGATCCCATGGGATGTTAATGCTCATTTTATTATTCTGAATTCGTAGTCGAATCCGCATCTGATCATACGAATTAATAATGAAACCTCTATTCACTTTTATTACTCAGTTTCATGAATTATTCTCCACTGGATCTCATGAATTGATAATAAATACTCAATAATTGGGCATCTGGACCATCACTGAGTAAGCCCCACAAAAATGGTGCAAGTGTACTCGACAATGATGCACGACTGAGCACCCGGATGCGCGAACGAAGATCCAAAAAACATGAAACAATGGAGAGTTATCCACAAAATTGGAGAGAGAAAATAATAAAAAAAAAATAATGGGAAGCGCCCATGGGCCGGGCCCACCGTCTGGCCGTCTATGCCGTGGCCAGTCCCATGTTTCCCCATTATTTTCCTTATTTTCTCACGATTCTCATAAACCCATGGAGAGTTCTCCATCTTGGCAAAATTTCCCAATTTGTGCAAAAACTCAAGAGTTCTCCATAACTTGGAGGATTCACCAAAATAAATTATAAAATAAGGAGAGGTGTGTGGGACCGGGAAACCTAGCCGGCCGACCGGCCATGCCCAAGCCGTGGCCGGTCCCACACCTCCCAATCCTTAGCTTTTTATAATTATTATTCCAGATTTTCCATATTTTCCATTATCCATATCTTCAAGGACTCTCCATAACTTCAAGGATTCACGAAAAATAATAATAAAATATGGAAAGGTGTGCGGGACCGGAAAACTTGGCCGGCCATGCCCTAGCCATGGTCAGTCCCACGCCTTGAAATCCATAATTTCTCATTATTATTATTTCCCTCAACTCGTGAAACTACTGGGTTTGAACAAAATTCGTGACTTCTCCATACTTTCTCAAATATGGTTCGAATCATGCAAAACCAAAAGCCAACATGGTCACACGGCCGGCTAGCCCCTCACGGAAATTTTGGATTATTAAGATATTTTATTTTAATATTGATGAATTGAGCATACATGCTCATTCCACCAAAAAGTCGAGAATTCTCATCCAAGAGGAAACTCTTCTGAAAATTCACAACATCGCTCAAACGCGCATCAGAAAATACTGAAACTCTCAGTATGAAGACACGAACATCATGGAAACACGTGCATGCCTCCATGACCGACCAGGTCACCCCTAGGGCTTGTACGAATCCGGCCCCATGTGTTTTCACAATTCTGACCTAATTTGCTCAATCGCTCGTATTGGGCCCAAAACTCTCTCTTACCGTCCCTCTTGAATTCTTCCTGAGTTTTGCTTTCGATCTGTTTTCACCTCCCGAACGAGCTCAAAACCTAAATATTCCCTCGCTAGGAGATAGGAAATTCTTTTCCGTATCGAATGGAGGGGCGGACCATCGAAATACGAGTTCGTAAGAGAATTCTACATCGATTCTAGTAAAGGACGCTAATCAGGGACTCAACCAAACTGGAGGATCCTCCAAATGACCAACACTTGGTCACGTGACCACCAGGAGCCGGTCCATGCCCTCTTGGTTGGTCCTATCTCTCATAACTAGGTTTTACACCTAATGCTGAACCCATCAATATTTTCAGTAAATGGTGAAATCCCCATTTAATCATCACTTTTCACCAACTCTCAAACTGAGAACCCCGGTGCATGCTTACTTGAGCGCTGGGAATCACATGGACATTCCTCATCCCATGTGGTCAGTCCCTCCATCACTCATAATCAATTTTCGGCAATTCTCCAATGGATGGAGGATTGTCCAAAATTAGGGTTCGAATGAACGCTCTGTGAAACCATCATTCTGAGCAATTTCGAACACTAATAAATTTATGTTGATTCATCAATCTACATCTAAAATTAATTAAACAATATTCGGTAATCTACCAATATTTTAATTAATATTTTACTGGGTCACATCATCAGTAAATAATTCGATGAATCGAGCAATACTTGCTCAATCTCCTGAATATTAGTCAATATTCGATAATTCTCCATATTCGACAATTCTCCAGTATTTGGTGAATTGAGCAATACTTGATCAGTTGCCCATCAAATCCTTAATTTTTGTGAATTGAGCAATACTTGCTCAGTTTCCCACCAAACCCTTAATTTTGGAGAGTTGAGCAATACTTGCTCAATTGCCCATCAGTTTCCCCTAATTCGGTGAATTGAGCAATACTTGCTCAGTTGATCATTGAATTCTTATAATTTACGGCAATACTTTCTCAACCACTCAACTAGTCAGTAACTTATCATAATGAAATCTCTCCAGAGAACTACATGTTCGACCCATGAATCACTAAGCATTCATCATTCATGCTTGATTCACCAAACTTAGACTTAGTGTCTAATCAGTCAACAATTGACTAACCTAAACACGTCTACCACGTAGACTCCACGATTCGTGAAATCTCAATCACGTCACAAATGGGGGATATTACTTAGGGTTTTGGTCTGGCGGTCTACGGCACGTGGATTCATCCCACGACGAGAAATGTGCGTAAGTCGTGTCAACAGTTGAAGGAGTTAGCAAAGTAGTGGGGTGCACGATCAGTCAAGTCTCCACACGACGTGGAACTGAATTTACCATGATCTCCCACTTTCCCACTCTTTCACTCAAGAAACCGTCACACTTACAGGGATCAGTGGTGTTACTACTCTAACAATATAAATAAGTCTCTGAATTCGTGATTGAAGGACAACTTTTATCAACATTCGAACACTCGAATACACGTCTAACACTGAATTTCTCGAGTAACTACTCATAAGAATTCATCAATCACTCAAAACTTATCAGAACTCTATAGTTCAACAATATTGTAGAAACCTTCAACACACCCACAATCCTCGATCATCACTGATCTCACACAATTCTCAGCTTCCCTCCTAGAGATCAACCCATCTCCCTCTTTGCGATCGAATTAACTCTGGAACGACCATTGTCTTGGTTTAGGCCGGAGTCATACAGATTGATTTCCCAAATCTAAGCACCCCCTTTGTAGCGGTGCATCTGTGTGAGGATTAACATCTTGCCCGGCTGAGGAGTCTCGACAACTCGCTCGACTCTCCACTTTCCCGAAAAACTGGCGACACATTTTTTCCCCATCCACAGATTGGCGACCACAGTGGGAGATTAATCTCTCGGTTGCAGTCTCTTATTTCCGCAAAGATGGTCGATCTTAGGTCAGGTTCAGTTACACATCCCAACATCAATAACGCCAGTACCAGCAACAACACTGGTGGTGCTCCGGAAATAATTCCCGCTTCTAATGATGGTGGTGACATTACTCCTCCTCACACCAATGTCGAAGATCATCCTCTTTTTGGGCGGCATCTAGAAGAAATCATAGAAAATCCTCCTACCATAGGCGATCTCATGAAGGTCCAGGAAGTTCTCTCCAAAAATCAAACTGACATGGCTGCTACTCAGAAGGAACTATTCAACTATCTCAAAACTCTCACTGACAAGATGTCAGACAAAACTCAAGAGAAGGGGAAATATAAGGAAACATCTCCAACGGACCCCGAAGTTATGATGACAATGAAACCCGCAAAGCCGCAGAGCCTCAACCCGCCGGCTTTATCACCCGTGAAGACTTAGAGTGTTTTATGGAGAATCGAGGAAGGGGTCATACAAAGACCGTGCACCGTCATCAACCTCTGTATCCTGCAGCCACATAGAGGATCCCTCTCCCAAAATGCTACACCTCTCCAACGTTCACACTCTATAACGGAACGGGGAATGCTCGAGAACACGTTTCTCGATTTCTGGAAGCATTAGGAGAACATGAACACAACCATGTTGTCCGCTTGAAGGAGTTTTCGAAATCACTGACGGGTCGTGCATACACTTGGTACAACAACATCACTCCAGGGAGCATATCCAATTGGGGGGAAATGATTAATGCTTTCTACAGGAAATATTTCTTTGTCTCTGAACAAGTCACACTCTCCGACCTGGGGAGGATGTCTCAGAAGAATACTGAACACCCGAATGACTATGTAAAAATGTTCAGACTCCAGGCACTGGATTGTCATGATCCAAATGTTACTAAACAACAATTGGTGGACTTGTGAATCAATGGGATGATCTCTGTTTACAGAGCTTTGTTGGAGAATCTCCGCTTCCAGACCTTTTAGGAACTTCACGAAGCAGCCAAGCGGTCGGCAACTACCGCTCCCGCTTTGCTAGAAAGAACAAAAATTGTCAAAGTGGAAGAATCGAAGGACACTCGAAGCAGCAATGCTCGGTGCCTGATCGACAAGCAGTACAATGTTGAAGCTTCCATGAATGTTGCTGAAGGAAGCAAGAGAAAATCCAAAGCACAGCAATACAAAAATTCTTCTCCAACGTCTCACCCTCCAAAAGCTCCAAGGAAGGACAACCAGACCAGAAATGCACAATCACAACAGAATGATGAGGAAGTTCCTGATTTCCCATTTCCCATTAAAGAGGTGATCGAACTACTGGAAGTCTGGATCCAATATGGTGCAGTCAAGCTACCTCCTGTCAAAAAGGAGCCAACCGCGGAGCAAATGGATAATGCACGATATTTCCACTTCCATAGGTATGTCAGTCATCCAACCCGTGAATGTAGAAATTTGTAGCGCATCTTCAAAGAAAAGGCCGACTCAGGAGAACCGGGGACTGAAGGAGTACACAGAAATCCTCTCCCGATCAGAACATTCGCGCCCTCCGAGCAACCGGTCAAGGAAGCAGTTCAGTCTTTGATGGATCACGTCTGCGAGTTGCTGTACTTGTCAAGGGCCCAAAGAGATGACATGTTTTCTACGCTAAACCATGTCATATTAGGAAAATGACTCACAATTCAGGAAACATTCCCTGAACCACCTGTGACAGACAAAGAGATGTACGACTGGGTACTTCTCACCATGGTGCATCTCAAGGGGAACGAATTCAGACGAGCATTAGTCGACGTTGGCGCTGCTGTCAACATCATTCCTCTGAAAACCCTTAGATCTGCTGGCATCACTCGTAAAGAAGCAACTCATGCTCCAGTCTCAGTCAGAGATCATGAAGGGATCTCCATGGATGCTTATGGTTACATCATTCTCAACATAAGAAGTGATTCAATCTAGACAAAAACTAAATTCTTCATAATCAGAGAAGATCCTGGATACAACATGGTTCTTGGGAGAGCATAAATTCATGATGGAAAAATTTCTGTAGTATCTTCACCTTCAGTTGCACACTTCTTCACCGAAGAAAGCTCTGACTCAGAAAATGACCAGCCTTTCGAGCATTTGGAAAAGGTCGAAACTCTGATGGGACTCACGCAAAAGCCTGGAGAAAGCCCTAACGAATTCGTTAGGAGGTTTTGTACTCAGGCAAGTCTTATTCCTCATGATGCATATGTGTTACCTACTTTCAAATATGCTACCTTAATTCGGGGACTCGCTCAAAACCTACCTGTCATCAAACCATATGAGTGGATAGTCTCACCTCAACAATACTACACTACATGGTTGGAACCTTTTCTGATTATGCACCACATTGAAAGGTTCATCGCTGAAGACTTGGCTCAGTTTGACAAACGATACCTGTCATATTTTCCTTTGCATGAGTGTCCACATGTGCCACAGAATTGGAAATCTTCACCATCATGGAATCCACGGGTGATTCCAAACCAGCAGAAGATATTCAGAGCATGCGCAACCAAGCCTAACAAGTTTCATGAAGGAGATTTGGTTCTTAAGGCAACCAAGCGCAACCTGCATTCTACAAGGGGTTCTAACTGGGAAGGGCATTTCATGATTGCTAAGTCAGTCGCTGGAGGATACTACAAATTGGCTTACTTCAAGGGATGGACAAAAATACCAGTAATTCATGAGAATTGGCTCAAGATTTTCGATGCATGAAGCATTCAACATTGGATGTTTTATGTCCAAGGAAAGCGCTCAAAACATCTGACGTTTGCACTTTAGGATTTTCGTTTAATTGTATTTTAAATTCCTCCAAAACGTGTGCATACTTGCACTCAGCATTTGAAAATTCATCAATCTATCAAAGTTCTTTATTTAAGAAAATCTATGTCAAATCCAAAATCAAAAGAAAATCCTCAGTTACTCATAAATTCAAAACCTATCAAAAATCAAAACCCAAATAAAATCTCACATCTTTCTCAGAAGTTCAATGTTCATGAGATTATGGAAAGAAAACTAAAGAAAACCATCAAAGAATGATTTCTGCTTCTCCGCATCTTCCAAAGCTTTCAAAGTCGCTTTCTCCAATTCTAGCTTCTTGGTCAGTTCAACAACTTCGTCTATCTTCTTCATCACAGCGTCACTAACAGGAAATGATCATTACCCTCTATTGTTTTCCGGATAGCTTTAAGCCTTTGACGAAGCCACTTCATATTGAAGCCTAGTTCTTCAGCATTCTTCAAGTTGTACTCCCAATCAAAGAGTAAGTATCGAGTAACAGCATTTCTGGGAGTGATACAGATATCACGTATAACACGCAAGATGGCTTCCACCTGCTTTGTCTAGAAATATCTCCGTTCTGAGTCCTGAGTAACCATGATGTGTCCATACATTTTCCACAGTTTCTCATACATAGCAGCATATCCGATGGGAACACTAAAACCACCAACTAACTGGTGGTATGGGAGTAACTCACCAAATTGAGGATCAAAAGAAATCCCTGCATTGGGATACTCATGAACTATCATACGCCTCTCGACTACTGGAGCAGCATCAACAATCATGGAGATCACTTCAGACGAAGCAGTTTCTGCTATTCTCGATTCGGGTTCCACCATCTGAGGCTCAATTGGGGTTTCCACCACCTCCCCTGCATCAACAACCAGAAATTCATAACCTGGAGGTGCAGATATAGGAGTTCCATCGCCAAAAACTCCAGGACTTCCCTAGCTATCATTATTGGATCCATGATTCCCAACTTCGTTGCTCGGTACCTAATGCGAAGATTCATGGGATTAGGATGGTTCAGCGTGGAAATCCAATGCAATCATAAGATTAAGGAAGTAAGTGAACTAACATCATCTAAGTTACTTATTATGTATTTACGACATGTGCAAGAAGCATCAAAGTCATGAAACACGTTTTCAAAGAAACTCAGCTGAGGCAAATTTACACTGCCCTATATTCAATGATAAACTAGGAGTAATTGGTGAAAAATATGGAGACTCATTATATGTCATTCTCTTTGTATGGAAGTTTTCTACAATATGTCAAAATTTCATGACAATTGGATGAACGAGCGAGGAGATATGTCCAAAACATCACACAACGCGCGATCTGGAAAAGTTCTGAATAACTCCTGGAAGTTTACTGTTTCACGTTTTTCAGGCCCTAAACATGCTCAAAATTCGAAAATCTTCTGTTATAAAGCTTGGAAATTTTCTGGGCTCGAAGATACATATGTAGACATCGAAAATCCGACTCCATACGAGGATTCTACATCATTTCTAATAAAATCTGAAGTCTGAAATTTTCTGATGACGTATTTCGGCAAAATTACTCGTATATTCATATGGGTTCTCATTCATTCATGCATAAATCAGAAATATCATACTTCTATAAAGGGACTACAGGAGAAATACTTACTAGGGGAGCCTCTAAACCATTTAAGGACTCGACAATGTTGGAACCTCCATTGGCAATTCTGTTATCTTCATTCGGAGAACTCTCCATATTTGCGTTCGGCTCGGGATTTCGAGAGCTCTCCATATTCTCATGACTCAAAGAGGAATGAGCCTCATCAACATGCTCCTTATCTAAGGTGATTTCCTCCTGTCCACATCAACAACAATTGTCACTCATTCGTTCAAAGACGCATTACAATTATCAAGTGCCAAAGGGGAAACTTACATCAACCTCCTCAGTGTTGGAGTCCTGAATTGTTCGACCAATAGGAAAACGGAGACCATCAATAACCGATGGGGAAAAATTCTTAAATGAATGAGTAATACTCTTTTAAATCCTAATTACATGGATGAGAAAGTTGCAACAATGAAGAAAAGCGCAGGCAACTCACCAAAGAAGCGGCAAGAGACTGTATTCTGTTCGGTATCATCCTATGTGTCGTCTTACTTCTGCCTTCTCCTCCCTGGGGACTTTCTTGAAATATTGAAGAATTTATATCAATACCAGGTCTCACAGCACGACCACCCTATCACAAGAAAAGAAACACGATTAAAATATGATTGGCATACTTTGGCCGAAATCATAAGAAGAAGCACTTACTTGTGACGCATTTGGATATGTCTTCCTCTTATCACTACCAGGGAGATACTTCAACATGGGTCGACCGGAAACCACGTCAGGAGGAGGGAACTCTCGCACAGGGGACTGAACATCCGTTATAAACGCATATACATGCTCGAGTTGTTGACGCCAAAATCATATATAACCAGGAGTTGCGAAGGTTTATCGGTCAGAACATGGGAACAAGTATTCATTTCCTTCCACGCGGGTGTAATCCAACTGAGCCTTCAGGTACTCAATCTCTTGCTTGTTCATTTGATGACCCGGAATGCACTGGTCAAGTTCCATCTGTCTAGCGGCTCTGTCAATGTTGTACTCTTCTACCTGGAATCCTTCGTTCATTATTGACAACAAGAAACCATGAGTACAACTCAAGACGAAATATCTTTATCCTTCACTTAGATCAGCACCAGTAGTCAACGTGATATTCTCGTCAGTAGTATTGAAAGTAATCAATTGTGAGAAAAGAGAAGGAAACAACACCCAGGGGCGAAAGTTGAACTCAGACTCAATGTCCAAAACGTCAGTAATGCATATCTTGTATTGTGGTTGCTTTCTAGACCAGCTCATGATCCTAGCATTATTCTCCTCAAGAAGGGAATGGCGAGTGTCGACCTTGGGTCCTTGCAAAATGCTATGGGGAATCGGGGCATAGCTCTCAAGGTGTTCCCATATCAAGGCTTGGAAAAACATGGTATTATCATACGTCTCGATCTTCATGAAGCCATCAGAAATACTGGAGTCCACAACTAGAGAGTCCAAGTTGGCGAACAAAGAACCCAAAAATAGACTGCCAATGGGAATTTTCTCACCTTTGGCCATCTTAATAGCAAAGCAAATCACAAACGGCTTCAGGAAGTTCCACAATCTTCGAAGATATCCCGTGAGAGCCACAGACACAAGAAAGCCGCAATTTTCAAAATGCCATCAACCGGTCCTTCAGGAGTTCTATCTCTTGGCCACCAGTATGATAACCATCGGGCATAGCAAGACGCCGGTGACTCATTAAATTCGTGTATCTTTGCTTCTAACATGTTAGATATCTCTTTCTCCTCTGTCGAGAGTTCTTCAGGAAAATTAACAGTAATTGGAAGATGCAATAAAGCAACTACATCTTCCAGGGTAATGGTGAATTCTCCCTATCTGCATATAAATGTGTGAGTAGGGACACACCAACGGGCGAGCAGGGCTATCATACCTGGAATATCATGATTGATGATCAAATCTCCAGCAGCTTGAATGACTCGTGTCACCTGAGCACTATCCAATATCGCCCTCACACGGCTATGGCCTAGCATGTTCCTTGCCCACCCAGAGAAGTGCATCAGGGGTCTCCGAGAAATCTTCAACTCCACCTGAGAAGCTGCGAAATACTTCCCTTGCAAACAAAACTGAATCACAGCTCGGGGAGACACCAACTTGTTATGGGCAGTGCATCTAGGATTTATCAGCAACCGAAACGAAGATCCTAGAGGACGCTTTTCAGGCCTATACAAATACACGAAGAATTTGTCCTCAGCAGTTGGAATGTTCTTAGTCTTGGAACTTTCCTTCTTCCCCTGGGAAACCTCAGTATCGTCATTTCTGAAAGAACTATCATCTCTGGAAGAGGTATCTGTGGAAACATCTTCTCTCAAAGAAACATCATCTTCAGAAGCATTACGGGATTCAACCATTTTGCAAACTTGATGCAACATCCATACATGAATTCATCAGCATAATAGGACTAAAGCAAATTCGACGATTGATGTCTGCAAAAATGGTATTCCTCAATTCTCACCTCTTTACGATTTCACAAACTTAGTGATAACAGCGTAAAAACTCCAAAACTTGCTATTTCTTTCAAACCTACAAAATTGAGCATAAAACATATTATTCAAAAGTCTACACTGACTTTCCAAGAAACCATGAGTAATTCACATAACCCTCTATGTGAGCACTCGCTGATTTTATGTATATACATACACTATAAAATCACTGAATTCGCGAATACACTATGAATTCACCAAACTCATAAATTGGGTGTTTTCAAAAACCCAAATTTTGTTTAATAAAGCGTGAATAAGTCACACACTTTTAAAAAAAAAAAAAAAAAAAAAAATTCGTGAGTTAATAACTCACGTAAATAAAAGAAAAACTTTTTCTCAACCGAGCATTCGTCTATGGAACCAGAGACTTTTATATTTTTGTAGAGTTCTCCATATTTAAAATAAAACTTCGAGTGTTCTCAAATAAAATTTCAATATGAACTCCAGGTCTTTTCAAAATTCCTTTAACTCTAAGGATTATTATTTACTACTTTTACGAAACAAATTACGTTTATTTGCAAAGTTCATACTTTCAAAAAACGAACTTGGGTTTTCATGAAACCTAATAAACAAAAATTTTGCTACTGCAACTAGACCATATCTATTAAAAAATTAACATATCTATTTCATATTAGGTATTTTTGCTCATTTCTCCAACTAACGAACAAACGTGCATACACATACGTTTTCTAAAAAATCCTTCATAAATCCTACACATACATATGTAACCATGGGATTTTGGGTTTTGTGAACAATCATCAACCATAGAGCCTACAGCAAAAAAACAATAATCACGAACTCACCTGTTGGCACCGGACGGAATTCGACTGGCGGTGGTTGGACGACCAGCGGTGATCGGATGGGCGGCGGTGCTGCTGACTTCAACGAGTTCTCCTGCTGCTTCTCGTGGTATGAAGGTGATGATGAAGTATTGGTCGGCCAAAGGAAAACAAAAGGAATTTTTAGGGTTATTCCCTTTTAAATCAAATTTATTTGCAAAACCTAATAAGCACGGGTTTCCTTTTTGGGCTCAGGCCCGCAAATCCTAAATCGACCATAACTAAGCTTTTAAATACCCAAATCACCAGTGCCTCATCTCTCCATGCTCATGAGATGACACTCTACCTTTCTATCAGAGTTCTCATCCACACATTTGCTCGTACATGATCTCATTGGAGTAAATTGAGTATTCTGAAACGACCTTTGTAGACCAAGTTCAACCAGACCTCGTCGACTGAAAATCACAATTTAATGCATACTGTAGAACATGATTGTTCCCCAATATGCAGGGGACTTAATGTAGATGGTGGATTTTCAACAAAGGGCAAAACCGTAAAATCATGATACTACATGTTTTTGATACGGCTTCATGCATGTGACGATTCATATTTTACGAATCCATGATGAACATGTCTTTCTAAAAGCCTCCACAAGCTGAGCGTTCGATCCATGGCATTTCATTGTGCCCTCTATGTAGAATAATAGAATTGGGCGGTCCTCCTATATAATTGTTTGTTGAGAGGGCTTAACGCCTTCAGGACGTCGGTGATACTCAATGTTCCCTGAATACATGAAAGTGACCCTCCTCTACATAAAAGAACGATTGGGCGGTTCTCCGTCAGATTGAGAGCAACAACACCTTCAGAACGGTGACACTCACTGATCCTGACTATGTAGAGCGACATGTATAGACTCGAGTGTTCTTAGTAGTGTCTTAGAGCACCCACAGGATTTTACGTCTCCTGAATATGCACATAGATTAATTCTGCCATGACATTCGCCACTGAATTAAATAACATATTATTGCTCCTATTCCATGGTCGAATCCACGGACTGATCCTATGGAATGGCAATACCAATTTCTCCTATTCCATGGTCGAATCCACGGCCAGATCCCATGGAATGGGAATAACAATTGCTCTTATTCCATGGTCGAATCCACAGCCTGATCCCATGGAATGGAAATAACAATTGCTCCTATTCCATGGTCGAATCCATGGCCTGATCCCATGGAATGACAATAACAATTGTTCTGATTCTATGATCGAATCCACGGCTTGATCTCATAGAATAGCAATGAAACAAATATATTATCTCATTACTCCGATTTCATGATCGAATCTACTGATCTCATGAAATAGTGATGGAAAAATCTCAATTACTCTAATTTTATGGTCGAATCCACGATCCCATGGGATGGTAATGCTCGTTTTATTATTCTAAATTCGTAGTCGAGTCCTCATCTGATCCTACGAATTAACAATGAAACATCTATTCACTTTTATTACTCAGTTTCATGAATTATTCTCCACTGGATCTCATGAATTGATAATAAATACTCAATAATTGGGCCTTTGGACCATCACTGAGTAAGCCCCACAAAAATGGTTTAAGTGTACTCGACAATGATGCACGACTGAGCACCCGGATGCGCGAATGAGCATCCAAAAAACATGAAACAATGGAGAGTTCTCCACAAAATAAGAGAGAGAAAATAATTAAAAAAAAAAGAAGAGAAGCGCCCATGGGCCGGTCCCACCGGCCATGCCGTGGTCGGTCCCATGCTTCCCCATTATTTTTCTTATTTTCTCACGATTCTCATAAACCCATGGAGAGTTCTCCATCTTGGCAAAATTTCCCAATTTGTGCAAAAACTCAAGAGTTCTCCATAACTTGGAGGATTCACCAAAATAAATTATAAAATAAGGAGAGGTGTGGGGGACCGGGAAACCTAGCCGGCCGGCCGGCCGGCCATGCCCAAGTCGTGGCCGGTCCCACACCTCACAATCCTTAGCTTTTTATAATTATTATTCCAGATTTTCCATATTTTCCTGGATTATCTATATCTTCAAGGACTCTCCATAACTTCAAGGATTCACGAAAAATAATAATAAAATAGGGAAAGGTGTGCGAGACCGGGCAACTTGGATGGCCATGCCCTAGCCATGGTCGGTCCCATGCCTTGCAATCCCTAATTTCTCATTATTATTATTTCCCTCAACTCGTGAAACTCCTGGGTTTGAACAAAATTCGTGACTTCTCCATACTTTCTCAAATATGGTTCGAATCATGCAAAACCAAAATCCAACATGGTCACACGGCCGGATAGCCCCTCACAGCAATTTTGGATTATTAAAATATTTTAATTTAATATTGATGAATTGAGCATACATGCTCATTCCACCAAAAAGTCGAGAATTCTCAGCCAAGAGGAAACTCTTCTGAAAATTCACAACATCGCTCAAATGCGTATTAGAAAATACTGAAACTCTCAGTATGAAGACACGAACATCATGGAAACACGTGCATGACTCCATGACCGACCAGGTCACCCCTAGGGCTTGCACGAAGCCAGTCCCACGCGTTTTCGCAATTCTGACCTAATTTGCTCAATCGCTCGTATTGGCCCAAAACTCTATCTTACCGTCCCTCTTGAATTCTTCCTGAGTTTTGCTTTCGATCTGTTTTCACCTCCCGAACGAGCTCAAATCCTAAATATTCACTCGATGGGAGATAGGAAATTCTTTTCCGTATCGAATGGAGGGGCATACCATCGAAATCCGAGTCCGTATGAGAATTCTACATCGATTCTAGTAAAGGACGCTAATCAGGGATTCAACCAAACTGTAGAATCCTCCGAATGACCAACACTTGGTCACGTGACCACTAGGATCCGGTCCATGCCCTCTTGGTCGGTCATATCTCTCATAACTAGGTTTTACACCTAATGCTGAACCCAGCAATATTTTCAGTAAATGGTCAACTCCCCATTTAATCATCACTTTTCACCAACCCTCAAACTGAGAACCCTGGTGCATGCTTACTTGAGAGATGGGCATCACATGGACGTTCTTCATCCCATGTGGTCAGTCCCTCCATCACTCATAATCAATTTTCGGCAATTCTCCAATGGATGGAGGATTGTCCAAAATTAGGGTTCGAATGAACGCTCTGTGAAACCATCATTCTGAGCAATTTCGAACACTAATAAATTTATGTTGATTCATCAATCAACATCTAAAATTAATTAAACAATATTCGGTAATCTACCAATATTTTATTGGGTCACATCACCATCGCCTGGATATTAGTCAATATTCGACAATTCTCCATATTCGACAATTCTCCAGTATTTGGTGAATTGAGCAATACTTGCTCAGTTTCCCATCAAATCCTTAATTTTGGTGAATTGAGCAATACTTTCTCATTTTCCCATCAAATCCTTAATTTTGGAGAGTTGAGCAACACTTGCTCAATTGCCCATCAGTTTCCCATAATTCGGTGAATTGAGCAATACTTGCTCAGCTGCTCATTGAATTCTTATAATTTACGGCAATACTTACTCAACTACTCAACTAGTCAGTAACTTGTCATACTGACATCTCTCCAGAGAACTACATGTTCAACCCATGAATCACTGAGCATTCACCATTCATGCTTGATTCACCAAACTTAGACTCAGTGTCTAATCAGTCAACAATTGACTAACCTAAACACGTCTGCCCCGCAGACTCCACGATTCTTGAAACATCAATCACGTCACAAATGGGGGGATATCACTTAGGGTTTTGGTATGGTGGTCTACGGTACGTGGATTCATCCCATGACGAGAAATGTGCGTAAGTCGTGTCAACAGTTGAGGGAGTTAGAAAAGTAGTGGGTGCACGATCAGTCAAGTCTCCACATGACGTGGAACGGACTTTACCGCGATCTCCCACTTTCCCACTCTTTCACTCAAGAAACCGTCACACTTACAGGGATTAGTGGTCTAACAGTATAAATAAGTCTCTGAATTCGTGATTGAAGGACAACTTTTATCAACATTCGAACACTCGAATACACGTCTAACACTGAATTTCTCGAGTAACTACTCACAAGAATTCATCTATCACTAAGAACTTATCATACATCAACAGTTCACCAATACTATAGAAACCTTCAACACACCCACAATCCTCGATCATCACTGATCTCACACAATTCTCAGCTTCCCTCCTACAGATCAACCCATCTCCCTCTTTGTGACCGAATTGACTCTGGAACGGCCATTGTCTTGATTTAGGCCGGAGTCATATAGATTGATTTCCCGAATCTAAGCACCCCCTTTGCAGTGGTGCATCTATGTGAGGATTAACATCTTGCCCGGCTGTGGAGTCTCGACAACTCGCTCGACTCTCCACTTTCCCGAAAAATCGGCGACACGTTTTTCCCCATCCGCAATAATGAGTCAGGTTGAATCTGGATCTTTGCGTCATGCTCATGGGTAAAAATTTCTAAAGAAAATAATACTTTAATTGAGAAATTAGAACCCTAATAATTATGAATGCAAGTATCGCAATTATTTTTTTGAACGAATTATAAAAATAACACGGAAAGGGAAATTGTTGGTGGAACGTGGAGGAACCATTACGGGGAACGCTGGAGAGGAAGAGTAGCATAGCGTTTCTAAGTTCTGTAGGGTTTAAGACATCGTGAGTGAATCCTCACGCCCTCAAGCTTGTCAGCGTTGATGATCTTGAAGTATCCACCTAGGATGACATCCGCTACCAAATATAGTTCATCTTCCTTTGTTGCCGACAGATCAGATTGGTTAGTCATTTTCACTACTACGTTTCCAACTTGAAATGTGGTCCTCTTTGCTACCATATCTCCAATTTGAAACGGATTTGGACCTGGCACATCATCTTGTTTCTAGGACACGTTGTCTTTGACTGCTTCCAAGCTCTTGGAAAACATTTGAAAGGACCGGCACCCCACTCACATCTCTTAGTGGCGGTTAGGTTGTTGATTGAAACAAGTCCCCGAGCCTCAACAAGAAGAGGCTTTACTGTTTGTAAAAAAGGTTGTTCGGTGAGACTTACATGGGCTCGGAATCCTTTAAGGTATGAATTCGGGCTTTCTCTAGGATGTTGCGTCATATTTGCAAGGTGTTGGTACGGCGATAAATAATCCTCAGAATTTGACGGCTTGTTAGAGATTCTTTCAGGTACTGAAATCAGCAAATGACTCACTCCTAGTGCTGATTTGTTGTTGTGTATCCACGGGCGCCCTAGGATCATGTCGTAATTCGGATACTATTTCACTATATAAAATTTAGCATGCGTTAGAGCATTACCGATTTTAACTTCGAGGTCAATGTATCCATAGGCGTCTCTGAATTCTCCTTCTGAGATCCTAATCATGGTTGGGCCGCGAGTAACTTCTTGTTTTGAAATCCTTATGTCCCTAAGAGTCTTGACAGTGATGATGTTGAACTCAGAGGCTGCATCAATCAATGTGTTTCCGAACTCGACATCCTTCAAACGAGTGATGGTCAAGAGTCCCCAGTCTCCTTTGTTGGTCGCATCCTCAAGGAAAGGCTGTGGCTTCGAGACTGCTTCTTTTTCCGGATACAAACGCCTACCTGACACAACATGGTTGAGGGTTGTGAACATGTCTTGACGTTGTCCCTTTGAGAGATACAAGATTTCACACAAATATTCCATCATGGTATGTACAGTCTTGCGGACAGAATCCACCGAGATCATGCAGTTATAATGGGAAGAGGATCCCTATGAACGTCCTCGTTTCTTAACTGGAGTTCTCCTGCTTCCACTTTTTTTCTGAAGATTTGTTTCAATTTGTTGCAATCTTTGGTCGGATGATGGACGAACCTATGGCAGCGGCAATATCTGGGATTTGTCATCTCGTCCTCGGTCGGTGGGCATTTGATAGGTGGTAGCTTGATCGCATCATCTTGAATCCATGCTTCCAGGAGTTTTATGACTTCATTCATGGGAAAGGGGAAATTTGGAACTGTGTCTTCAGACTCTTGCACAGAAGTTTTGTCCAATTTTTTTCGAGACGAAGTCGTATGTGCTGGTATTGTACGCTTGGGCGGTTGTTCTGTTGCTGACATTTTCTTCTTCCCTTATTCTCCTACCACACTCACAGAATGGCCGGTGTTGTATTGCTTGTTGATGAGATGCCTGCTTCCTCGGCTTTCGCGGTCGTCTTTATTTCGGACGATCTTAGTTCTCTCCAATAATGCTGGGGCTGTTGTGGCAGATCGCTTAGCGGCTTCATGTAGCTCAGAAAATGTTTGAAAGCCCAGATTCTCTAAAAAAGCATGGTATATGGGAATCATTCCATTGATGCATATCTCCACTAACTGGCGTTCAGTGACATTCGGATCATGACAGTCCAACGCCTGAGTTCTGAACCTCTTGACGAAGTCGTTCGGATGTTCGTTGATCCGTTGAAAGATTCTCCCAAAATCTGAAAATGTGACTTGCTCTGACACGAAGAAATAATTCCCGTAGAAGGCGTTGACCATCTCACTCCAATTGGATATACTGTTAGGTGCGAGAATGTTGTACCAAGTGTATGCTCTTCCGGTAAGTGTCTTCGAGAACTCTTTCAGGCGGAGAACATGATTGTATTCGTGTTCTCCTAAAGATTCCAAAAATAGATATACATGCTCATGAGTGTTACCAGTACCATTATAAAGGGAGAATTTAGGAGAGATATAGCCCCTTGGGATAGGAATTCGTTACACATCTTGAGGGTATGGAGACTGGTGTTGGTGCATGTCCTCCATATTTCCTTTGACCCGGCTTTGGAGGAGTCGCTCCAGGTCTTCACGCGTAATGAAGTTGGATGGTTAGCCTATTTCTCTTGGGCATTCATAAGTGTCACGAGTTTCCTCATCCATGCGGGTATGCGACATTCAAGTGCCTGCGCCGAGTGCATCGAACACGTTCCTTGTTGGCTCCAGGGACTGCCGTGACCCCTGCGGCCATCATTCAGTTAGAGTTTTGAGAAAGGTAAGCACCTCTTTCTGAGTAGCAGCCATATCTGTTTGAGTTCTAGTAAGAACTTCTTGCCTTTCTATCAAATATATCATAGTGATAGGGGGTTTTCCTCCTTTTGTTCCTCCAGTCCCTCGTCCTGATAGAGGAGTAGTGGCTGCCCTGGTGACGACCGGAATCATTACACTTGAAGAAATGCCGGGATTTGCGGCTGCTCTGGCTCTGGTGATGGGAGGCATCACGCCTACTGGAATATCCCCTGCTTCGCTGGTGTTAGTGGTAGAGGAGACAGATCCACAAGATATATTAACCATGTTCTGCACGGCAGCTCCACTGAAAGGGACATCAATACCAAGAGTGTTATCGACATTGGTTCCATCGGCATTGATCGTTGATCCTGACCTAAGTTCTACCATCTTGTAATTTGAAGGATTGAAATGAAATAAAAATTTGATCTTGCAACCGAGAGATTAATCTCCCACTATGGTCGCCAATTTTTTATGGGTGAAAACTATTTCTGCTGGTTTTGGTACTTTGGGGTGTGTGGATGAGAAATGAATCTAAACCATATACAATTCTGGCCTAAACCAAGAAATGGCCGTTCCAGACTTGTTTCGGTCACAAAGTGAAGGAGATGGGGTTGATCATAGGGAGGGAAGCGAAGAAGGTGTTGATATTGTGAAGGTGTAGGCTTGTTTTATGACTTGTAATAGAAAGGTGAACATGCTTACAATTAACGCAAGAAGGATATGGGTGTTTGAATACGTTTCGTATTAACACTTGGTTTCTGTGTTGTGTTCTGTATTGAAAATAGGGAGAAGAACCTATTTATACAAGGAATTTGAGCCTTATTCACGTCTCTCGTGGTAAGTGGAGGAATTGGAATGATGGAGTTGTGTGTTAGTGTCACACGATCATTCTTGCCCACTTCTCCCATCATCACTAACCGTCCATGTCTTCCTGACACGTTCTTGTGATGGCGCGTTGCACGCTGCACGCTGTAAACCGCCAGACCAATACCCCAGTGTGTATCCCCCAGTTTGTGACATGATTGATATCTCGAGTGTGTGGATCGTGGGACCCACAGAAGGTAGCATGTAATGCTAGTTAAATAACTAAGTTATTTAGGAAGTCGATACTTGTAAAGCATCGTGTGTATTCTATGCATGTTATGCATCGAATGTATTCGGCATATATGAAGCATCGCTATTGAGCATTATGCCCTGCCTACTTCATGTGATGGTTTGGAGGCTGCGCTAGCAAATCCTCCCTTGGACGACCACACGGTGTGGTAGAGTGGCATACGGTGATCACAGTGATATCTTACTTATCGCCTAATTCCCATTCTAGGATATCCGTCCAAGCTGGCGAAGTTGGACGGATGAGATGGCTTGCGACCCACATCTGCGACCGTCGGATTAGGGTTTATGAGGTGCGCAAGTACCCTCTTTCAGCTTGTTCGAATCCAAGCATGGGAGACGTTTCATGGATAACCGATCATGCATGCGTGTAGACGACATGTTTATGTCCATGTCCATACTTCACTGTCCCACAAAGGTTTGATCTAGGACACTCAAATTTACCAGTGAAGTTGAGTGGCTGAGATCGATTTGCGACAGAAATCCTATGCCGCAAAGGATTCCTAAAGGGGCGCGGTATGCCACCTTCAAGGCGTGCGTTTCGAGATGACCAAGCTTGGTCTGTCTCGGCCGTTTGGTCCGGCGTGTAGGTGGTAGGCTGATATTCACGCTTATACCTGACTGTCCCATGGAAACGTGATCTAAGACACTTAATTCGTCTGGCGAAGTTGAGTGGTCGAGATCAGTTTGTGATTTGGGAAGGGTGACCAAGCTAGTTTGGGCGTGCGATTTGGAGAAACCAGGCATGGTATGCCTTGGTCGGTCGGGTAAGAAGATAGATGGTTCCACGGTGATCATGTTGATGCTTACTAGACCTGCTCAGTTATCTCCTAAGCACTTCATTCGATCAGGATAAAACGGACGCTCGTGATCAATACAAACCCTAATTAGGGTTTCGGCCGGCCGTGCGTCATGTTTTATTTTGTGCGCACGAATTGGGACAACCAACCATAGTTTGCCTTGACCGACTAGTCATGTGTGTAGATGAGCCCACGGTGATTATGTTGACATGCTCTGGACCCTTTGAATCTACATCTACACCCTCCATCTATGCATGCGAAGATGGATGGTTGAGATCGTTTTGCGACACATGTAATGTGTCGCAAGCCCTAATTTAGGGTTTCTTGTCCATTCTTCTTGGTTTGGACGATTTGGCAAGCTATGCCACCCCTTTTGGGGAGACCGACCATGCGGGGCCCGCGTTGGGTCGGCAGTGAATATTCCAATACCTGCTTTGGGGTATTGGATTCGATCTGGGCTATCCAATCATGCTGGTGAAGTTGGATGATCATGATCGTTTCTAGACTGCTATGAACAGTCTAGACGCTCAATCGGGCTAGTATAACACACCGAGAGTTATATGCTCAATCGGGCTAGTATAACACACCGAGAGTTATATGCTCAATCGGGCTAGGATAACACACTGAGAGTTACATACTCAATCGGGCTAGTATAACACACCGAGAGTTACATGCTCAAACGGGCTAGTATAACACACCGGGAGTTATAGCATGTACGGGCATTTCGTGCATGCCTCGCTGTAGGTACTTGGATATTCATGCTACTCTGCTGCGAGTAACAATCAGTCATTATGCCACATCAATAATGAGAGTTCTTCTAGGAACAGCACATAAAATACAAGGCGTTTTATGCATTAATCATGTAGTTGCAGGAAATCCTACACTACACCCTTGATAAGAATTCACAGTATTTAACACATAATTGAAGATTAAAAACAATACTTTATCATTTGATTCTCAGAAATGTTTACAAGAAACATAAGAAATAAAGAATACAACTGCTCTCTTGAATTTTCTCTCTCCTTAAGACTTTCTCAACACTCAAAAAATACATCATCCCTTTCTGAATCTACGGGTCTCTTTATATAGGATAGTTACATAGTGGATGACAACTAATCTGTCCTTTAATTTTGGATCTGACCCACGATATTATCGCAGTAGTTATAATATCCATTCTCGCAAGTGTCGTTCCCATCGCAGGGCAATCACGCTCTTCCCGTTTTTCTTCATTCGTCAGCTATTACGTCATTCTTCAAATCATTCTGTGACACTCGCGAAGTGTTGTTGAAGAACTCGCATAACTGTCGCTGTAAATCTCGCAGAAGTGTTGTAGTGGCGATATTTTGATCCTACATCTTGCCTATTCTCATGTCTTTTCTGCGAGGGAGGAAAGATCATGAGAAATAAAATGCCGCAGATATTCATCGTTTCATCTTCTATGACCAACAAAACTCCGTAAATTAACTGTTACCGCCTACACGTGTCGAATATTCTTCTTTTTACCGATTAATCTTTTATTACCCGGTTACCATCCTTTTGTATATAAAAGAGAGAGTCTATCAAATAATTTTTTTTTTCTTTTACTTCTTCGTCTTCTTCACTTCTTCATTCTCTGCAAAAATTTTCTACCTGCAACCTTCTTCTTTAACTTCTGCAAATTCACTTGCTGCTGCTTCAATGGAATCTCCAAGGTATGTGTTCTTTATTAAACTCGATTTTGCTTGTCTAAATCCTATTTATTCACTCTATTTGATCTTTTTTTCCTGATTCTATATAACCATGTTTTGTTTTTAGTGTAACTTCATCCAACACCCAGTTTGTCGATCAAAACCCTAATCTTCAAGAATATTTACAACAAAAACTCACTGAAAAGAAAAGGGAGTCTGCGAGTCATAAGGTAGGAAGAAACATTTATTTTCTTAATAACAATATTTTTGCCTCTGTTTCTTATCTATATTATTACTCGCATGGTGATGAAAATGCTGTTAGACCTCGCAAGCAATATCGCAAAGCCAAGACTCTTGAGATTGATATTACTATTCCCAAATTTTCATCTTCAAAATCTGTTTCTACCACTTCGCAGATGGAACCTCCATCCCCTATTTGCGAGAATGTCATTATCAATACCCCCAATGCCATTAATCCTCCAATAAATGAGACTCCCAAAACTGTTATGAACAAAGTTTCTTCCTCTCCTATTTTACCTCCAACCGTTACTTTTCCAGACACTCCACCTTCTGATGATGCAACCATCATAAATGACTCAAATCTCCAACTCGCCATCATTACCACTTCACCCTCTGTACCTCTTCCCTAATCCAAAGAAACATCAATAGGAGTTGATGCAGCTTTTAAAGTTTTGTCTGACATTTTAGATGATGTCAAGAAATCTTCTACTGACCCTTTCAAATATGATGTCTGCGAGACTTTAATCAAATATTTTGGTTCTGACTGAACTACTTCGCAAACGTCTTTAGAAAATGAAGTTGAAGCTCTAAAAAGAAGTCTCCAAGCCAAAACTTCAGAATGTGATACTCTCGATCACAAGCTTCGCAACTCTTTACTGGATTGCGAAAATCTTCGCGATAAAAAAAAGGAATTAAAAGGTATAGTTCTTCTGCCTTTGCCTCTAGTTTTTCTTGTTCTTGTAGATTTTCATCTTTTATGTACTCAATTTCTTTTTAAATATTTGGTTTGCCTACTTAGCTTTAAATCAGAAACGATTAATGAAGATATTTCAACTTGAGTCTGTCGCTGAAGAAGCTCGTGTTGAGAGAGATTCTTGGATGGATCAATATAATAGATTAGATAATCTTTACACATACTCTATCGATCAAATAGATAATCTTACCAATGAGAATGTTCAATTAGCGCAAAGGAAAAATATATTAAATAGCGAAGTTACTCGCCTCTCATACTTGTTAACCCAAGCTAACTTGGCGATGAAATCTTTATCAGAAGAAAATAAGACTTTGTCTCAAGAGAAACGTATCTTCTTAAACAAAATGGCGATCTCCTCGCAGCAAATAAATATTCTTCAGAAAGTGTGTAACGACCAAGAACAATCTCTTCGTTCATTGAAAGATGAACTCAAGGAAGTAATTGATTCTTCTGCCGCTGAGAAAGATAAACTTATCAAGGGCAGGTTAACTCTAAGTTTAAAGTCCAGTAAACTCCAAGATCAGTATTCTCAATTAGAAGAATCTTTCTCCCTATTAGCAAAAGAAAATACTTATCTTCTCTCCAAAGAAGAAATGATAAATCTCGCCTGAAGGGTATTGTTGGGGATGATTTTGATGATGCCATGAATCAATGGGAGAATTGTTTCTTAACATTAATTCAAAATTTAACTTCTCAAAAAGAAGGTAGTCATTTTGACTGACTTAACTGTTAACTTTTCTATTTAATTTTTCTGCTATATCTCTTGCGATATTTTCATCTGAATGTTTTCTTGTCAATTTATGTTTCTCGCAGAATCTGAAAAAAGCCTTCATTCTACCATTTCTGATCTGACTGAAAAATTGGCTAAAGTTCACAAAGAAAACGGAACGCTCACCGCCAATCTTGTTCAATCTCGCGATCGTACAGAAAGGAGTTATGACTACCTTGAATACTTCAAAAATATGGAGATTTGAAATCACGATAAAGGTTTCCTTCGCAAGGTTCATCTTAGTGCTGAAGTTCTTGTGAATGATATTTTGATATCCCAGTCTCTCCCTCCTGTATCTGTTGATCCTCTATAAGTAGATGATGATGAAACTCCTCTCCCCATGGATGATTATCTAATCTATGTAAGTGGTGAAGAAAATGCCTCTCAAGAAGACCTAACAGAAGAAGAAAGAAGTCCTTCTAAAGAAGTAGATACTGGTGGTGCAGATGAACAAGAAAGTCAATATGATCGCAACGCGAAAAATATTGACAAGGAGAATGAAGCTAACGAGACTAATGGCGAGGCCAATATTGAAACTTGAGTTTTGTTTTTGTTTTCCTTTTCCTTCTCTTTCTTGCGAGCAATGTATCTTTATGCAACTTTGGAATCAACTTTATTTTTGTTATTTTGAATATTCTCAAGAAAGATAATGATATTTTATTTATTAACTCCCATACTTGCCCGTCATTATCTTTCTTGTGATGAACAAGAATTTCCTGCATTTTCTCCTTGCAAAACTGTGTTGCGAATAGTACCATCTCTTCTGTGGTTAACAAATCTTTCATGCATTCTTAAAAGAAAATAGTTAATGTTTGGGATTATTATGTTGGTCTTATTTTTCCTTCCTAGTTAAAGGTCTTATTTTGCCAATTTTTTGTGTCCGCGACAAAATCGCAGGACGTTTTTACATTTACATGTAAAAAACCATTGATCTTGCCTTATCCATATTTTGTCGATTTATCTGCGAAAATATGACAAGTCTAAGCTCCCTTACGAGAAAAAAGCCTTATGATATTTCCGTCTTGCGATGAAATCGCAGGACGTCTTTACACTTTCATTTAAAAACCCATTGATCTCATCTTTAATTTTCTCATGGCTTGTTGCCTCTGTATAATATTTGTCATGTGATAATATGACAGGCCTAAATGTTCTTGCGATCATAAAGCCCCACGACATTGCCGTCTTTAGACACTTATCAGCTCCCTAATGGAGGGTGACGCCCTTATTTTCCCCCTGGTTGCCCCTTCAAGGAGGGTACATCGGCCATACAAGACTAGCTCCTCCCATCCGGTCTTAACAACAACCAGCTATTTTCGCATCCTCTTGTCCTTTATGCTTATATGGCTTATAGTTACACGACTGCACCCTAGGTGGGGTTTTCTTCGGGCCGAGTGCATCATAGCCAAGACTTTCCAAGAATGGCCAGGGTAGTTTCGTACGCCCCGGGCACCGTTGGCTCAACCGTGTACCTCAGCGCCTTGTTCATACTATGCACTCCTTAGAAGAGACCCTTGGTCGTCCAACCAGGGTATAACCTTATATAGTTGGAAATCCAAGGTATCTCCCCCGGATAGGTTTTCTTTAACCCCAACATCTCCATGACTCAGGTTCCAGCAGCGGTATAACCTTATCCCTGAATCATGTAAAGAGATACCCCCTTATATGACGCACTTTAAGTCTTACATTTTCCTCTTGCGAAATTGTATCCGCGAACTAGGGTGTACGCCATAAAGGTTCGTCCCATTCTATTAATATCTGCGAAATTTTTATTCGCGTTTCTTGCGATATTTACAAATTTCTTACTTGCTCTGTTATTGGAAGAATCTCACAACTATAATATAGAAAAATTTATTATCCGTTTCATCATATAACATACCAGCATCTCTAATCTTGTAGAATTTGTCATTAATAATATCTTTTCAGGAATAATCTATTCCATGGTCTATCAAGTCTTTGACCAACATCTCTGCCTCCAGGATCCATTAATGTGTATGCCCCGGTTCCAACTATATCTTTAATGATGTATGGTCCATCCCATTTTCTTGCCAGTTTACCACTATTTTCTCGCTGATAACTTGGTGTTTCTCGCAGCACTAAGTCACCTGGTTGGAATTCACGTTTTTTGACACATTTGTTGTACTCGCGAGCTATTCTTCGCTGATAATTTTCCATATATTGTAAAGCTTTTTCTCTCTTCTCTTCCAATTCATCCAGTTTATTCAGAATCATCCCCGCACTAAGATTCTTCTCCCAAGCCTCTCTTTTTGTTGTAGGAATAGCAACTTCTGTTGGTAACACAGCTTCAACCCCATATGTCAAACAAAAATGTGACATTCTGGTAGCTTCCCGTCTAGTTGTATTGTAAGCCCATATTGCATTATGTAATTGTTCGCACCATGCCATGTGGTGTCCTTCTAATTTCTTCTTTAATATATCTGCAATTGTCTTATTTGTTGCTTCTGCCTGTCCGTTGGCCTGTGGATATAGTGGTGTCGATTTTCCATATTTGATTTTAAATGCATTAAGTAACAATTCGATATTCTGCCCTTAAAACTGTTTTTCATTATCAGATACCAACTGTGCAGGAATCCCAAATCTGCAAATTATACTTTCAAATATGAATGTAAAAATGTCTTTGTCGCGGATGTGTTGCACTTCTTTTACTTCTCCCCATTTTGTGAAATAATCTGTAGCGACAATTAAATATCTTCTTTGTCCAGAACCTGGTACAAATGGTCCTACGATATCCAACCCCCATTTTCCAAAAGGCCATACACTAGTTGAGGATGATAATGGTGCCCCTGGTGCATGTATTTTCTTTCCATATTGCTGACAATCTTCGCATCGTCTTGAAAGTTGATTCGCGTCCTCATGCATATATGGCCAATAATAACCTTGCATTTTTGTTTTGTATGCCAAAGATCTTCCCCCGCTGTGATTACCAGCATCTCCGCTATGCAACATCTTTAACACCTTTTGTCTTTCTTCCCTTGACAAGCATCTTAGTGATGGTCCATTAAAAGATTTGTGATATAATACTCCATCTCTTAATTCATAATTTGTTGCACTGCTTTTTAATTTATGTGTTTCTAATCTATTTCTTGGTGTCTCTCCTCTTGCCAAATATGCATGAAGTTTTGTTCGTCAATCTGCAATATTTCCTTTTGGTTCTTCTTCACCACCTTCTATCATCATCACATCTGCTTCATCTTCTTCTTCCTTATTGATTGATGGTGATACAAGTGTCTGAATTTTTATGTATCTCGCAGCTGGATTTATCATCATGCTAGATATGAAAGCAAAAGCATCTGCGAGTCTGTTATCTTTTCTTGATATATGTCTCCATTTTATTTTTTGATTTCTCACACACAATTCTTCAACAAGTTTCTTATATTTCTTCAAAGATGGTTCATTTGTTGTATATTCTCCTTTTATCTGGCGAATAACCAATTACGAGTCACTAGTAATTCTTGCATTTTCCAACTTCATTTCTATTGCGAATTCTAACGCATGCACCACCGCTTCATACTCTATCTTATTATTAGTGGACGTGAATTCCAGGAGAAATGAAAAAGCCATTTTTTCTCCTTCTGGTGAAATAAAGACAACTCCAATTCCATTACCTTCCAAATTTGATGATCCATCCACCAATATTTCCCACATGTTGGGTTCTTTTAATAGATCTTTTGGGTCTCCATGTTCTTATTCTATGTCCATCATTTCTTATACAGCTTCATCATCTTCTAGAGGAAATTATGCTACAGCTTGTGATTTTGGCGAGGATAGGATTTCGTATTTGATTTCAAAGTTCCCTACTTGTGCATTCCATCTCTCAACCCTGTCTGATCTTTCTGAATTCTTCATTACTGACTCAATTGGTACCTTTGTTAATACTTTTATTTTATGTGCTTGAAAATATATGCGAAGTTTAAAGGTTACATAAACCAATGCCAGAATTAACTTCTCGATCTTTGAGTAATTTTTATCTGCAGTATTAAATGTTTTGCTAATGTAATAAATTGGTTTTTCTACTCCTGCGTCCTCTCGCAGTAATACTGCACCTTAATTCTTGTGAGGTTGTCGCAAGGTAGATCAATAATTCTTCTCCGGGCTCGGGTTTCTGTAAGATAGATATGTTCATCAAATATTCTTTAATTCCTTGAAAATCCTTCTCACATTCGTCTGTCCACTTGAACTTTGTACCCTTCCTGAGTATGTTGAAGAAATGCTTGCATTTATCTGAAGATCGCGAGATAAATCTTCTTAGCGAGGCTAAGAGCCCGTTCAACTTATGTACATATTTTACAGTTGCTGGTGTTAGCATGTCACGAATTGCTTGTAATTTATCTGGATCAACTTGTATTCCTTCCTTTTACACAATATATCCCAAAAATTTCCCTGAAGCTACTCCAAAAATACATTTTTCAGGATTCACCTTGATGTTAAAATGTCACATTTGGTCGAAGATCTCCTTTAAGTCTTGTACATGGTTTTTAGCTTCTTTACTTTTGACTAACATGTCATCTACATATACCTCTAATGTTTTATGGATCCATTTTGCAAACACTTTTTCCACCATTATTTGATATGTTGCACCAGCATTTCGTAAACCAAAGGGCATCTTTGTATAACAATATAATCCTCTTGGGGAAAATAATGCGGTATGTTCTTTGTCTTCTTCAGCGAGAGGAATCTGATTATATCCTTTATACCCATCTAATGAAGATATTCTATCATTTCCCGCTGCTGATTCGACCATTTGAGGAATATCTGGTAATGGAAAGCTATCTTTATGACAAGCTTTGTTTAAGTCAGTAAAATCTATACAAATTCTTATCCCTTTATTATTTTTTGGAACCACCACCATATTTGCAATCCATTCTGGGTACTTTGTCTGCCTTATAATTCCCGCATCAAGCATCTTCTGTAATTCTTCTTCTATTTGGGAATGGTATGTTGTTGCGATTTTTCTTATCCTTTGCTTAAATGGTCTTACTTCCTTATTGATTTCTAGTTTATGACATGCAACTGATGGGTCTATCCCAGGCATCTCATCCATATTCCATTCGAAGATGTCTTTATACTCTCGCAAGAGGTTTACAGTTTGCTCTTATTCATCTGCATCCATCTTTGTTCCGATTTTTAGCATCTTAGGTTCTTCTTTACTTCCAATATTTACTTCTTTTGTTGGCTCTGATGTGGTGTAGCTGGCTTCAGGCTCTCCCATTGGTGTTGAGGTTTTCACAACTCTCGCAAGTTCATTTCCTTCTTGCGAGATTTCGCTGGGTATTCCTTTTCCTTCTTTTGCTCTTATCATGTAAACTTTAAATTCCTCTTCTTTCTTTGTCTCCTTTCCATTTTTCTACAAGCTTTTCGCAGCTTTGGACGCTCTTCATAATTTTTCACTTCAGTTTGATAACACAGCTTCACAAGATCAGTATCTCCTCTAATTTCTCCAATTCCAACGGTCATAGGAAATTTGATGCATTGATGCAACGTTGATGCTATAGCCTTGATTGCATATATCCATGGTTTTCCCAGCATCATGTTATACGGCGATTCCACGTCTACCACACATAATGTTACCTATGTTTCGATCTTTCCTAATGGAATACGTACCACTATTTTGCCTTTAGGTTTTGTTAAAGATTTTCCAAAGCCATGAATATGATATGTTGAACAAGACATTTCTTCATATTTGTATTCCATTTTCTTAAATGCATGATAAAATATTATGTCCATAGAACTTCTTGCGTCCACCAAAGTTCTATTCACGGCCATTCTTCCGAAGATTTTATTTATTTTTCCCTTTCCATTGGTACAATGGATACCGTGATTACCAAAGGAGATGTATGATTTAAATTTTCTTCTGGTATTTCTGATATTGTAAATGTGATTTTCTGCTTTTCCCAATCCTTCAATGATGATATTTTCTCTACCGTCATAATTTTCTTTCCTTCAAAATCTCGTTTATGTATCTTCCCCTTAATGTTTGCATGGAATTTGTCGATCATTGTTCCTGTTACCATACCACACTCCAATTTCCTACAATTCTCTTTGGCTCTAATCATTCTTCCTTCAACTATTTCACTAATTTGTTCAATTATCTTCTTAATCCTGAATAAATCTCATCTTCTACCTTACTTTTTCTATGATTTTTGTTAATTCAATCCCTGTTTCGGGCACCAAAATATAGTTGCAGGAAATCCTACACTACACCCTTGATAAGAATTCACAGTATTTAACACATAATTGAAAATTAAAAACAACACTTTATCATTTGATTCTCAGAAATGTTTACAAGAAATGGAAGAAATCAAGAATACAACCGCTCTCTTGAATTTTATCTCTCTTCAAGACTTTCTCAACACTCAAAAAATACATCATCCCTTTCTGAATCTACTGGGTCTCTTTATATAGGATAGTTACATAGTGGATGACAACTAATCTGTCCTTTAATTTCGGATCTGACCCGCGATATTATCGCAGTAGTTATAATATCCATTCTCGCAAGTGTCGTTCCCATCGCAGGGCAATCATGCTATTCCCGTTTTTCTTCATTCATCAGCTATTACGTCATTCTTCAAATCATTCCGTGACACTCGCGAAGTGTTGTTGAATAACTCGCAGAACTGTCGCTGTAAAACTCGCAGAAGTGTTGTAGTGGCGATATTTTGATCCTACAAATCAGTAATGCTAAAATTCACAGAATATTCGGGGGATTGTTGCTACATGCTCCATTCTAGGTAAATTAATAAAGTTAAGAAGTATTCATCACTTATAAAATAATCTCATCCCCTGCAGGACGGTGACATAAAAATTGGTTTTACAACTTTAGTCATGAACTAAAATCCACCATCAACACTCCTATTCCATGGTCGAATCCACGGCCTGATCCCATGGAATGGTAATAACAGTTGCTCCGATTCCATGGTCGAATCCGTGGAATGATCCCATGGAATGGAAATAACAGTTGCTCTGATTCCATGATCGAATCTACAAATTGATCTCATGGAATGGCAACAACAATTTATCTCATTACTCCGATTTCATGATCGAATTCACTGATAATCTCATGAAATGGTAATAGATAATTTTATTACACCGATTTTATGGTCGAATCCACAATCCCATGGAATGGTAATGCATATTTTATTATTCCGAGTTCATGGTCGAATCCACAGCTGATCCTACGAATTGATAATAAATAACTACTTATTTTATTTTCTCGTTTCATGAATTATGTTACACTGAATTTCATGGATTAGCAATAAATACTCAACAATCACGCATCTGGACCATCCCTGAGTAAGCCCCACGAAAAATGGTGTAAGTGTACTCGATAATGATGCACGACTGAGCACCGGATGCACGAACGAGCATCCAAAAACATGAATAGATGAGGAATCCTACGCAAAACAGGAGAAAACAACAAATATTAATAAGGAGCGCCCAAGGCCGGTCCCCATGCTTTTTTTCATTATTTTTCCCTATTTTTTTATTTTCACGAACTCATGAAAAACTCATTGATTTTAGCAACTTTCCTTGTTTTTGCAAAATTCATGAACTCTCCATAACTTCCTGAATTCATGATAAATAATAATATTATAAAATAAGGAAAGGTGTGTGGAACCTGGAAACACGGCCGGCCGGCCATGCCCTAGTCGTGGCCATTACCACACCTTACAATCCTTAGCATATTATAATCATTATTCCCCGATTTCACGAAACTCCTCCGTCTCAACAAAAACTCATGGATTCTTCATAACATCACGAATTAATGAAAATAATATTATAAAATAGGGAAAGGAGTGCAGGACCGGGCAACATGGCCGGCCGGCCATTCCCTAGCCGTGGCCGGTCCCACACCTTGCAAACCCTAGTCTTTTATAATTATTATTTTCCTCGAATTCATGAAACTCCTTGGTTTGAGCAAAAATCATGATTTCTTTATAGTTTCTCAAATTTTGCTCAAATCATGAAAATTCAAGAGCCAACATGGTCATGTGACCGGCCCGCCTCTCACGGAAAATTTAGATGTTAAAATACTCTTATTTTAATATTTACAAAATATTGATCAATTGAGCATGCATGCTCATTCCAACAAAATCAAGAATTACTGTCAAGATGAAACTCTTCTGAAAATTCACAATGTTGCTCGAATGCACATCAAAAAATACTGAAACTCTCAGTACAGAGACATGGATAGCATGGCAACATGCACATTCCCTAATGACCGACCAGGGTTATTCCTAGAGCTTGCAAAAATTCGGTCCCACATGTTTTCATAATTCTGACATAACTTGCTGAATTGCTCGTATTGGGCCCAAACTCTCTCCAACCAACCTGGGGATTTCCAAAATGGACAACATCTAGTCCAATGACAACCAAGAGTCGGTCCCATGCTCTCTTGGTCGGTCCCATCTTTCATACCTAGGTTTCATCACCTAATGTTGAACCCAACAGTAATTCAATAAATGATGAAACCGACACTTAATCATCATTCCTTCACCAACTCTCCAACTGAGAACCCTGGTACACGCTCACTCGAGCAATTGGGAATCACATGGACGTCCATGGTCCCATGGGGTTAGTCCCTCTTTTGCTCATGACCTATTTTCAGCAATTTGTCGAATAATGTGCAATTCGTCAAAATTAGGGTTTTCGAAAAAACACTCAAAAAATCATCATTCCGAGCAAGTTCAAACACCAAATAAATTTATATATTGATCCACGGATTAATCATATAATATCTAGTAATCTAATAATATTTTTATATATTGGGTCACGTCGCCAATAAATATTTCGTCGAATTGAGAGACTTTGCTCAGTTACTCAAATATTGATCCAGATATCAATATTTAGTAATTTTATCAGTAATTTGTCGAATTGAGCAATACTTGCTCAATTGCACGTCAAATTCTCAATATTCAGTAATTCGTCGAATTGAGAAATATTTGCTCAGTTGCTCGAATATTGACCCAACTATTAATATTCAGTAATTTATCAGTATTTCGTCGAATCGAGCAATACTTGCTCAGCTGCTCGAATAATCCACATATATTCAGTAACTCATCAATATTCAACAACTTGTTGAATTTACAACATTTGCTCAGAGGAGCAACATAAATGTTCATAAATCACTGAGCATTTGTCAAACATGCTAGATTCAATAAAACCTAGGCTCATTGCATAATCAGTCAACAACTGACAAACTAAATACACGTCTGTCATGCAGACTCCACGATTCGTGAGACATAAATCATGTCGAATTGGGGGATAAAAACTAGGGTTTTGGTCTGCCGGCCTACGGCACGTGGATTCATCCACGACGATAAATGTGTGTAAGTTGTGTAAACGGTTAAAGAAGTTAGCAAAGTAATGCGTGCACGATCCGTCAAGTCTCCACACGATATGGAACTGACTTTACCATGATCTTCCACCGGCCCACTCTTCCACTCATGAAACCATCACACTTACAAGGATCAAGGTGTTCACATCTCTGACAATATAAATAAGTCTCTGAATCCATGATTGAAGTACAACGAACGATCACTCATAGACAACGTTCACAGTCTACACAGAATTTCTCGAGTAACTACTCTCAAGAATTCATCAATCCTTTAGAACTTATCAGAACTCCACATTTCACCAATTATTGCAGAAACCCACAACACATCCACAATCCTTGATTATCACTGATCCTACACAATTCTAAGCTTCCATCCTAAATATCAACCCATCTCCCTCTTTGAGGCCGAATTGACTCTGGAACGGCCATTGACTTGGTTTAGGTCGGAGTCCTACAGATTAATCTCTCAAATATAAGCAGTCCCTTTGCAGTGCATCTGTGTGAGGTTAAGCAGTTTGCATGGTTGAGGAGTCTCGACAACACGCTCAACTCTTCACTTTCCTAAAAAACCAGTGAATCATTTTTCCCCATCTACAGATTGGCGACCACAGTGGGAGATTAATCTCTCGGTTTCAATCTCACATTTTCACAAAATGGTTTATCTTAGGTCAGGTCCAGTTACAAATCCTAACATAAACAACGCTAATACTAGCAACAATGGTGGTACTCCAGAAACTACTCCTGCTTCCAACATCGGTGTTGGTGATACAACTCCTCCGCAAACCAACATTGGAGACAATCCTCTCTTCGTCCTGTCTCCTGAAAAAATCAGAGAAAACCCACCTAACATAGGTGATCTCATGAAGGTATAAGAAACTATATCCAAAAATAAAATTGACATGGCTAACACACATAAGGATCTGTGCAATTATCTTAAAACTCTCACTGAAAAGATGTCATAGAAAACTCATGAGAAGAGAAAAGTCGAAGAAACATCTTCGGCTGCTGATCCTGAAGTCACTTCGATCCATGTAGTATATGATGATGGAGTCCACAAGGTTGCAGATAACTCACCAACAAAGGAACCTGCAGGCTTCATTACCTATGAAGACTTGGAATGCTTTATGGAGGATCGAGGAATAGACAAGACACCATCGGTTCATCGTTGTAGATGGGGAAAAACGATTTGCTGGTTTTTACGGAATTGAAGAGTCGAACGTGTGGAGACTCCTTGAACCGAGTGAAATGTTGAACCGCACATAGAAGCACTGTAAGAAGGGAGTGTTTTAAGTTCGAGAGATCAATCTATAGGACTCCGGCCTAAACTAAGAACAATGGACATTCCAGAGTCAATTCGGTCACAATAGAGGATAGGTTGATCTGTAGGAGGGAAGATGAGAAATGCGTGAGATCAATGATGATATGAGATTGTAGGTGTGTAGTGAATTCATCGTAAAATACTCTAAATGATTGAGTTTTTGCTCAATTGAGAGTGGTCTATCTGAGTTCGTGTAGACGAAAGATTATCTGTATGAACTTTGATAAGAAATTGCTCGTTTTGGTGAATGTTATTCGAGTGTTCGAAAAACTTGTTCTTTCAATCAGGATTCAAAGACATTTTATAATTCCGGATTTGAAAACACCATGATCCCATGAAGTGTTATAGTTTGATGGAATCAGAGAGTAGGGAAGTGGGAAATCATGTTAAAACCAATAACTCATCGTGTGGAGACTTGGTTAATTTTCCACCCACTATACTTTTGCTGACTCTTCCAACTGAATGCACGACTTGCTCACATTCTCATCGTGGGTGAACACACGTGCCGTAGACCGCCAGACCAAAACCCTAGTTATTATCCCCCATGTGACACGATTGAAATCTCGTGATTGTGGAGTCAGTTGCTAACTTTATGGGATGATGAGTCCATGTAGTGCTGATTTGAACATGATTATCAAATGTTCTGAAACTTATGAATTTAACGTGTCTTCCGAGACGAGGTATCATTATAACCTAAGATGAGCAAACTGTGTTGCTAAACTGTTGAACATTGATAGTTGAACCAATATTCTTTGATCTGAGCAAATATTGCTAGTTTGAGCGAATATTGCTAATTTGAATAAACATTGCCGGTTTGAGCGAATATTGCTAGTTTGAGCAAATATTGCTTTTTGATGAATCATTGGTAGCAAGATAAGATAAAATATTAATTTAATTTACTAACTGCTGGGTTGAGAAAAATAAATAAAGTGTTGATTATGGAATCAACATAAAATTATCAGAGTGTTTGAATTTGCTCAGAATCATGTTTCTGTAGAGCTTTGGATTCAAAACCCTAATTTTACCAAAATGATGATTTATTGCAAATCAATACAAAATGACACAGGGACCGGATACATGGGATGACGGGTTCACCATATATCTCCCAAATGCTCGAATGAGCAAAAATACCAAAGTCTCCTGAGGACCAGTTGGTGAAAGAATGATTAAATGTTGGTTTAATCACTGAAATAATGCTCGTGTGAGCGACAAATAATAAAACATGGTATTATGGAAATATGAAGGACCGACCAAGAGGTCATGAGACCGGATCTTGGTGGGCGTGGGACCAGTGGATGGTCATTTGAGCAAACTTCCAATTGTTTGGAAAGGGTTTGAACCTAATATGAGCAACTGAGCAAATTAGGTTAAAATCATTAAAACATGCGGGACCAGCTGTTTGCAAGCCTCAGGGTCACCCTTGGTCAGTCAAAGGGATGTTCCCGTGTGACCATGGTGTCCACGCTTCAGTCCTGAGAATTTTGATATTTTCTGGTGTACGTTTGAGCAACATTTTGAGAAAATATGCAAAATTCATGGTTTTGCTGAAACTGGGAAAAATACATGAGATGATGAAAATAATAAATAAAACAGGGAATTACAAGGTGTGGGACCAACCACGGCTAGGGCATGGCCGGTCGACTGACAAACACGGTCCCACATGCTTTTCTCAGTTTTATGTGATTTTATGTATTTTCTTTAATTTGAAGGAAATTCCATGAAACTGGAGAGTTTGGTGAAATTAGGGAACTTCCATGAGATGAGAAAAAAAAATTAATAATAAAATAGATAATGGGAGTGTGGGACCGGCAATGGCCGAGGCATGGCCAGCCGGCCAATGGGCGCGGGTTTCAAGCCACTCTTCCCAATTTTACCAAATTTTGATGATTTTAGAGAATTTTCATAAAATCAAAGGGATTTGTTGAAAACCAGGATATTTTGTTGAAATCATGGAGTTTTCATGAAATCAGGAAAAAAAACACCAAATAATAATAAAATAATAGGTGTGTGGGACCATCTAGGGCATGGCCAGCCGGCTAGAGCCCGGTCCCACAAGTTTTCCTTAATTTTTTAATATTTTCTATGATTTTAGCGAAAATATATGAAATTAGGTAATTTTGTGGAAAATTCATAAAATCAAGGAATTTTCATAATTTGAGAGAAATAATAAAATAATGAGACGTGAGGTGTGGTACTGGCCATGGCCAAGGCATGGACGGATGACCGGCGGTCCCATGACACCTTTCCCTAATTTTATTATTTTTCGATGAAACCATGAGATTAGATAGTTTCTTTGAAAAATAAGAGATTTGCTCGAACGAGAGAATTTTCGTGAGATCAGGGAAAATAGTAAAATATGATAAAATACAAAATTGGGCGCGGGGTTGGTCACGGCATGAATGGCCGGCTGGTGAGCCCAGTCCCCTAGTGCTTTTGCTAATATTTTATTATTATTATTATTCCTTCCTATTTTGCATAGGTTCCTCGTTCGTTCGTATTTTTTGAAATGCTCATTCGTGCATTCAAAATGCTGGTCTGTGCATTATCTGCTAATTACACTTGCACCATTTTTTGTCAGGGCTTATTCGATGCTCAGATGCCTGTTTCGTTGAATATTTATCACTAACCCGTGGAGTTCTGCTGGGAAGAACCACGAATTGATGTAACGAAATATAACGAAGATTCGTAGAATATTGCTGGATATTCAGACGATTAACTGATGGCTCATAGAATATTGCTAGATAATCAGACGATTTAAGATAATTAATTGATGGCTCTATACTAGAAGGGATTCCTATCTAGGAGCATTAATTATCTGAGGGTTGAGAAATATGAGCTTACTGGAGCGTCATATTCCTCTTGTATAGTCAGGGAAAGCCTGGTTGCATCCCGAAGACGTTGTCGCTCTATACTAGCAGGCATGCTGTCTAGGAGCCGCACAATCTTTAGATTCTATACAGTATGGGATGTTCTGTGGTCTCAGCTGGGAAACTACACATCTACTTCTTCTCTGAGAGACTTTCTCTATCAGAGGTTTATGGCATGAGCTTTCACGCTTAGAGGCATGAGTCTCAATACTCATCCGATTGCCGGATCTGGAGAAATTACTGAAATTGCTCAGTATTCATGAGATGTGTCGTGGCCTCAACTGAGAGACTACACATTCACATGTACTCTGAGAAATAGTCTTCTCAGACAGAGATTTTTGGCATAATCTTTCATGATTTAACGAGAGACATGAGCCTCAATACTCATCTGGTTGCCGAATATGGAGTATAGTTTTACAATTTTACCCTTTGTCGAAAATCCACCATCTACAATCGTCATCAACCTCCATATCCTGCTATTACACAACAAATTCCTCTCCCAAAGGGCTATACTTCCCCAACGTTCACACTATACAACGGAACAGGGAATGCTCGAGAACACGTCTCTCGATTCCTCGAGGCACTAGGAGAACACGAACACAATCATGTCGTATGTATGAAGGAATTCTCGAAATCTCTGACAGGCCGAGCATACACCTGGTACAACAACATTGCACCTGGGAGCATCACTAGTTGGGGAGAAATGGTTAATGCCTTCTACATAAAATACTTCTTCGTCTCAGAGCATATTACTCTCTCCGACTTATAAAGAATGTCTCTGAAGAGCAACGAACATCCGAATGACTATGTGAAGAGGTTCGGAGTCCAAGCTTTGGATTGTCATGATCCAAATGTCACTGAACAACAACTGGTGGACTTGTGCATCAACGGAATAATCCCGGTCTGCAGAGCCTTGCTAGAAAATCTCCGGTTCCATACTTTCTCAGAACTTCATGAAGCATCCAAGCGATCAGCAACTACTGCACCGGTTTTACTAGAAAGAGCAAAGTGTGCAAGGTCAAGGAACCTCGAAGCAGCCGACGCCTAGTCAATAATCAGTAAAATCTCCATCCTTCAACAAACGTTGTTACTAAAAAGGAATGAAAGGAAAGCTGTGACACAGCATCAGAGCGCTTCTCCAACATCCCATGCTCCTCTGAAGGCGCAAAGAAAAGATATCCAATCCTGAAATACACAAACATCGACCCGGCATCAACGAACGGGGAAATGATCAGACAGACTCAAACTTCTCTTCTCATGAAGGAGTGATCGATTTACTGGAAGTCTGGGTTTAAAATGGTGAAATCATATTGTCGTTTATCAGGAGAGAGCTAGCTGAAGAAGGAATGGAGAATCCCAGGTACTTCCTTCATAGGTTCATCGATCATCCAACAAGTAACTGCAATATTTTTGAAGCACATCTTCAAAGAGACAGCTGATCCACAATAGATTCAACTTGGGACTGAAGGAGTACACAAGAATCCTCTCCCAGTCAGAACCTTTACACTCTCTGAACAACCAGTCAAAGAAGCAGTTCAATCGTTGATCGAGTGTATCTGTGAAATTGCTCTATCTGTCTAAGACACAAAGGAAGGACATGTTCACAACACCAAATTACATTATTTCAGACGTTTGTCCATCCCGAAAATACTCTGAACCTTCATCCACATACAAGGAGATGTATAACTGGGGACTGCTTACCACAGTCCATCTCAGAGGAAAAGCATTTCGTAGAATGTTGGTCGAAGCTGGCACCGCTATCAACATTGTTCCACTGAAATCCCTTAGAGTTGCTCGACAAGAAGATAATCATGCTCCATCTCAATCAGAGACCACGAAGGAACGCTCAGAGATGCATACGGTTTCATCACTCTCAAAATAAAAGTTGCACAACACAAGTTTCACATAATCAGGAAGATCCAGGATATTACATGTTCTTCAGACAAGCGTGGATCGATGCTGAAAAGATGGCTACTGACAAAGCGCCTTTGGTTGCACATCTCTCCAACGAAGAAAGTTTTGATCCAGAAGATTTGGCGAAAATTCCATCATCAGGGCACTTGGGGGAATTTCGAACTTTGACGAAGTTGAAGAAAGAACCTACAAAAGATGTATATGTTCATCAAGAGGTTTCGCATTCATGAAAGTCTCATTCCTTCCATGTCTATGATATTTATTTCCTCACATGCTATCCTATCATGGGGACTTCTGCTAGCAACTCTGCAATATGTTATGAATGGTAGCTTCACCATATTAGTATTTTACAAAGTGGTTGAATATGACATTTCTCCGAATTGAACACTGAGACATTGATTACTGAGATGATCCAAGCATGGAAATGAGCACTTTGGGCGTTTCTCCGTAGCCTTGTAGGAATGTCCATGTATTCCACAAAATCATAAATCTCTGATGTCTGCACATGTGTTGAATCCCACTACCGCAACGAAAGGGATGTTGAATCAACATAAAAACTCAGGGCCGAGACGATCAACCCTAATACATTCGAAGCTTGAAGGATATGACGCTTCAACGCTCAAGCATCTAAGAATTCTTCAAATTTTACTCCCAATCAAAGAATACACCTTCGATAATGGCGCCTCTATCTTCAGCACAAACATCTCGACGATGACACTCTGATTCACTACCGGCACGATCAAAGTGAAGCTGAACTACAATTGCAGAGTCTTCACTATCTCCATGACAAGACTTCTGAAGCAGATGCAACATCATTCATCCATCGATGACACGAATTCCTTCAACATGCGATGGGGACTTGATCTTATTTGAATGATCGATTTAGATCTATTACAATGTAATGTGATTCCATGAAACTTCATCAACAGAACCTCTCTACATCACAAACCTTGCACGACCAAGGGAATTTTCTCCTCACATCCATAATGCAGACTGTTGCTGCTATCTACCGCAACAACTTCGACTTTTTGACTTCATAGTAAAGTGACACTGTTCAGGAGAATTCATGTTGAACTCCAAAACACTGTCGCCTCAGAGATACTCAACCCACCAACTAGTTCGTAAATGCGAAGGCTCACTGCATGGAGGACCAAAGACTATGTCGATAAATCATGGTTCTAGCATTTTCAGTCTCTGAAGCAACTCCGACCATAATATCGGCATCAACAAGGATACCTGGAGGAACTCCGTCCATGGTCTCAGCATCAACAAGAATGTCTGGAGAAAATTCAACCGTGATTTCAGCATCAACAACGGTCTCAGGAGCAACATCTTCATGTCAGGGCTTCATCAACTAACCATTCTCTGAAGAATTACACATGAAGCGGACTTCTCCAAGAACTAATGATTCATATCAAGATGTGTAGACCTGATAACATGCTCACATCAAAGTCTTCCAAAATCTTGCATGACTGGTGGGTACAATCCAAGGTCTTCTATAAGATGTTCTCATCACCTCCATAAATGAGATACAACACACTTCAGGCTATGGGTTTACAAAAGGGAATATTATCTATATACCCCTACTATGAGACCCCTTGCAAAAATACCCTTATGAACTTTACAAATACCCCAAAGCCTAATACATTACTAAAATACCCTCTTTTGTATAGTATATATACAAACCACCACCAACACTATTCAAAAAAAATAAAAAAAATCTCTAATCCCATACCACTGTCCACCGCCAACCACCACCACTGTCCACCGCCTCCCACCACCACCGACGACCACCACCGCCGCCGACCACCACCACCGATCACCATCACCACCAACAAACACCGTCGCCGCTAACGAACACCACCACTATCCACTATCCACCGCTGCCGCCAACAACCGACACCCACCGCCGCCGCCAACCATCACCGCCGTCAACCACCATCGCCGCCGCCAACCACCACCACCATGTGGAGTCAACTTGCTGAAGTTGTGTCCATATAGGAGGCAACTAGCTCAAGTTGTCTTCAACAAGTGAAAGCAACTAGCCTAAGTTGTCTCCATATATGGAGGCAACTTGCACAAGTTGTCTCTAAAAAAAATAAAAATTATACACAAATAAGTGAACCTAGTGTGAATCGAACACACATCTTCTGACATATAGTCAGTTGTGCTACCATTGCACCACAGGTTCGCCACCCCATCAGTGTTCAACCAACAATTCAAACAGCCACCATACAACACCACACCGTCCTCTGCTACTGCAACTCTACCTGTAACAGCTTCATGACCACAACCGTTTATGCACACTTGCAACATGAGCCAATAACTGCAGTCACTTCCATGCCCCTACTCAAACACCATCAGCAACACACAAGTAGTAACAACTTCAATGCCTGGATTCATATTGAGTTCCTTCTCAACTTCCTAAGCATTCATCTACTCTCTTGACTTTAAAGCATGAGCACCAGCAGCACAACCATAGTCATCAACTCAACACAACCCTGTGTTACCATTGCACCACAAATTCGTCACAAATACTCTAAGATATATATATATATATATAAGATAATTTCAGATGAATAAATAGACCCAAAAACATAACCCAGTTGCCTCCAAACCGGAATCAACTAGCTCAAGTTGCCTCCAATCTGGAATCAACTAGCTCAAGTTGCCTCCAAAACTGAAAGCAACTTGGTCAAGTTGTCTTCAAAGTTGGAAGCAACTAGCACAAGTTGTCTCCAAATATTAGAAGCATCTTGGTCAAGTTGTCTTGATAGGTGAAAGCAACTACCCAAGTTGCATTCATATTTGGAGGCAACTAGCCCAAAGTTGTCTTCAAAACGAAAGCAACTAGCCCAAGTTGCCTCCAAAAAATGAGTGAACCTAGTGTGAGTCGAATACACATCTACTGACATACAAACAGTTGTGCTACCATTGCACCACAGATTCATGCATATAAAACTACACCTACTGATATATAAAACTACACGGATGTTCATGGTCTGTATCACATACATACCTAATAGTTTGTGCACATCCAACACAAGTTCATATTGTCTCACGCAACTACCCCCACCACAACTGCAACATCCACTACCATCACCACTACTGCTAACACAACAAACCACTTCCATTGCGACATATACTACCTCCAGCATTGCTGCAAACAAAGAAATTTGGAAGCTCAATAACCCTGTACATTCACCTAATATCCACCAGTTTAACTGGCTATAACAACAACTTAAAATTTTTAAAACAAGAATGAGAATCCTTAAGTGGATTCTGAATCCCATGACATTCATTCAATAAGGATGCAGTTGTAATGCAAGCATAATATACTTGGCATGATACCTAGGATGGCACACAAGATTGGTATCCTCAAACAAAACCAAGTAGGCTTCAGTTGCTTCTTGTACTGCCAACACAACATGACTCTGGAAACACAAAATCAATTGTAAAAACACGTACACAGTCTACATTCAATCAACATATCATCTCTAAAATACTAAACAAATTTAATCCAATTAATCATTAAACATGCTAATTTTTGATAGTGCTCTTACCATCATATGATCAACAACATGCCTGTAAAAAACACGACACAGTCAATACACATCTATATATTACTTCCTGATAATGAATTCAACTCGAGAAAATTAATACAAGCCTTCTATTGTATTTCTCCTTCTTCATGTTGTTGTTTCCTGTGGAGAAATGTGAGTAAAATAAATTGTTGCAGCCATGAACACCATTTTCCCTCATTCAAACCATATCCGATTCTCTGTGAGTCTCAATCTCACAACCGTAGCAGTAACATCTCATTCCTTCATTTGTTTTGTTATCCCAAAAATCACCCAGAACACCACCAACTCGAACTCAAAACCAAACCAATCAACACCCATTTGACCACCAAACACCGCCAGCAACCTCCATCTCATAACTGAGACTTATACATCCACCACACAAATCCATTTAACCTTATTTGAATATGCTGCCTGATAACCCATTTTGTCTTGAAACTCCACATCATGATTTGAATCTGACCTTTGTAATGTAAAAACACCAATACACAATCGATTCGTATCGATCCATGAAGAATCCATCTCCATTTGATAAATCTGTGCAACAAAGATCGAAAAATTTCAGAAATTGAAACATTAAACTCTGAATTGCTGAATCTAAAAAATTAGTTTCTGATTTGATTTTTAATTTCAAATCTCTAAATCATACCTTAGTTTTTATTTTTATCTGGAAAATGAAGTTGTTGTTGTTGAAACGATAGTGGTCATCATTGTAACGGTGGTGGTGGTGTTGATTTCTCGCTGAAGATTGTTTTCACGTCGATTCCTCACCAGATCTAAGTTTTGAAGACTATTTTCTCGTTGATTTGCATATTAGTTTTGTATCTAAATCAAAATCGATTATTTAAGAGTTGGGTGTGGTTCTATAGGTGGTGGTTTAGGTAGTGACGAAGCTGATAATGGCAGGGATGAAGATGGTGGTGGCGGAGGCGAAGATGGTGCTGGTGGATGTAGTGGCGACGGAGATGGAGATGGAGAGAGTTTCATTGTTTTTTCTCGAGTGAGAATAAAGAATAAGATGAAGTATAAGAAGTAAAGGTTAAAAAGGGGATTAGGTGAATTATTTTTTTATCCCTAATTTCAATTATGCCATTAGGGGTATTTGTAAAGACCCATAAGGGTGTTTGTACATGACCCATGGATAGTAGGGGCATAAATAACATTCCCACTTTACAAAAATGTACCAATGGGTAAGTAACATGACAAATCTTCCTAAACGAAAGATGTTCATCTATGTCTCTTCTACAACATACCAAAAGGTGCATCAATTGGACATACGAGCTGAAAGATATGGCCTTTACCGTCAGGTCTATGAAATCTGAAAAATTTGTACGGGATTACAAATTACAAATGTGCATGCTTCGTTGGCTAACCTATACAACTCCAAATCAAGTGATTTTTTTCTCATGAGATAACTCAGTCTCTTAGCTTCAAAAGTTGGGGTCAGGCATCGAATTCCGATGTCGTATGAGGTTCCCGCAGCTTCCATAGTGTACAACATGCAAGCAGCAATTCTTAGACGGGATTCATAACTTCCACAGTCGATCGGTGTCCACCAAGTATTTCCACTAAGTACTTCATCAAGGCACCTCCAACTTCGACCACCTAGGTCTTTACATCAATTTTTGTACCTAGGTCCTCTATCCAAGTCTTTCCAGAAGAAGAGAAAACGAAAAGGAGAAATGTAACAAAATACCGGGGACTGACGGTCCACTAATCATGACGGTCAGTTTTACGGTCCAAGGCATGTGGTATCAGACTCTCATGTGCTAATCATTCATCATAAAAGGGATGCTACCACCAGGACATGAAACTATGGTCATTACATCATCCCTCTTGAGAGCAACATCAGCTATGGTCCCGTGACCAGGGTTTCAGAAGTAATGTTTCTACTACTGACAGAAGATGAAACTGCAAGCACCACCATGCTCATGTATCAATCAAGGGTTCCTAATCTCAAATGAATCAATGACATCAAAATCCTTCACCAACCGTTCGAGACACGAGCAAATTTCCTGAAGACGCAACGGGGGCGTTTTACAACAAGCTCGTCTAGATGATTTTTCACTGTCATGCACAAAGAGGAAATCTGGTATCAATTGGTGAAGAATCTAAGGACGGGTCATACACCATTCTCTTTGTATGGATGTCCTCTAACACATATCCAAAATTCACAACAATTGAAGAAACGAGCGAAGAGTTGTGGCCAAAACAGTGGATCACATGTCAGCTAAAATTTTTCTGAAGGTCTCCTGGAAGTTTACTGTTTCATCGATTTAGACCCCTAAACGTGCTCAAAACTTAAAAATCTGCATTGTTAAAGCTTGGAAATTTCCTGGGCATAACGCGAAAATTTAACATCAGATGAAGATTTTACGGCATTTTTTCTAAAGGGCTGAGTTCTGAATTTTCTGGTGACGTATTTCGGTAAAACTTTTCACTTATTCATGAGAATCTTCATTCATTCATCAAAAAATCAGCAATTTCATACTTCTTTGAAGAAAATATACGATGGGTACTTACCAGAGTAGTCCCTAAAGTGCTCAAAGGACCAGAATTGCCAACATCATCATTGGAAACATCATTGCTTTCACTCGGTTTTGAAATCCGGGGTTTTCTTCTTCACCATCCCCCGAAGACGAATGGGAATCATCGGTACTCCCTCATTTCATAAAAATCTCCTTCTGAATACATCAACAACAATTAGTGGTCTTTCATTCAAGGATTGCCATGAATGATTATACGAAGAGGTACTTACATCGAATTCTTCTTTGGTGCTCGATTCAGAAACTATTTGTTCAGCAGCAATGAATTGAAGACCGTCAAGGCTCTATGGAGCAAAAGTTCTGAAACAAAGTAACAAACATTTGTTTCATGATCCTAATTACACGGACCAGAAAAAGTCATAATATAAGGAGCGCTAAAAACTCACCAAAGAGACACCTGTGGACTTTACAATGATCGATATCATTCTATGATCCTTATCTGGATTCTCCACTCCGAAGACTTATTGTTATTTTTGGGTAATCCACATCAATAGAACAAGGACCCATTTGTTGAGCTTCTCTCGATGTTATATTCCTCCATCAGAGATTTCCCGTGCATTACTGATACTAAGTAATCAGGAGTACAACTCAGTGTGAAAGATATCTCACCATCACTCAGAAGTCCCAGAAGCACCATTTCTTGAAGCTGCGTAGAAATATCATCTCTGGAAGTATCATCTTTGGAAGTATCATTATGGGAACCAATCATTCTTGCAAAGTTTCTGTGACATCCATACAACGTTCCTACTTCAGTATATTATCCGTAGATGCAGATTTCATCAAATCAGTAAAGCACAACAAAAATAATTAGGATGCTCACACCTGCGTCTACAAAAATGGTAACTCTCAACTCTTACCTATTTACGGTTTCACGAACTTAGTGATAATAACGTAAAATTTTGAAAATCTTGCTTGCTCCTTCAAACCTACAAAGACGAGCAACACCCATTACTTAAAAGTCTGACACTTGACTTTTCACGAGATTATGAATAATTACCCTTCATGTGAACATTCACTGATTTTCTACCGTGTGTACATACACTATGAAATCACGAAATTCACTAAAACATTATTGTTTTGCTTTTAACAATTGTTTAAAATCATTTTGCAAAATCTTTCATAAAATCGTGAACAACCCACGTAAATCTTTATTGTGTGAACGGTTTTTCAAAATTTGGACAGACGTCCATTCTACAATTGTGAAAAATCACATATAGACATTATTTCACCATGTATAATTGTCTACTTTCAACAGTTGTTCAAAATCAAAACATTGATTTTACAAAAAATATATATATTTTAATGTGAAACTCACGTAACTTTGAAAATATATGTGTATATATTTGCTCCCTCTCACGAGCATTCGTCTATGAAACGAGGGTCTTTTATACTTTTGTAAAGGCCCACATATTCCAAATAAATTTTATCATGAGGTGCAGGTATTTTCAAAAAATTCCTCTAACTTTAAGGATCATTATTTATTACTTTTACTATGAACGAACCTACGTTACTAAAAGTATTTGTGGAAGTCCATGCTTTGAAAATAAATTTTAGTTTTCATGAAACTTCATTTTATCTACTGTAACCAGACCATGTCTACTCAAGAATTCATGTATCTCTTTCATATTGGGGATTATTGCTCGTTTCTTAAACTAACGAACAAACATGCATATGTTTTCTAAAATAAATTTTCATGAAACTTACGCATACATGCACACATGGAATTTCTTTTTGAACAACTCATGAACAACTGAACTTTAAAAACTAATTTAGGGCTTCACCCTTTTATATTAATTTTATTTCCAAAACCTAATAAAACATGGGTTTTCTTTTTTGGGCTCAGGCCCTAAAATCCTAAATCGACCAAAACTAGGCTTTTAACTGACCAAATCAGCAGCAATTCACCTCTCTGTATCCATAAAATAACACTCTATCACACTATCAGGGTCCTCACCCGAACATTTGCTCGTACATGACACCATTGGAGCAAATCGAGGATTCTGAAACTTCCTTTATAGACTGAGTTCAACCAAGATCTCGTCGACTGAAAATCACCATCTAATTCTTACCGTGGAACATGATTGTCCCTCACTAAGCAGTGGAATTAATGTTGATGGTATATTTTTAACAAAGGTCAAAACCATAAAATCATGATACTGCATGTTTCTGATACGGCTTCAGGGATGTGACGATTCATATTTTACGAATCCATGATGAATATGTCTTTCGAAAAGCCTCCACTAGCTGAGCGTTCGATCCCTGGCATTTAATTATGCCCTATATGTAGATAATAGAATTGGGCGGTCCTTCTACATAATTGTTTGTTGAGAGGGCTTAACTCCTTCAGGACATCGGTGATACTCATTGTTCCCTGACTACATGAGAGCGACCCCCTTCTACATAGAAGAACGATTGGGCGGTTCTCCGTCAGATTGAGAGCAACATCGCCTTAAGGACAGTGATACTCACTGATCCTGACTATGTAGGGTGACGTGTATAGACTCGGGTGTTCTCCGTAGAGTCTGAGAGCACCCTCAGGATTAGCCATCTCCTGACTATGCACATAGATTAATTCTGCAGTGACATTCACCACTGAATTCCCGGAATAATCTATTATTGCTCCTATTCCATGGTCGAATCCATGGCCTGATCCCATGGAATGGCAATAACAATTGTAGTTGCAGAAAATCCTACACTACATCCTTGTTAAGATTTCATAATAATCAATCCATACTTAAAGATTAAAAATGACTCTTTATCATTTAATTCTCATAAATGTTTACAGAAGTGGAAGAAATCAAGAACACAACTATTCTCTCAAAGTTTCTCTCTCCTCAAGACTTTCTTAACTCTCAAAAATACATCATCCTTCTCTGTATCTATAGGAACTATTTATATAGGAAATTACATAGTGGATGACAGCTAAGTTTTCCCTTTATTTCGGATCTACTCTGCGAACTTATCGCGAGCATTGTAACTATCGCAGGACAAGCACGCTCTTCTTATGCTTCTTCAATCGTCAGCTATTACGTCATTCTTTAACCTACTCTGCAACACTTGCAAAATATTGTTGAAGAGCTCGTGGTATTCTCGCAGAAGTGTTGTTTATTTCGTGGGAATATCATTGTAGCGATATTCTGGTCCTACATCTTGCCTCTTCTCATGTCTTCTTCGCAAAGCGGAGAGATATGAGAATCTCCAACTTTTCATAGCACTCACAACTTCTTTTCTTTCTATGTTTTCTTCTCGACAAAGATCCGAGAATTTAGTTTGACCGCCTACACATGTCGTAAATTCTTCTTTTTACCGACACGTGTCTACTCAACGGGTCATCTCCTTTTGCCTATAAAAGGTAGAATTTTGTTACATAACTAATTTTCTTCTTCGTCCCTTTGTCTTTTCGTTTTTCCGTCTGCAACTTTTATTCTTCTTCATATTTACTTGCTACTGCTTTAATGGAATCTTCAAGGTATGTATTTTTATGACATTACTAAATTCCGTTTCGCTTACTTGAATCATGTTTACTCTTATTTTACTAGTCTTTTTTATTTCATTCTTCATGATTCACATACTATGTTTTTCTCTTCAGTGGAACTAATGCCCAATCGGTAATCCAAAACCCTAGTCTTCATAAGAAACTAGTTGAGAATAAGAGGAATCCTGCGAGTCATAAGGTAGTAAGAAACATTTTATTTATTCTTAACAATATTTTTGCCTCTGTTTCTTATCTAAGTTATTACTCGTAGGATGACGAGAATATCGCTAGACCTCGCAAACGATCTCGCCAGGTTAAGACTCTTGAGGCTGATATTATCATTCCCACATTGACATCTGCGAGAGCAACTCCCATAGCTTCACAAGTGGAACCTCCTTCTTCTGTTTGCGAGAACATCGCTGTTAGAATCCCTTTCTCCACTGACCTTTTTACAAATGAAGTTTCCAAAACTGTTGTCCATGAAATTCCCTCTAGCCCTTTATTGCCTTCAAATGTTACCTTTCCAAATACTCCTCCTTATGATGATGCAACCATTACAAATAATTCAAATCTTCAACTTTCCATCATTACCACTTCACCTTCTACACCTCTTCCCCCACCCAAAGATATACTAGTAGGGGTTGATGCTGCTTTTGAAGTTTTATATAACATTTTAGATGATTCTAGAAAATCATCTACTGATCCTTTCAAGCATGTTGTTTGTGATACCTTAATCAAATATTTTGGTCCTGACCGCACTGTCTCGCGATCATCTTTAGAAAATGAGGTTGAAGCTCTAAAGAGAGACCTCCAAGACAAAACTTCAGAATGTGATACTCTTAATCATAAGCTTCGCAACTCTTCACTTGATTGCGAGAATCTTCGCAGAAGAAATAACGAGCTGAAAGGTATAATTTACCTTCCTCTGTCTTTTGTTTTTCTGTTTTAGCAAGTTTTCATCTTCTCTGTACTTAAGCTTCTTTCTTAAATTCTTGGCTTATATATTTAGTTTTAAATCAGAATCGATTCATTGAAAGACTTAAATTTGAGTCTATTGCTGAAGAAGCTCGTGTTGAAAAAGATTCTTGGATGGACCAGTTTAATAGATTAGATAATATCTACACGTACTCGATCGATCAAATAGATAATATTACTAATGAGAATAATCAATTATCGCAAAGCCAAAATTTATTAAGTAGCGAGATTACTCGCCTCTCATATTTGTTAATCAAGGCTAATTTGGCGACGGAATCTTTATCAGACGAAAATAGAACTTTATCTCAAGAAAAGCATAGTTTTTCAAGATTGATGGTGATCTCTTCACAACAGTTGAGTAATCTTCAGAGAATATGTGATAATCAAGAGCAATCTCTTCGTTCTCTTAAGAATGAGCTCAAGGAAATAACTGAATCATCTACCGCTGAGAAGGATAAACTTATCAAAGGTAGATTAACTCTTAGTTTAAAGGCCAGCAAGCTTCAATACCAGTATTCCCAACTAAAAGAATCTTATTCTTCACTCGCAAAGGAAAACTCATATCTCCTTTCCAAAGAAGAAAATATAAAGTCTCGCTTGAAGGGTATAGTTGGGGATAAATTTGACGATGCTATGAATCAATGGGGGAATTGTTGTTTATCATTAATTCAAAATTTAACTTCTCAAAAAGAAGGTAGTCATTTTGACTATCTTGACTGTTGATTTTTCTATTTAATTTCTCATCTATACTTCATCTGAATATTTTCTTGTCATTTTTGTTTCTCGCAGAATCTGAAAGAAGTCTTCACTCTACCATTTCTAATCTGACTGATAAATTGGATAAAGTTCGCAAAGAAAACAGGATTCTCACTTCTGATCTTGTAAAATCTCGCGACCAGGCAGAAAAAAAAAAATGATTATCTTGAATACTTTAAGAATATAGAAATTAGAAACCGTGACATGGGTTTCCTTCGCAAGGTTCATCTTAGCGTTGAAGTCCTTGTGAATGATATTCTAATATCTCAGTCTCTTCCCCCTGTATCCGTTCTTCCTATAGAAGTAGATGATGATGAAGTTCCTCTTCCTATGGATAAGGATCTAGAATATGCAAAGAGAACGAATCCGGCGAGACCAACGCTGAAGCTTGAATTTTATTTTGTTTTCTTCTTTCTTCCGTTTTCTTGCGAGCAATGTACCTTTATGCAACTTTGGATTTTGACCTTTATTCTGAATACTTTTATTTTGAAGGAAGATAATGATATTCTGTTTATTAACTCCCTTATTTGCCCCTCATTATCTTTCCTGAAACAATTAGTTACTTCTCATTCCTTCTTTTTGAGAGCTAATGAATAAGTTTGCGATTTGATGAATATTACTGTGATAATTTCTTCTGAAGGAATCTTGTTTCTCATAGATTTTCCTGTAATGAACAAATCTTTCCTACAAAAATAGTTAATGATTGAAATTATTCTGTTGGTATTATTTTGCCTTCCTAGTTAAAGGTCTTATTTTGCCAAATTTTTCTTTCTACGAAAAAATCGCAGGACGTCCTTACATTTGCATGTATTGACCCATTAATCTTGTCTTATCTGTATTTTGTCAATTTATCTGTGACAATATGACGAGTCTAAGTTCCCTTGTGAGAACAAAGTCTTATGACATTTCCGTCTTGCGATGAAATCGCAGGACGTCTTTACACTTTCATGTAACGACCTATTGATCTCATCTTAACTTTTTCTCATGGATTGTTGCCTCTATATAATCTTTGTCATGCGAAAATATGACAGGACTAAATGCTCTTGCGAGCATAAATCCCCATGACATTTCCGTCTTAAGACACTTATCAGCTCCCTAATGGAGGGTGCCTCCCTTATCTTCCCCCTGGTTGCCCCTTCAAGGAGGGCACATCGTCCATACAAGACTAGCTCCTCCCATCCAGATTTACCAACAACCAGTTGTTTTCGCAGCCTCTTGTCCTTTATGCCTATATGGCTTATAGTTACAAGACTGCACCCTAAGTGGGGTTTTCTTCAGGCCGAGTGCATTATAGCCAAGACTTACCAAGAATGGCGATGGTAGGTTCGTCCTTCTCGGGCATCCTTGGCTCAACCGTGTACCTCGGCGCCTTAGTCATACTCTGCACTCCTTAGAAGAGGTCCTCAGTCGTCCAACCAGGGTATAACCTTATATATTTGGAAATTCAAGGTACCTCTCCTGGATAGATTTTCTTTAACCTCAACATATGCATGACTCGGGTTCCAGCAGAGGTATAACCTTATCCCTGAGTCATGTAAAGAGATACCCCCTAATATGACGTACTTTAGGTCTTACATTTGCCTCTTGCGAAATTGTATTCGCGAACTAGGGTGTACGCAAATAAAGGTTCGTCCCATTCTTTGTTTCTTTTGCGTATATCACAATCTTTTATTCTTGAATATTGCGAATAAACTCGCAGCTGTAAAAATTTGTTTTCCCATTTCTTCTTTGTTTCATTAAAAATTTGTTACTGATAATATCTCTTTAAATATAATCTGTTCCATGGCCTACCAAGTCTTTGACCAACATCTCTACCCTCTGGGTCTACCAACCTATATGCCCCTGTTCCAACTATCTCCTTAATGATATATGGTCCATCCCATTTTCTCGCCAACTTTCCACCATGCTCTCGCTGGTACTCCGATGTTTCTCGCAAAACTAAATCGCCTGGTTGAAACTCACGTTTCTTAACTCGTTTTTTATATTCGCGAGCCAACCTTCGCTGGTAATTTTCCATATGTTGTAATGCTTTTTATCTCTTCTCTTCTACATCATCAAGTTCTCTAGAATTATACTAGTATTAAGATTCTTCTCCCAAACCTCTCTTTTTGTTATAGGAATATCGACTTCTGTTGGTAACACAGATTCAACCCCATATGTCAAACAAAAAGGTGACATTCCAGTAGCTTCTCATCTAGTTATATTGTAAGCCTATATTGCGTTATGCACCTTCTCACACCATGCCATGTGGTATCCCTCTAACTTCTTTTTTAAGATGTCTGCGATTGTTTTATTAGTTGCCTCAGCCTGACCATTTGCTTGTGGGTATAAAGGAGTATATTTTCCACATTTTATCTTAAATGCATTAAGTAGTAATTCTATATTCTGCCCTTCAAACTGATTTCCATTATCAGATACCAACTGTGCTGGAATTCCAAATCTACAAATTATATTTTCAAATATGAATGTGAAGATGTCTTTATTGCGAATATGTTGTACTGCCTTCACTTCTCCCCATTTTGTGAAATAATCTGTAGCGACAATTTAATATCTTATTTGCCCTGAATCAGGTATAAATGGTCCCACAATATCTAAGCCCCACTTCCCAAAAGGCCATACACTTGTGGAAGATGATAATGGTGCTCCTGGTGCATGTATCCTTTTTCCATATCGCTGACAGTCTTCACAACGCCTCGAGAGTTGCTTTGCATCTTCATGCATATATGGCCAGTAATAGCCTTGAATTTTTGTTCTATATGCCAAAGATCTTCCCCCACTGTGATTACCAGCATCGCCACTGTGCAGCATTTTTAACACCTTTTGTCCTTCTTCCCTCGTTAAGCATCTTAGCGATGGTCCATTAAAAGATTTGCGATATAGTACTCCATCTCTTAGCTCATAATTGGTTGCCCTACTTTTAAATTTATGTGTTTCTAATCTATTTCTTGGAGTTTCTCCTCTCGCCAAGTATGCATGTATATTTTCTCGCCAATCTATAATATTGCTTTTCGGTTCTTCCTCGCCAGCTTCTGCCATCATCACATATGTTTCTTCTCCCCCTTGTTTATCGAAGGTAACAAAAGTGTTTGAATTTTTATGCATCTTGCAGCTTGATTTGTCATCATGCTTGATATAAAAGCAAATGCATCTGCGAGTCTATTGTCCTTTCTTGATATATTTCTCCATGTTATTTTTGGAATTCTCGCAGACAATTCTTCAACAAGTTTTTTGTATTTCTTCAAGGATGGTTCATTTGTTGTGTATTCTCCTTTTATCTGGCGAATAACCAATTGCGAATCTCTAGTAATTCTTGCATTTTCTAACTTCATTTCTATTGCAAATTCTAGAGCATGAATCACAGCTTCATATTTTGTCTCATTATTAGTAGATGCAAACTCCAATCTAAATGAAAAAGCCATTTTTTCTCCTTATGGCGAGATAAAAACAACTCCAACCCCATTACCTTCTCCATTTGATGATCCATCCACTAATATCTCCCACCTGTTGGGTTCTGTTAATAGTTCTCTTGGGTGTCCATGTTCTTCTTCTATATCGATAATTTCTTCCACTGCTTCGTCATCTTCTAAAGGAAATTCAGCTAAGAAATCTGCTATAACTTGTGATTTTGGTGAAGATAAAATGTCATATTTAATATCAAAGTGCCCTACTTGTGCATTCCATCTTTCAACCCTGCCTGATCTTTTTGAATTCTTCATTACCGACTCAATTGGCACTCTTGTTAATACTTTTACCTTATGTGCTTGAAAGTAAATGCGAAGTTTAAAAGTTGCATGAACCAATGCTAGAATTAACTTCTCAATCTTTGAATAATTTCTCTCTGCAGAATTAAATGTCTTGCTGATATAATAAATTGGTTTTTCTACCCCTACATCTACTCGCAGCAATACTGCACTTAGCGCGTGCGCAGTTGTTGCGAGATAGATCAATAGTTCTTCTCCTGGCTCTGCTTTCTGTAAGATTGTTGTGTTCATTAAATGTTCTTTAATCCCTTGAAAAGCCTTTTCACATTCATCCGTCCACTTGAATTTTGTTCCCTTCTTGAGTATATTGAAAAAATGTTTGCACTTGTCTGAGGATCGCGAGATGAATCTTCCTAACGAGGCTAAGAGTCCATTTAATTTTTGCACATCTTTTACTGTTGCAGGCGTTGGCATGTCACGAATTGATTGTACCTTTTCTGGATCAACTTGTATTCCTTCTTTGTACACAATATACCCCAAAAAATTTCCTGAAGTTACTCCAAAAGTACACTTGTTAGGGTTCACTTTGATGTTAAAATGCCGCATTTAATCGAAAATCTCCTTCAAATCCTGTATATGGTCTTTAGATTCTTTACTTTTGATCAACATATCATCCATATATACTTCTAATGTTTTGTGTATCCATTTCGCAAACACATTCTCCACCATTCTTTGATATGTTGCACCAGCATTTCGCAAACCAAAGGGCATCTTTGTATAATAGTATAACCCTCTTGGAGCAAAAAATGCGGTGTGTTCTTGATCTTCTTCAGCGAGGGGAATTTGATTATATCCTTTATATCCATATAATGAAGATATTCTAGCATTTCCCGCTGCTGACTCAAACATTTGTGGAATATCTGGTAATGGAAAACTATCTTTAGGACAAGCTTTGTTTAAATCGGTAAAGTCTATGCAAATTCTTATTCCCTTGTTCTTCTTTGGGACCACCACCATATTTGCAATCCATTCTGGATATTTTGCTTTCCTTATAATTCCTGCGTCAAGCATTTTATGTAACTCTTCTTCTATTTGGGAATGATATGTTGTTGCAATCTTCCTTATTCTTTGTTTAAATGGTCTTGCATCTTTATTAATTTCTAGTTTATGACACGCTACCGATGGATCTATGCCTGGCATCTCATACATGTTCCATGCAAAGATGTCTTTATATTCTCGCAAAATATTTATGGTTCTATCTTCTTCATCTGTATCCATTTTAGCTCCAATTTTCAGCAACTTAGGTTCTTCTTCACTCCCAACATTTACTTCCTTAGTTGGTTCTGCTGCGATGTAACTGGCCTCAGGTTCTCCCATTGGTTTTGGTGTCTTCATTGTTCTCGCAGGTTCATCTCCTTCTTGCGAGATTTCACTGGGTATTCCTTTTCCTTCTTTTTCTCTTATCAAATAAACTTTAAATTCTTCTTCTTTCTTTGTTTTTCTAGCCACTTTTCTGCGAGATTTTCGCAGTTTTGGACGTTCTTCATAATTTCTTACTTCAATTTGATAGCACATCTTCGCAAGATCTGTGTCTCCTCTAATTTCTCCAACTCCATTGGGCATAGGAAATTTGATGCATTTATGCAATGTTGATGCTACGGCCTTGATTGCGTGTATCCATGGTGTAGTTGCAGAATAACCTACAACTACACCCTCAATAGAATTAGTAAAAACTCAAGAAGTTCTTGATGATGAATAACAATTTTCTTATTAATGTTCTCAATTGATCACAAAGAAGTATCTAAATGGAATTAGAATAGTTACAACTTTCTCTATTCTCTTTCCTCAAATATTTTCTAACACTCACTAAAAGAACCTCCCGAATTTTACATTTGAACTCCTATTTATAGTAAAATTTATACAGCTGTTCATGAGTTACGAAGTATCGCAACTCATGCTCGCACAATTACTCCATCCTCGTAAAACTTCATATTTCTCCACGCTTCTTCTATCATCGTATCATTTTATAACTCTTTTCTCCTGATACTCGTGAAATATTATCTTGCGATATTCAGTACCTACATCTTGCCTCTTCTCATGTCAATTCTACGAAGAAGAAATGATCATGAGAACATAACCGTTACTTAGTCTTTTGAAATTTTGACACGTCTTTTGTAACCGTTCTTTTTTAGTTATTCCCTTATATAACTCCTTCGTACTCTCTTTCTTTTCTTCTTCTTATTTCCGCAATTCTATCTTCTACTCATACTCTCTATCACTATTTTCTCTGCAATTTTTTCTTCTACTGTATCTTCATGAGTTCTCCAAGGTAATTTCCCTCTATCTTTGCGTATTTCATTTGTTCTCCTCTTTAATTTCTGTATGATTTGTTGTCTGATTTTGGTTAATTTCAGCAAAATAACTTCTCAGATGAAATCTCAATTAAAGAATCCAAGCCTTAATCCACGAAGAAGAAAATCTGAGAATCAAAAGGTAGTTAAAATACTCTGTCTTCTTTCCTGAACAATATATTGTTGCCTCAGTTTTTAATCTACGTTTTGATTCGCAGGTTGACGAAAAACCAAATCCAAGCAAGAGATCCCGAATAACTAAACCCACACCATTAATTCCGATTGATGATTTCCATCCTGAAGTTGATAAGGAATTTTCCTCTCCTCCTGGTGAAAATGCTTCTTCAAATACTCCTGCCTCTACTCCATTACCTGCTTTTCAATCTCCTATCAATGTTAATTTATCAACACTTCTTCAAGACCAACCTTCTCAAAATATTTCTTCAACTTCTTCAATTGAAAAACAATCCTCGCAAAATATTCCTTCAACTTCTTCTTTATAAAAACCTGTCTTATCACCCAAATCCTTTGAGTACTATTTCTCCAGACAATTTGCAGCTTGCTCTCATTCCTTCAAATTCTTCTCCTCTTCCTCAAGAAATTCGAGATGGAATTTATTCAACTTTCCGAATGTTATCTGAGGTTTTGACCAATACTGCGAAATCTACTAATGTTCGTTCGCAATATGAATTTTGCGAAGTTCTGAATAATTTCTTCAATCCAGACATTTCTTCTTCACGTCAATCCTTGGAAAAAGAAATTGAATTACTTCGCCATTCTTTGAAAGCTTCTCAAGCAGAATGCGAGAATCTTCGTAAAGAAAATCATCATCTTCAAAATAATTCTCTGGACTGTGCGATTCTTCGCAAAAGAAATGATGAACTGAAAGGTATGATTACTATCCTCATATTTTCTCTTTTATTTATTTATATTCTTCGTATGCTTGAAACATCCATTAAAACCCGTTCCCCTTTATAGAATCCATCCAGAAATGTAGAAGATTGGTACTTCACCATGAATCAGATGCAACAGAATATCGAACCAAGCATGAAAGCCTCTCAAACCAATTCTCCCATTTATCTGATCTTTACTCGTGTGCTCTTGACAACTCTGATGCTCTTTTTCAAGAGAATACTCAATTAATATATGATCGAAATTTTTTGAATGATGACATATCTCAACTTTTTTCTTCTTTAACCAAAGCTAATTTAAGAATAGAAACCTTATTATAAGAGAACAAAACCTTATCAGAAGAGAAATGTTCGTTTTTGAATACAATGATTGTTTCTTCGCAAGAATTAAAGACTCTTCAGAATAAATGTTGCGATCAAGAAAATCTTCTTTCTTTGTTGAAAGGTGAACTTGAGGAATTAAAGAAGTCTTGAGATCTTTGGAAAGAAATTCTTTTGTTGTTGAGAAGAATTCCCTTATTAATAAGAATATAGTCTTGTGTGCTAAGAAGAATCAACTTGAAGAAGATTACTCATCATTAAAAAGTCTTAATTCCAAACTTGCGAAGGATAAAAATTTTCTCCTTTCTAAAGATCAAAAGCTTCAATCTCGACTTAAAGGATTAGTTGGTGATGGTTTTGATAATGCGATGAATCAGATGAAGAACTGTTGTCTATCTTTAACTCAATCTCTTACTTCGCAAAGAGAAGGTAGTCATTAAAATTTGACTGCCTCTGGTACATCTTTAAATTTCATTATATTCGCAAATTTTATTCTTTGAACTTTGTTTTATTTGCAGAATCTGAGAATCATCTTCGTAATGCAAAAGCTGGATTAGAAGCCTCCTGTTCTGAGCTTCGTAAGAAGAATGCCTTGCTTTCTACCCGCTTAATCAACTCTCGTGATCGTGCTACTCGGAGATTCAACTATCTTGCTTATTCCAAGGATATCGAAGATACCAATCATCAAAAAGCTATACTTCGTGAAAGTCACCTGAAAGCTCAAGTTTTTGCGAATAAAATTCTCTTATCAAGAGGCTTGCCTCCTGTAAAGATTACTCCTCTGACGATGAAGTTGCTCGTGAGCCTGATAGTGATTTCGATCATGAGAGTGATGATGAAGATCTTGATGATGAGGAAGAATCTATTCCTCAAGTAGATGTCCCTGCTGCATATTCTTCCAAGGATGATATCTCGCAAAAGTCGAAGGCTGCTAATGACTCCTCTGATCTTAAATATCCAACACAGAGTGTTGATGAAGCATGATAATATTCCGTGTTCAATTTATCATTGGATCTCCTTTCTTTCTTTCTTCTGAATTCCTTCCCTTTATTACCGTTGGTTTCCTTTTTTGCGAACAATTCTATTTTTTGAGAAGTACATTTGATATTTTACGAAGATAATCTATCCTTTCTTTTTGATATTTTGCGAAGATAATTTAACCTTACTTTGACTAAATTTGCCCTTTTTGATCATGTTAAGAGAAATAATATATAACTCACAAATAAAGCTTAGTATATCCTTTTCCCCTTATTATTTCTCTTTAAATGATTAAACATTGTTTGAAGTATTAAAATATCTGCCTCAGTTTATCTTGCGAAGTTTCAACCTTTGTAGAAGTATTAGAAGTACCAAATCCATCAAATGAAGAGATATAAGAAGTATTAGAAGTATTCAATCTACCAAATGAATTATTAGAAATATACAATTCCCTTTTTCGTATTAGAAGTACTCGATCCCCCAAATGAAGAGATATAAAAAGTATTAGAAGTATTCAATTCATCAAATGAAGAAATATAAGAAGTATTCGATCGAAGTATAATGATTATTTAACTTTCACCAAATGAAATATCCATTAAACAAGTATAATTAATATGAGATATTCTTGAAGAATTATAAGAAGTATTCAATCTTTTTGTGAAATATTCAATATATGGAAAAGTATAAGAAGTATGTAATTCTCGTAAACTTTTACGAATATAAACTTATCTATATTTGATTGTTATCAAAATCGCATCTTTTGTTAAGTCTTCATTAAAATTCTTCAATAATGTTGTCCTTTTTTCCTAGGACTTCTCGTAAAATTCTTCAATGATATTGCCAGAGCTATCTTCTCTTCAAAATATCTTGATGTATATTCTTGTAAAATTTCTTCAATGATATTGATGTAATAAATTTCATTAATTTCTGTGGTCTTATCATGCCTTCCTAAGTAAAGGTCTTATTTTGCCACCTCTTTTGTATTGATTATTTGCGATAATATGACAAGTCTGAACATTCTTGCGAACATACAACCTCGTGACATTATCGTCGTGTGATGAAATCGCAGGACGTTCTTACATTTTCATGCAAAAACCCATTGATCTCATCTTAACTTCTTTGTATAGTATTTTAGCCTCTTCAGGAATTGTTGCGACAATATGACAGGCCTAAATATTCTTGCGAACAGGAAGCCCCATGACATTGTCGTCTTGCGATGAAATCGCAGGACGTCTCTACACTTTCATGTAGCGACCCATTGATCTCATCTTAACTTTATTATGTTCTGCGAGTTCTTTATTCTTTTCTTTCTGTCTTTCTCTTTTTTTTTTTTTTTTTTTTTTTAGAAGGCTCGCAGAACTTCATTTGTTGCACAAATATGACAAGCCTTTATGTTTTCGCAAACAAGAAGCCTCGTGACATTTGCGTCTTATAGCACTTATCAGCTCCCTAATGGAGGGTGCTGCCCTTTATCTTCCCCCTGATTGCCCCTTCAAGGAAGCGTACATCGACCATACAAGGTTAGCTCTTCCCATTCGGTTCTGCCAACAACCAGCTTTTGATCGCAACCTCTTATCCGTTTTGCCTATAGGGCTTATAGTTACGAGGTTGCACCCTATGGGGTATCTTTGGGCCAAGTGCATCATTTTCCAAGACTTGTCAAAAATGGCAGATGTGGTTCAACCTCACCCGGCACTCTTGACTCAACCGTGTACCTCGGCGCCTTGATCGTTTTCTGCACTTCTTGGGAAAGACAGTATGCCTTAGTCGCCCAGCCTAAATCTTCTTACACCGCATTTTATATTGCGTAATGTCGTTAGATTAGGTGAGAATCCAAGGTGTCTAACCCGGATAGGTACCCCATTATTGGGTTGTACCCCAAAATTTTTACCATGTACTAAGGGCCCTTGGTGGTGTTCCGGTTACCCTTAGCCACGTTATAGGTACCCCCTTAAATGACGTACTTTAGGACTTTGCCTCTTACGAATTATAGCTTCGCGAACTAGGGTGTACGCCACAAAGGTTTGCCTGTATAAAACTTTCTGCGTCTCTCTTTCTTTTTTGGAGGCTGATCACAGATTGCGGTCTTTTATTCGCAAATTAATGAAATTTTAATTGAAATATAAATTTTGAAAATTCGTAACTTTTCCCAATTTCCTGCGAGCAAACAATATTCGTAAAAAATTTCATGAGTTTTATGGGTAATACCTTTTCAAATATAGCCTGTTCCAAGGTCTACCGAGCCTCAAACCCATGTCTCTCCCTTCTGGATCCATCATCCGATAAGCTCCGCTTCCTACAACTTCTTTAATAACATATGGTCCATCCCATTTTGGTGCTAATTTCCCTCCACTTTCTTTTTGATATCGAGGTGTTTCTCGCATGACCAAATCACCTGGTTTATATTCACGTTCAATGACTCTCTTGTTGTATTCTCGAGCTAATCGTTCTTGATAAATCCTCATATGGTGCAACACCTTTTCTCTTTTTTCTTCCAAATCATCCAATTCTCGTAATATTACTCCCGCACTTAAATTTCTTTCCCAAGCTTCTTTCTTTGTTGTTGGAATTACAACCTCTGTGGGTATCTTTGCTTCTACTCCATATGTTAGACAATAAGGAAACATTCCAGTTGCTTCTCTTCTAGTTGTATTGTATGCCCAAACTGCGCTAGGTACTTGCTCGCACCACCCTTTGATATGTCCTTCTAATTTCTTTTTGATTGTATATGCGATTGTTTTATTTGTTGCTTCAGCTTGTCCATTAGCTTGTGGATATAACGGGTTGACTTCCCACATTTTATTCTAAAAGCACCGAGTAAAATCTCTATATTCTCCCCTCAAATTGTTTCCCATTATCGATACTAGTTGCTTTGGAACCCCGTACATGCAAAATGAGGTTCTCAAATATAAACGTAAAAACATCTTTATCACGAATATGTTGTACTGCTTTTACTTCTGCGAGCTTCGTGAAATAATCTGTTGCAACTATCAAGTATCGCCTTTGTCCAGATCCAGGTATAAATGGCCCAACAATATCCAACCCCCATTTACCAAAAGGCCAGCAGCTTATTGAAGAAGTTAATGTAGCCCCTGGTGCATGAATTCTTTTACCATGTCGTTGGCATTCCTTGCATCTTCGTACGAATAATTTTGCGTCTGTATGCATATAAGGCCAATAATATCCTTGTATCTTTGCTCTATATGCTAGAGATATTCCCCCACTATGATTTCCATCTTCTCCTCCATGTAACATCTTCAATATCTTTTCTCCTTCTTCGCGAGTTAAGCACCTGAGAGGTGGTCCACTAAAAGATTTCATGTATAAAATTCCTTCTCGCAACTCATAGTTTGTTGCACGACTCTTTAGTTTATGTGCTTCTAGTCTGTTCCTGGATGTTTCTCCTGTTGCGAGGTATTCATGAATTTCTTTTCTCCAATCTGCGATGTTGTTTGATAATTCTCTTTCTACTTCCATCGCAACAGCTTCTTCAATTTCTTTCTCTTTGTCCACTGATGGGTTTTGAATTGTTTGTATTTGGATATTTCTTATATTTGGATTTGTCATCATGCTTGGAATAAATGCAAAAGCATCTGCGAGACGGTTATATTTTCTTGATATATGTCTCCATTTTAATTTTGGTATCTTCGCAGATAATTCTTCAACGAGTTTCTTGTATTTCTTCAAAGAAGATTCATTTATGGTATATTCCCCTTTAATTTGACAAATCACTAATTGTGAATCGCTTGTTATCCTTATACTTTCAAGCTTCTTTTCCATTGCGATCTTTAATGCATGCACTACAGCTTCGTACTCTGTTTCGTTGTTCGTGGATGCAAATTCTAGTCTGAATGAGAATGATGTTCTTTCTCCTTCTGGTGAAATCAACACGACTCCAATCCCATTTCCCTCACTATTGGATGATCCATCCACTAGAATTTCCCATCTATCAGGCTCTGTTAACAAGTCTTTTGGATTTCCAAATTCTTCTTCAACATCCATCATTTCCTCTCTTTGCTTCATCTTCTTCCAAAGGAAATTCTCGCCAAAAAATCTGCGACAACTTGTGATTTTTGCGATGACAACACTTCGTATTTTATCTTGTAATGGTTTACTTGTGCATTCCACCTTTCTATTCTTCCTGACCTTTTTGTGTTCTTCATGACTGATTCAATTGGGACTTTGGTTACCACTTTTATTACATGTGCTTGAAAGTATATTCGCAACTTGAATGATGCATAAACCAAGGCTAAGATTAACTTCTCCGTTTTGGAATAGTTATTTTCTGCTGCATTAAAGGTTTTACTAATGTAGTAAATGGGCCTTTCTACTCCTGCGTCTGCTCGTAACAGAACTGCACTTAGAGCATATGGAGTTGTTGCGAGGTATACCAGTAATTCTTCGTTTTTCTCTGGTTTCTGTAGTATAGATGTATTTGCGAGGTATTCTTTGATTCCTTGAAAAGCTTTTTCACATTCATCAGTCCATTTGAATTTTGCTCCCTTCTTAAGTATGTTGAAAAAATGCTTGCACTTATCTGACATTCGCGAAATAAATCTCCCAAGTGAAGCCAAGAGTCCATTTAGTTTTTGTACTTCTTTTACCGTTGCAGGTGTTGGCATGTCACGAACTGCTTGGAATTTTTCTGGATCAACTTGTATTCCCTCCTTCGATACTATGTATCCCAAGAACTTTCCAGATGAAACCCCAATTATACATTTCTCTGGATTTAATTTGATGTTGAACTTTCTCATTTGCTCAAATATTTACTTCAAATCTTGCACATGGTCTTTAGCTTCCTTGCTTTTTATCAACATATCATCTACATATACCTCCAAAGTTTTATGTATCCACTTCGCGAACACTTTTTCAACCATACGTTGATATGTAGCACCCGCATTCCGCAAACCAAATGGCATCTTCACATAACAATACAAACCCCTTGGAGCAAAAAAGGCAGTATGTTCTTGATCTTCTTCTCATGAGTGATATTTGATTATACCCTTTATATCCATCAAGTGAAGTGACTCTATCATGACCTGCAGCTGATTCCACCATTTGTGGTATATCTGGTAATGGAAAACTATCTTTGGGACATGCCTTGTTTAGATCAGTGAAATCTATGCAAATTCTTATTCCTTTATTCTTTTTTTCTAACAATGACCATATTCGCAATCCATTCTGGATATTTTGCTTCCCTTATAATCCCTGCATCCAACATCTTTTGTAATTCTTCTTCTATCTGTTCATGATAATTTTGTGATATCTTCCTTATTCTTTGTTTGAATGGTCTTACATTTTTATCTATATTCAGTCTATGACATGCCATTGATGGATCAATTCCTGGTATCTCATCTATACCTCCTGCGAAGATATCTTTATATTCTCGCAAAAGATCAGTAGTCCTTTTTTCTTCTTCTTCATCCATCTTAGTTCCAATTCGTAAGAATAAAGGCTCTTCTTTACTTCCAATATTTATTTCTTTGGTTGGTTCAGCTGCAACATAGCTTGGACTTTGCTCCCCCATAGGTGTTGGTTCTTTAATTATTTTTGCTGGTTCCCCTTCTTTTTCTGTAATTTCATTTGGTATACCTCTCCCTTCCTTTGCTCTTATTGTATACACTCGGAATTCTTCTTCTTTTCTTGTTTCCTTCGCAAGTTTCCTACGAAGTTGTTTCTTTCTTGCTCTTCCTCCGCATTGTGTTACTTCAATTTGATAACAAAATTTTGCACTATCAAGATCTCCTTTTATTTCTTGAATTCCATTTGGTGTAGGAAATTTTATTTTTTGATGTAATGTTGAAGCAACAGCTTTGATCGCATGAATCCATGGCCTTCCTATCAGCATGTTATATGGAGATTCCATATCTATCACACACAAGATTACATGCATTTCGATTTCTCCTAGTAATACCCGCAGCATGATTTCTCCTTTAGATTTTGTTGTAGATTTCCCTAATCCATGAATAAGACACTTTGAATTTATGATTTTCTCATCTCTAATTCCCATCCCCTTAAGTGCATGATAGAATATAATATTAACAGAACTCCCTGTATCAACCAAAATTCGGTTTAATTTCCATTTTTCTTCAGCTTTCTTATCTTCTAGCATGATTGGCAATGTGATCACCAATGGTGAAGTGTGGTTCAAGTCTTCATTTGGAATTTCTGCTCATCGAAAATGTGATTTTCTCGCTTTTCCCATTCTTCTAAAGTTGTCATCTTTTCTTCCTCCATGATCTTTCTTCCTCTACAATCTCGCTTGTATATTTTTCCCTTCATATTACTATGAAATTCCTCAATCATTGTCTCTGTGATCATATTACATTCTTCTTTTTTGCCATCTCCATCTACTGACTTCATTTGATCTTCAAATTTTCCACAATTCCCTCAAATTTAGGCTACCACAATTCTCAAGTCCCTGTTTCTAGCGCCAATTATGTAGTTGCGTAATAACCTACAACTACACCCTCAATAGAATTAGTAAAAACTCAAGAAGTTCTTGATGATGAATAACAATTTTCTTATTAATGTTCTCAATTGATCACAAAGAAGTATCTAAATGGAATTAGAATAGTTACAACTTTCTCTATTCTCTTTCCTCAAATATTTTCTAACACTCACTAAAAGAACCTCCCGAATTTTACATTTGAACTCCTATTTATAGTAAAATTTATACAAAATTGTTCATGAGTTACGAAGTATCGCAACTCATGCTCGCACAATTACTCCATCCTCGTAAAACTTCATATTTCTCCGCGCTTCTTCTATAATCGTATCATTTTATAACTCTTTTCTCCTGATACTCGTGAAATATAATCTTGCGATATTCAGTACCTACACATGGTCTTCCCAATATCATGTTGAATGGTGATTCCACGTCTATCACACATAATGTTACTTGTGTTTCAATTTCTCCTAGCGGAATTCGCACCATTATTTCTCCCTTTGGTTTTGTTAAAGATTTTCCAAAGCCATGAATATGATATGTTGGACAGGACATTTCTTCATCTTTGTATCCCATTTTCTTAAAAGCATGGTAAAATATTATATCCACAGAACTTCCTGCGTCCACCAAAATTCTATTTACAACCCATTCTTCCGCAGATTTTGTTGATTTTCCTCTTCCCATGGGTATAGTGGATACTGTGATTATCAAAGGAGATGTGTGATTTAAATTTTCTTCTGGTATTTCTGTTGTTGTAAATGTGATCTCCTGCTTTTCCCAATCCTTTAATGATGATATTTTCTCCACCGTCATAATTTTCCTTCCTTCAAAATCCCGTTTATGTATCTTCCCCTTAATTTTCTCATGGAATTTATCAATCATTGCTCTCGTTACCATATCACATTCTAATTTCCTACAATTCTCTTTTGTTCTAATCATTTTCCTTCAACTATTTCACCGATTTGCTTACTTATCTTCTTGATTTTAAGTAACTTTCAACTTCTACTTTGCTTTTTCTATGATTTTCGTTAATTCAATCCCTGTTTCGGGCGCCAAAATGTAGTTGCAGGAAATCCTACACTACACCCTTGTTAAGATTTCATAATAATCAATCCATACTTAAAGATTAAAAATGACTCTTTATCATTTAATTCTCAGAAATGTTTACAGAAGTGGAATAAATCAAGAACACAACTATTCTCTCAAAGTTTTTCTCTCCTCAAGAAAATCTTAACTCTCAAAAATACATCATCCTTCTCTGAATCTATAGGAACTCTTTATATAGGAAATTACATAGTGGATGACAGCTAAGTTTTCCCTTTATTTCGGATCTACTCTGCGATCTTATCGCGAGCATTGTAACCATCGCAGGACAAACACGCTCTTCTTATGCTTCTTCAATCGTCAGCTATTACGTCATTCTTTAACCTACTCTGCAACACTCGCAAAATCTTGTTGAAGAGCTCGCGGTATTCTCGCAAAAGTGTTGTTTATTTCGCGGGAATATCATTATAGCGATATTCTGGTCCTACAACAATTTCTCCTATTCCATGGTCGAATCCACGGCCTAATCCCATGGAATGGCAATAACAGTTGCTCTGATTCCATGGTCGAATCCACGGCCTGATCCCATGGAATGGCAATAACAGTTGCTCTGATTCCATGATCGAATCTACGACTTGATCTCATGGAATAGCAATAACAATTTATCTCATTACTCCGATTTCATGATCGAATTCACTGCTAATCTCATGAAATGGTAATAGATAGTTTTATTACTCTGATTCTATGGTCGAATCCATGATCCCATGGGATGGTAATGCCTATTTTATTATTCCGAGTTCATGGTCGAATCCACGATTGATCCTATGAATTGATAATAAATAACTACTTATTTTATTGTCTCGTTTCTTGAATTATGTTACACTTAATTTCATGGATTAGCAATATATACTCAACAACCGGGCATCTGGACCATCCCTGAGTAACCCCATGAAAAATGGTGTAAGTATACTCAACAATGATGCACGACTGAGCACCTGGATGCACGAACGAGCATCCAAAAACATGAATAGATGAGGTATCCTACGCAAAACAGGAGAAAACAACAAATATTAATAAAATAATAATAAAGAACGTCCAGGGGCCGGGCCCACCGGCCGGCCGGTCCCCATACTTCTTTCATTATTTTGCCCTATTTTGTTATTTTCATGAACTCATGAAAAACTCCTTGATTTTAGCAACTTTCCTTGTTTTTGCAAAATTCATGAACTCTCCATAACTTCATGAATTCATGATAAATAATAATACTCCCTCTGTTTCTGAAAGACCGTCCTCTATTCCTTTTTTGTCAGTTTCAAAATTGTGCCCAGCTTCTGTTTATAGTCATATTTTTTCAATGAACTCTCTAATATACCCTTGAATTCTTTATATTCATAAATCCATTTTTAACGTGACCCGATCTAAAATATTAACGAAATTAGTATAATTAAGGAAACAAATATATCCTTCATTCCTTTTAAGAAAATATACATTTAACTCTAGAAATTAATTTCCTTATAAAGTTTATACTTCATAAATTCGATATCTTTTAAATTTTCCTTTTATATTTCGTATTTATAATTCTCACAACAATTTTGGATAGTCTTTATTACTAGCATTTTTATTAAAATAAAATAGGTAAGTAACTAAGGGTAGTCAAGTAAAATAGTATGGTCTCCTTAATATTTTAGAAAAGTCAAAGAGGACTGTCTTTGTGAAACGGAGGGAGTATTATAAAATAAGGAAAGGTGTATGGGACCGGGCAACATGGCCGGCCGGCCATGCGCTAGTCGTGACCGGTCCCACACCATACAATCCTTAGCCTTTATAATCATTATTCCCCAATTTCACGAAAATCCTCTGTTTCAACAAAAACTCATGGATTCTTCATAACATCATGAATTCATGAAAATCAAGAGTATAAAGCACAGTTTGGATAACTTAGCATGTGTAAGTGTTGGTCCAGATTTATCTAAAGGGAAGATAAATCTATGATTATGGTTTATTCAAATTAAATATTAGTTAGTATAAGTGTTCTATTAATTGGTGTCTCACTAATTTCTCATGATAAATGATTTATTAGTTTTACATCATAAATGTTCCTTATTTAATATTAATACATATTTTCATCAATAAATAATTTTGACAAAAATTATTTCAATATATATTAGTGGTGGCGGTGGTAGTAAAAGAAGAAGTAGGTGGTGGAAGCGGTGGCAAGTGTTACTAAGTGGTGGAGGCAGTAACAATAGTTTTGGTGGAAGAAATAGTGGCACTGGATGGTTTTAATGGAGGTGGTATTGGTTTTTTCTTTTTGAATCAAAAATAATAAGAAAAAAATAATTACATGACGGGTAACATTATATTGTGAAAAATATAGTTGGTTGTTTTCGACACGATCAATAAAGGCGGGTAAAAAAAAATTTAGGATGATACCAAATCATATAAGTCAAAATAGTTGTTTATAGTACCACTGCTATCTTTGGTAACCGTTCGTAAGCATGATTTTCAATATTAACAAAAAACATATAGTTGAATAAATTAATTGACGACCTAAGTTCGTTAAACCTAAACTTTATACATGACGTCTGGGATTAAAAGTTATGAGTGTGCCCAATATTCTACGAGGGATGGGCAGTGGTGGGGAAAGAAGTGATATCTGGTGGTTTTGTGGTGCTGGCTGGTATTGATGAGTAGTAATTGACTATATTAATTATGTACCGCTACAAAAGTGTAACAATATAAAGTAGAAATGTAGTTGATCGTCTTAATGCTAATAATATAAACTTGGTTAAAATACATGAAAATTAAGAAGAAGAAAAAATCATTTGGATGCCACGTTATATAATAAATACTAAAAATTACATATTTAGTATCAAGATTTCTCCCTCCAATAGATAAATCTACGGTTGTATTGAGATCCCGTAAGCAGAGCGCGAGTTGGTCTTGGAATTCTGAATGATAATGAATATAATGAAACACTCCCTCTGGGTTTCTCCAATGAAAACCGAAACCTTCTAAAAAATAAATAATCAATCGAACAACACCTAGATGGAGCGCATCATCACCAATGTAAACTCCTCTGAATTGCTACATATCCATTGAAATTTCTACAGATTAATTTGGTGATTTCGACCTACCGTAATTTTTAACAAGGCATGCAATTAAATCTCTAATAGTGATTTTAAAGGTATTTAATAATTATGAAATTCTCTTATAAGTTTTGTTTACGCAAGTATTGATTTAAATTGGGTTCTTTTATATTTTTGTTTTAAGTTGATGACTTTTTAATTTGAATACATGTTTGGTTAACAAAATTTGATACATATATGGTACTTTCTTTTTAACACTGATGTTAGTCTCTCATTTTCCCCATTAGCACTCTGTTTCGATCCCGTGTTTCTAGACATTATTTGACTAATGTTGGGGTATTTGTTTAATCTCAAGGACGATTAAATCCAGTGTGTGCCGAGGTGTCGAATCTCGCAAAATAATATTTCTCTACTTTTTACACTAGCAAGTAGTATAATGTAAGCAGGATCGTCCCAAGGGAGGTGTGAAGTTTCTAGTTGTTAAGAAAATACTCTTAGCAAAGATGATTATGTTGTAGAAAATCTGAAAATTGTAAAATGTAACCAAAGATGAGATGTGATTGATTAAAGGTTCATTCTAGACCACGGAATACAAACCAAATTGATAGATATCTATGTTCTTCACATTATCATGTTACTAACAACCCTAGAATAATTAGTACGCTCAACTATTCCGTTACTATCTCCTAGATCACCGGATACGGAAGCGCTCGACTACCGGTTCCTACTTGCCAAGTTTCCTAGAGGTACGCTTACTAGGTGTGACTTAAACAAATGCTCTAAGTTAATGAGATAAGGTTTCTCCTAGTGATGAACTCAAAAGCATGAATCACCTACTAGTGTTGATTTCTACATATGGACACTTAACAAAGTCCCATCATCAGTACCCACATATTGCTACTTGTGTTTATCTTCTCTAGACAATTACGGGTCGAAGAAAATCTAAACTAGCAAATAGATTAAGAATTAATGATTCAATTTCGAACTTAAACCCTTAACAAATAATCCATAGACAATATTAGAATTGTAGAAAATCAATCAATAACATAAATGAATGCAAGTGAACAAGTTATTTCATATCAAATATAGATTCATATTTCTAAGCTTCAAATCGCCCTTAATCAAAGAGAGTTTTAGTTACTCATAATATTGGAGTTCATAATCAAATATAATAAATGAAATAATGAAGATAAAAATGAAAGAATAGCAAACCCTAGTTCCAGCTCTCTGCAAAACTCCCAGTAGAATAGAAAATACGTGATAAAACAAAGTGTAGCAATCCTCCCTTTTGTAGCTTTTTTTCTCAAATTAGGTCATATCCCCAAAAGTCCAAGCCCAATGTATTCACCAAGCCCACATAGTTCATGTGTGAGATTATCCCAGTAGAAAACATGCCATATAATAGTCGCCGGAAATATGGGTGTATTGCCGGAAGTTGGCCGCCGGCACGGAATCCAGTCACCGCAAAATCTCAGATATCCTGCAAGTATCAATAGTCGACCGGTAACTCTTCTATGATTCAAATGGGTGAGTCAGGCTCATATCTGTGTCATAAATCAACTCAGTACTAAGCCAGAGCTGTCAAAGCCTGTGCCATATAAACATTGCACAGGTCAGTACTTGCTGTGGCTCAATACCCCACCAGCAACTTTGTCACTTTCCATCCCTGTTACCAGCTACACTTGCACTTCCTTGGTTCCTGCAACTCAGTTGCAAGATCAATTCTTGGATGCAATACATCATTCTCTACACTTGCATTTCCACCAGTTCATACTCCACCTACACAGCAACACCTGCAATATTAGTTCATTGAAGCATCTCCCATATTTGCTCCCTGTCAACCTTTCTAAACGAGACAATCTCGTTTTGTTCTCTCACTCGGACTCCACTACGCTATTGAGTTTTCGAACTTCCATCAAATAAAATGGCAGCAACCCCTCTCTGCGATCACCAAGCTCGAATTCTCATTCTTCATTAATCATCACTGCGAGCTTCATTCGCTTCCATTCTCCGTTTCCAACCATTACCTCCATCGACAGCGAAGCAACATTACCAACCCCATCATTCCATCCTTCCCTGACCATGGCATCTTCATAACTTTGAGCTTCACAATCAGAGCTGCACTTGGATGCATCATCTCTTCCAATCTCAATAACAGAACCCATCAAATCTTTACAGCTCCACCTCAGTTCACACCACCAGCTCCCCTTTTTGCGACTTTGCAAATTCTCCTCATTGCAGCATACCTGTGCTTCATTAAACTGCAACCTGATTACAACTTCCATAAACCATCCAACTACACAACCAACAGTGACCCATCCAACCAATTACTCATGGCTAGCTGTTGGCAAGGCTGGTTTCGGCTAATTGTTGGCGCTGAACTTGATTTGTGCAATACTGATGGTTCAGGAATTTCATCGAACATGTTGTGTACATTTGCTGGTAATACCAGGATCAACTACTGTTGATTCTTCAAACCATTCCATCTCCTTCCCTGCGAAGATTTCACATTCAACACACACCCATTCATTATAATCATAAATCTCACAGTTTGTAGCACGGATCAATGGCAGCAAACACTTGCTTTAACTAAATTCTGGCTGCATAACTCTGTCCCAGTGCTTTCCAAAACCAAACCAAACTATCCAAAATTGAATACCCAATCTTTATTTCCTTCTCAGCTTCAATTCAACTCCTAATTCAGTCGTGACAATGACTTAGCAAAGGCACCTGGTCTGGAGACAGAGACATGGAAATATAACCAAGTCTTCATCTCTGTTTTCTCGGCAGTGAAATCCAGTTCATTTCCGCGTCCTTTTGTCGGCTTCAGATGAGACTCTCAACTCTTGGGAGCTGAGAGTTGAACCATGGCTATCAGTCACGGCAAGAATCTTGGTTCAACAGCTTTTGGTCCTCATGGTTCAGTGAGAATAAAACTGAATACTGCGTTTTCCTTTGACCTAGTTGTAGTTATAAAGGAAGATGTGCCCCTGAGCAGAAAGTAGGTATTCTTTAGTGAACTGCAGCTGGAATTCAGTGACTGCCCTGCGTGAACTCCACTAATGCCTTTGTGGTCAAGAATTATACACACTTCCTGTCTTTCAGCAGATGTCAGTGAGCCATATAACTCATATTATGCCCATGATAACTGGCCAGCACCTGTGTCGCCTTGAATTAGTAGTCCACAGCCGCAGAGAATTACTATCGCTTCCCCTTTCGACGCTTTTTCTTCCTTTGCGCAAATTCAAGCCATTGTACCTAAAAAGAAATAAAAGATACGTAATATACAAAAATACAAGAAAAATAGTAAGGAAAATCATGAGAAACTGATATTCAAATGATATATTTTAGGCACCTATCAAATTCCCCACACTTCATCTTTGCTAGTCCTCGAGCAAACAAAACTAAACTAAAATACAACAACTCTTTCTCGTCGAGATTACGGTTAATTTTAAGCATAAATAATAAGCCTTTAAACCCCTAGGTGTCCCTACTGGACGAGTTATAGTCTCGTGAAGGTTTACAAGAGGTATGCCTACAAAACCTATATTTCCAACTCCGTCTATTTGTGACAAATCAATGAACGAATCCAAAATGACTACAGGAGGAGATACCTTGCGCAAATTCAGTTCATATATAAGTGCATAAAGTTTTTCTTAGAAAGTCGAACAGACCACAATACTCGGAATCTGACTAACCACAATCACAATGAAAAGATTAAGAAGATGGATAAAGAGATAGATGTGGCGAATATTCACAAGTGATCGATGTATCCCATATCTGTCTGAAGGTCACCGCCAAGATGAACCTATGCATCCTATTGGATTGAGCTACTGGTTAATTCTAGTGTTAACACACTGGCATATACAAGGGAACCAGTGGTCAACAAACTTATTTCTACATCAACTCACTGGAATATACAAGTGAACCAGGAGTGACTTTATTCAACACAATAATAATATTATTTTTCTTTTCTTTTTCTTTTTCTTTTTCTTTTTCTTTTTCACTTTTTTTTTAGACGGCATGATTAGATCTTTTGGATCCAAGCGCATGCTTCTTGTCAGTAAGTACGTGATAGTTGCCTTGGATCCTGCATTCCACGCTTGTTTAGGCGACGGAGACAGGGACTACGTTTCACACATACTGCTATTCTCAAGTGTCATTTTTATTCCGTTTGGTCTAATTGGTCGGTCTCTTTTTTTTTTTTCTTTCTTTTAGCAACTCAATCACTCTATTTTATCCTAGAAGTAATAACAACTCGATTTTTAGTGACCCACCAAAGCACTTAGAGAACAATAGATAAATATGGAAAAATAAAAATAGAATGTGATATGGTGATATTCCGAGATATGGTAACAACTAACATATAATTTATAATTTCTGAGCCATGTTCGTCTTTGTTAATTAATGGGTTCCTCAACTCCTGCAATCACAATGGTTCCATCCACTAATAGTGTCATCCTAAAGGCATAAATTTCTAGATTTCGGAGTTCAAAAAGCACACTTTTTTCTTTGTTTTTCTATTTTTCTGATTTTTTTTAAAAAGGCATAAAACAAACTATACAAACATATAAATGCTCCCCCACACTTAAAATTTACATTGTCCACAATGTAAAATTTAGTCATTAAAAGTAAAGTTCAAGGTGGGAAATCACAAATGATATGCAAAAACAAAGAAAATAAAGATAAAATGCTGAAAAATAAAAAGATAAAGGATAAAGATACAAAACCGGTGGGTTGTCTCCCACTTAGCGCTTGGTTTAACGTCGTCAGCCCGACGTTCAGCTTCAATTACTCCTCCAGAGGGAGTGGATCACTCAATGTGATCATATCCTGATTCTCCGTCACAAACTGCTCATAGTATGGTTTCAAGCGATGGCCGTTAACCTTGGAAATCAGACCTGTTTTGGGACTAGTAATCTCAACTGCACCATGCGCAAACACATTAGTAACAACAAATGGTCCAACCCATCTGGACCTAAGTTTACCCGGAAAAAAATTTAAGACGAGTATGGAATAAAAGTACTTTTTGCCCTACTTCAAAACTCTTTCGGGAAATCATCTTATCATGGAAAGCTTTGGTCTTTTCTTTATAAATGCGTGAACTTTCATATGCATCATTTCGTATCTCTTCTAACTCATTGAGTTGAAGTTTCCTAAGTTCACCAGCTGCATCTAATTCCATATTACATACCTTGATAGCCCAATAAGCTTTGTGTTCAAGTTCGACGGGAAGATGGCAAGGTTTACCATAGACAAGCCTAAAAGGAGACATACCAATTGGTGTCTTATAAGCTGTCATATACACCCACAAAGCGTCATTGAGTCTATAACTCCAATCCTTCCTTGTAAGTTGTAACGTTCATCGTCTTCTCTAAGATGGTCTTAATCTCCCGGTTGGAAATTTCAGCTTGTCCACTCATTTATGGATGATACGGTGTGCCAACTTTACGAAAAATGGTGTACTTCTTTAGGAGAGCGTGAAAGGATCTCTTGAAGTGCGAGCCTCCATCACTAATCACCACTCGAGGTGTACCAAACCTAGAAAAGATATGTTCCTTCACAAACTCACAAACAACATGAGAATCATTGGTGGGAGTGGCTTTAGCTTCCACCCACTTAGAAACATAATCTACAGCAAGAAGTATAAAAAATTTCCCATTGGAATTCACAAAAGGCCCCATAAAGTCTATACCCCAAACATCAAAAATCTCAACAAATGAGAATTGGTGTTTGCGGCATTTGGTTTCTAGCACCAAGGTTTCCTGTCCTTTGACACCTATCACAAGCTTTGCAAAACAAATATGCATCCTTAAACAATGTAGGCCAATAAAAACCACTTTAGAGAACCTTGAGGGCTGTCCTCTTGGCTCCGAAATGGCCACCACAAGCATATGAGTGACAAAAATTCAGAATTGATTGGAACTCAGATTCAAGTACGCACCTGCGGATCATTTGATCGGAGCAATGCTTCCACAAATAAGGTTCATCCCATATATATTGCTTGGCAATCTTCTTAAGCTTGTGTTTTTGGAATGTAGACATGGAACTAGGTACTTGACCCGTCACCAAGAAGTTAACAATATCAGCGTACCATGGAGTTGTGCCACCAACCGCAAAGAGTTGCTCATCCGGGAAGCTATCATGCAAAGGAATCGCTTCTTCGGACACAACCAATCTACTTAGATGATCCGCTACGGTATTCTCGCTGCCCTTCTTGTCCTTGATTTGCATGTTGAAATCTTGAAGAAGGAGTATCCACCTTATGAGCCTTGGCTTAGCATCCTTCTTTGTTATCAAGTATCGAAGTGCAGCATGGTCGGAGAAAACAACCACCTTTGTACCCACTAAATAAGATCGAAACTTCTCAAGTGCAAACACTATAGCAAAAAGCTCCTTTTCGGTTGTGGAGTAGTTGATTTGTGCTCCGTTGAGAGTTCGAGAAGAATAATAAATGGCATATGGAACTTTACCATCTCGCTGTCCCAACACGGCTCCAACGGCATAATCAATTGCATCGCACATCAACTCAAATGGCTTGCTCCAGTCGGGTGGTTTGATAATTGGTGCGGTAGTCAACAACTCTTTCAAGGTGTCAAAAGCTTCCTTGCACTCCTTGTCACAATCAAAGGCCACATCTTTTTGCAAAAGTCTACACAGGGGCATTGCAATCTTGGAGAAATCTTTGATGAATCTCCTATAAAATCCTGCATGACCAAGAAAAGAGCGAACCTCCCTCACATTTGTGGGGTATTGTAAGTTCCGAATCAAATCTATCTTAGCCTTGTCAACCTCTAACCCCTTAGAGGATACAACATGGCCTAGCACAATCCCATGAGTGACCATAAAGTGACATTTTTCCCAATTAAGCACAAGATTAGTTTCTACGCATCTTTTAAGAATAAGTGCAAGGTTATCTAAGCATTTGTCAAAAGAATCACCATACACGCTAAAATCATCCATAAACACTTCTATGATGCTTTCCACATAATCTGAAAAAATGCTTACCATACATCGTTGAAAAGTGGCTGGAGCATTGCACAAGCCAAATGGCATACGTCTATACGCAAAAGTGCCAAAAGGACAAGTAAACGTCGTCTTTTCTTGATCTTCCGGAGCTATTACAAGCTGGTTATAACCTGAAAAACCATCAAGGAAGCAATAATAAGCACGTCTATCCAACCTTTCAAGCATTTGATCAATGAATGGTAAAGGTAAATGATCCTTTCGGGTGGTAGAGTTGATCCTTCGGTAGTCAATTCAAACCCTCCAACCGGTCTGGATTCTAGTTGGAACCAAGTCGTTATCTTCATTTTTCACCACCGTGATGCCGGACTTCTTTGGAACGACTTGAATCGGAATCACCCATTTTCTATCGGATATGGGATAGATAATCCCAGCATCTAACAACTTCAGGATTTCTTTCTTGACTACTTCCATTATTGGAGGGTTAAAGCGACGTTGAGCTTCTCTTGTTGGTTTTGCCCCCTCCTCAAGAAGTATTCGGTGCATACATGTGGAAGGACTGATTACTTTGATATCGGCAATGGTCCATCCAATAGCAGACTTGTGCTCTTTTAGCACTCGAATAAGCTTCTCCTCTTGCACCTCGGTGAGGTTGTTGGCAATGATCACCGGTAACTCTTCATTGTCACCCAAATATACATATTTAAGGTGATCCGGAAGAGGTTTCAACTCAAGAGTAGGTGCCTGCACAATCGAAGGTAAACGTTTCTCATTAGTAATCGGCAAAGAAACATACGACGCATTATACTTAGGTGGAACTTCTTGTAATAAGTTAAGAGATAAAACAACCTCTTTAAGCTCATCACAAATAGATAATTCACTTTCAATGTCTTTGTATTTCCCATAACCTAAACCTTCGACTATGGTGTTTTCTAAAGCATCATCACTATTCAATTCAAACATCTTTTGAGCTAGAGAATCAATAATATCAATAGAAAAACATGAATTCACGTCACTAGGATATCTCATAGCCTCAAAGATATTGAAACTTATGATCTCATCATCAAATTCCATAGTTAAAGCTCCTTTGAAAACATCTATCTTGGTTCTCGCGGTTCTCATGAATGGTCTACCCAACAGCAAGGGGGTAGTCGATGGTGAATCCTCATCCATCATGATAAGAACATAGAAATCAGCCGGAAATATGAGTTGATTAACCTGCACCAAAACATCTTCAATAACCCCTTTTGGGTAAGAATTAGACCTATCAGCAAGTTGTATAACAATACCGGTATCTTTAAGAGGTCCAAGTTTCAATGATTCATAAACGGAGGCAGGCATAACATTAATGAATGCTCCTAAATCTAGCATAGCACGCTCAAACCTGACTTTACCAATAGTACATGGTATAGTGAAACTACCGGGATCTTTCAACTTAGGTGGGAGTTTATTTTGAAGATATGCCGAAGCATTTTCCCCCACACTCATCACTTCATTACCGGATAATTTATGCTTGTTAGTGCACAATTCCTTCAAGAACTTCGCCTAGCGCGGAACTTGCCTTATCGCCTCGATGAGTGGAATGTTCACTTCAATCTTCTTAAATATTTCCAAAAGTTCTTGGTACAATGTCTCCTTGTTCGACTTTTCAAACCTGCTAGGAAAAGGAGGAGTAGTAACATGAGTAGAAACACGAGTTTTAGAGTTAGAATTTATTACCGGATCAGCCTTTTTAGGGGCTGTTTCACCCTCTTCTCTCTCCAAATCAGGCTCATTGGACACCGGTTATGTTTCCGGTTTATCTACTTGCTTCCCACTGCGTAGCTCAATAGCATTGGCATTCTCCTTGTGATTTACTGTTTGAGAAGGAAGTTTTCCCTCTGCTTGTGCTTCCAATTTTCTCACGGCAGTATCTAATTAACCCATTTGAGTTCGGATGTCTTTCATATCCATATCTGACTTTTGCTTATCTTGCACCATTGTGTTGAGTATGAGATTCAACTTGTCATCTATACTCGTGCCTTGAGTCTCTTGACGTGGCTTTTGCAAGAAATGGTACCCACCTTGTTGATTAAAAGTAGGATTTGGAGCTGCAGCTTGCTTGTTGGCGTAGCTGAAATTGGGATGATCTCGCCAACCCGGATTGTATGTGCTAGAATATGGATCATACCTCGGCCTTGACTGATTTTGATACATGACATTTTCTTGCTCAACATCTTCGGTATATGATGATGATGGTATGACAGCCGCAGAAATTTGATGCATCATCCTCTCCATGTTGCCCATCCTTTGTTCCAAGTTTGAAGAATTTCCAACTTCATTCACCTTCCTTACCGCTGATTCATCTCTAGTGAAGAATTGTTGTGTATTTGCAGCCATGTTCTCTAAAAAGCTTGTAGCTTCCGCAATGGTCTTGTTGGTAAGTGCACCACCACTTGCGGCATCAATCAAATGTCTCTCAGTAGAAAGTAATCCTTCGTAGAAATATTGAATCACAAGTTGATCGCTGATTTGGTGGTGAGGACAACTAGCTAAAAGCTTCTTGTAGCGCTCCCAATACTCATGAAGAGTCTCTCCCGATATTTGCCTAATACCACAAATCTTTTTGCGAATAACAGCTGCTTTTGATGCTGGAAAATACTTCTCGAGGAACAATTTATTCATCCCATTCCATGTGGTTATGCTTCCAGCGGGTAAGCAAAAGAACCACTCTCCTGCAGAATCCAAAAGGGAAAAAGGAAATGCTGTCATCATAGCCATATCCGCATCTGCAGTTGCTTGCTTCATACTAGTTACAACATGATGAAATTGTTGTAAGTGACGATTAGGATCTTCTCCCGATAAACCTCTGAATTTGGGCAGAAAGTTAATCAATTGCGGCTTCAACTCAATGTTTCCATTCAGCTGAATACATAAAGGCTGCTGATCAAGGTTTGGAGAAGTGAGCTCCTTGAGTGTCCTTGGAGCAAGCGGTCGAGCTCCCATTGTGTTGTCTTCCTCTTGGTCCGAGTCCGAGAATTCACTTGGTGTAGAACTAGGAGGAAGTGCAGTGTTGATTGCTCGAATGAAATCTTTTAGCAAGGTGCCCGAACGAAGACGTATACCAATAGGACTTGGTTTGCCTTCTCCGCGCATTCACCAAAGAATTCGCACCTGAAAATCAGATTCTTAAAGATTGAATAAGTAAACTGAAATTGTAACCAAAAGAAAAAATAAAAACTAAGAATAAACAATAACAACTAAACTCGCCAGTGCCTCCCCGGCAACGGCGCCAATTTTGGCGAGATGTCGAATCTCGCAAAATAATATTTCTCTACTTTTTACACTAGCAAGTAGTATAATGTAAGCAGGATCGTCCCAAGGGAGGTGTGAAGTTTCTAGTTGTTAAGAAAATACTCTTAGCAAAGATGATTATGTTGTAGAAAATCTGAAAATTGTAAAATGTAACCAAAGATGAGATGTGATTGATTAAAGGTTCATTCTAGACCACGGAATACAAACCAAATTGATAGATAGCTATGTTCTTCACATTATCATGTTACTAACAACCCTAGAATAATTAGTACGCTCAACTATTCCGTTACTATCTCCTAGATCACCGGATACGGAAGCGCTCGACTACCGGTTCCTACTTGCCAAGTTTCCTAGAGGTACGCTTACTAGGTGTGACTTAAACAAATGCTCTAAGTTCTGTGAGATAAGGTTTCTCCTAGTGATGAACTCAAAAGCATGAATCACCTACTAGTGTTGATTTCTACATATGGACACTTAACAAAGTCCCATCATCAGTACCCACATATTGCTACTTGTGTTTATCTTCTCTAGACAATTACGGGTCGAAGAAAATCTAAACTAGCAAATAGATTAAGAATTAATGATTCAATTTCGAACTTAAACCCTTAACAAATAATCCATAGACAATATTAGAATAGTAGAAAATCAATCAATAACATAAATGAATGCAAGTGAACAAGTTATTTCATATCAAATATAGATTCATATTTCGGGCTTCGAAATCGCCCTTAATCAAAGAGAGTTTTAGTTACTCATAATATTGGAGTTCATAATCAAATATAATAAATGAAATAATGAAGATAAAAATGAAAGAATAGCAAACCCTAGTTCCATCTCTCTGCAAAACTCCCAGTAGAATAGAAAATACGTGATAAAACAAAGTGTAGCAATCCTCCCTTTTGTAGCTTTTTTTCTCAAATTAGGTCATATCCCCAAAAGTCCAAGCCCAATGTATTCACCAAGCCCACATAGTTCATGTGTGAGAGTAGCCCAGTAGAAAACATGCCATATAATAGTCGCCGGAAATCTGGGTGTATTGCCGGAAGTTGGCCGCCGGCACTGGAATCCAGTCACCGCCAAATCTCAGATATCCTGCAAGTATCAATAGTCGACAGGTAACTCTTCTATGATTCAAATGGGTGAGTCAGGCTCATATCTGTGTCAGGAATCAACTCAGTACTAAGCCAGAGCTGTCAAAGCCTGTGCCATATAAACATTGCACAGGTCAGTACTTTCTGTTGCTCAATACCCCACCAGCAACTTTGTCTCTTGACATCCCTGTTACCAGCTACACTTGCACTTCCTTGGTTCCTGCAACTCAGTTGCAAGCTCAATTCTTGGATGCAATACATCATTCTCTACACTTGCATTTCCACCAGTTCATACTCCACCTACACAGCAACACCTGCAATATTAGTTCATTGCAGCATCTCCCATATTTGCTCCCTGTCAACCTTTCTAAACGAGACAATCTCGTTTTTTTTATCTCACTCGGACTCCACTGCGCTATTGAGTTTTCGAACTGCCATCAAATACAATGGCAGCAACCTCTCTCTGCGATCACCAAGCTCGAATTCTCATTCTTCATTAATCATCACCGCGAGCTTCATTCGCTTCCATTCTCCGTTTCCAACCATTACCTCCATCGACAGCGAAGCAACATTACCAACCCCATCATTCCATCCTTCCCTGACCATGGCAGCTTCATAACTTTGAGCTTCACAATCAGAGCTGCACTTGGCTGCAACATCTCTTCCAATCTCAGTAACATAACCCATCAACTCTTTACAGCTCCACCTCAGTTCACATACCACCAGCTCCCCTTTTTGCGACTTTGCCAATTCTCCTCATTGCAGCATACCTGTGCTTCATTAAACTGCAACCTGATTACAACTTCCATAAACCATCCAACTACACAACCAACAGTGACCCATCCAACCAATTACTCATGGCTAGCTGCTGGAAAGGCTGGTTTCGGCTAATTGTTGGCGCTGAACTTGATTTGTACAATACTGATGGTTCAGGAATTTCATCGAACATGTTGTGTACATTTTCTGGTAATACCATGATCAACTACTGTTGATTCTTCAAACCATTACATATCCTTCCCTGCGAAGATTTTACATTCAACATACACCCATTCATTATAATCATAAATCTCACAGTTTGTAGCACGGATCAATGGCAGCAAACACTTGCTTTAACTAAATTCTGGTTGCACAACTCTGTCCCAGTGCTTTCCAAAACCAAACCAAACTCTCCAAAATTGAATACCTAATTTTTATTTCCTTCTCATCTTCAATTCAACTCCTAATTCAGTCGTGACAATGACTTAGAAAAGGCACCTGGTCTGGAGACAGAGACATGGCAATATAACCAAGTCTTCATCTCTGTTTTCTCGGCAGTGAAATCCAGTTCATTTCCGTGTCCTTTTGTCGGCTTCAGATGAGACTCTCAACTCTTGGGAGCTGAGAGTTGAACCATGGCTATCAGTCACGGCAAGAATATTAGTTCAATAGCTTTTGGTCCTCATGGTTCAGTGAGAATAAAACTGAATACTGCATTTTCCTTTGACCTAGTTGTAGTTATAAAGGAAGATGTGCCCCTGAGCAGAAAGTAGGTATTCTTTAGTGAACTGCAGCTGGAATTCAGTGACTGCCCTGCGTGAACTCCACTAATGCCTTTGTGGTCTAGAATTAGACACACTTCATGTCTTTCAGCAGATGTCAGTGAGCCATATAGCTCATATTATGCCCATGATAACTGGCCAGCACATGTGTCCCCTTGAATTAGTAGTCCACAGCCGCAGAGAATTACTATCGCTTCCCCTTTCGACGCTTTTTCTTCCTTTGCGCAAATTCAAGTCATTGTACCTAAAAAGAAATAAAAAATACGTAATATACAAAAATACAAGAAAAATAGTAAAGAAAAGCATGAGAAACTGATATTCAAATGATATATTTTAGGCACCTATCAGTGTGTGTTCTACATATTGAAGGCGACAGAAATTTGTGTCGGCTCTAACTTGAAACTAATAATTTTTCTTCAGAAGGTTAGTTGAATTTACGTAGATGCAAATATCAATATGACTATGCTCTTTATTGCTCCAAATTACTTGACTAACACTAGATGTGAGAACGCCATTCATGCACCACTTAGCATAGTTGGTGTGAAATATTTTTATCCACGAGTTTCTTCAATTTTATGTTATCAATATGATTGAGAAAGAAACTTACACATGTTTTGATTTACTTTTATAAGTTTACTTTTTCAGCTCACATGTGTGTATCTCAGCCTTCCAATAGCCAAGGGTTCTTCATTTTTATAACTCTCACATTTGTAAAAAATAAATAAATAATTTATATCTATAGCAAGGAAAATATTATGGGTTTTCGCTTCACTTCTCACAGCCTTAATTATCAATAATTTCATAACCAATGTAGTCATAAATATCACAGAGTTGGATTGCCTGTTTAGGTATATTACTGTTAGATGAAATTTAAAATTATGGTGTGATGGAACAATAAATGGGGAAAATATCTATTTATTTTTTATTTATTTTCATGTTGGCACAACGTTATTACTCCGTCCAGATAATAAATTGAAATAACATACTTAAGTAAAATAAAAAGATCAGGTAACCCATTATTTTTCTGCCCAAAACCTATTTGGATATCAAAATAATTACCCACAAAAAAAATTAAGCAAGAGGAATGTGAACAATATTGTATTAGTGACAAAACAGCCTATGCCGTTACGGTACGGGTTAAGACCTAGTAATATTATAAAATAGGGAAAGGAGTGCGGGACCGGGCAACATGGTCGGTCGGCCATGCCCTAGCCGTGGCCGGTCCCACACCCTGGAAATCCTAGTCTTTATAATTATTATTTTCCTCGAATTCATGAAACTCCTTGGTTTGAGCAAAAATCATGATTTCTTTATAATTTCTCAAATTTTGCTCAAATCATGAAAATTCAAGAGCCAACATGGTCACATGACCGGCCCACCTCTCACGGAAAATTTAGATGTTAAAATACTCTTATTTTAATATTTACAAAATATTGATCAATTGAGCATACATGCTCATTCCAACAAAATCAAGAATTTCAGTCAAGATGAAACTCTTCTGAAAATTCACAATGTTGCTCGAATGCACATCAGAAAATACTGAAACTCTCAGTACGGAGACACGGACACCGTGGAAACACGCACATGCCCTAATGACCGACCAGGGTTATCCCTAGGGCTTGCACAAAGCCGGTCCCATATGTTTTCATAATTCTGACCTAACTTGCTGAATTGCTCGTATTGGGCCCAAACTCTCTCCAACCAAGATGGGGACTTCCCAAATGGACAATATCTAGTCCCTTGACCATCAAGAGCTGGTCCCATGCTCTCTTGGTCGGTCCCATCTTTCATACCTAGGTTTCATCACTTAATGTTGAACCCAACAGTAATTCAATAAATGATAAAACCGGCACTTAATCATCATTCCTTCACCAACTCTCCAACTGAGAACCCTGGTACACACTCACTCGAGCAATTGGGAATCACATGGATGTTCATGGTCCCATGGGGTCAGTCCCTCTTTTGCTCATGACCTATTTTCATCAATTTGTCGAATAATGAACAATTTATCAAAATTAGGGTTTTCGAACAAACGCTCAACAAATCATCATTCCGAGCAAGTTCAAACACCAAATAAATTTATATATTGATCCACGGATTAATCATATAATATATGGTAATCTACCAATATTTTTATATATTGGGTCACGTCGCCAATAAATATTTCTTCGAATTGAGCGACTTTGCTCAGTTACTCAAATATTGATCCAGCTATCAATATTTAGTAATTTTATCAGTAATTTTTCGAATTGAGCAATACTTGCTCAATTGCACGTCAAATTCTCAATATTCATAATTCGTTGAATTGAGCAATATTTGCTCAGTTGCTCGAATATTGATCCAACTATCAATATTCAATAATTTATCAGTATTTCGTCGAATCGAGCAATACTTGCTCAGCTGCTCGAATAATCCACATATATTCAATAACTCATCAATATTCAACAACTTTTTGAATTTACAACAATTGCTCAGACGAGCAACATTAATGTTCATGAATCACTGAGCATTTGTCAAACATGCTCGATTCAACAAAACCTAGTCTCATTGCCTAATCAGTCAACAACTGACAAACTAAATACATGTTTGTCATGTAGACTCCACGATTCGTGAGACATCAATCACGTCGAATTGGGGGATAACAACTAGGGTTTTGGTCTGGAGGCCTATGATGAGTGCCAAATATTGCATATTCATACACCTTTTCATTGGCACTTAACTCATCTTTCGCGCTTCAAAGTCATATATTATCCCAAATTCTGCATTTTTACCATCTTCAAGAATAAATATTTGTATTAATTAATTTTGTGTTTTTAAGTACTAAATAAAGCTTGGAAGAATTGAGAAGACAAAAGAGAAGAAAGTTGGAAGTGTTGCAACCCGTTCGCGCATTAGTGGCAACCTGTTTACAATACATGGGATTAAACTACCCATAATCCAAAACCCATGATCCAAAACCCAAGACCCAAATCCATTTCCACCTCACCACCATTGGATTCCAAAACATCCACCTCACCCCATTGGATTCCAAAACATCCACCTCACCACCATTGGATTCCAAAACATCCACCTCAACCCATTGTATTCCAAAACATCCACCTCAACCCATTGTATTCCAAAACATCCATCAAGTGAGAAAACATGTTTTGTTGAGTAAATAATTGCCAAAATTCGAATCCAAGTGAGAGAGAATTTTTGTGTATAAATAGAGAGGGTTGTTGTGTTGAAAACTCATCCAAGAATAGCTTGTTCATGTTAGTTTATCAAATTTCAATTTTGTTGTAATGTTCTTCATGTTCTAATTTCATTTACTAGGGTTTAGATGAAGCCCTAATCTCATTGGTATGTATTCATATCTTGTATCTTATTCTTGAAAGTTTAGAATTGTTTAAAGATATAATTTAATCCAAGTTTGTCAACATCTTGCTCTCACAATGTATGCCATGTATCCATTGTAGTTAGAATATCTCTATGTTGATTATGCTACAACTCATGCTTAACCAAATATTGATCTTTAGATTAGTTGTGCTTAATTAGACAATTAATGCTTTGGAGAAATACTTTAGTTGTGATTAAATTATCCATTGGAGAAACACCTTAGTTATACGGTAGACTTGAATCTACTATAAGGACAAGAATAATATTACAAGTTGAATGCATATCATAGGTTATTGGTGGATTTGAATACCCTAGTATCCATATTATCATTGTTTACATATCTTGTTATTTGCATCTTTTACTTTTATTATTTCAGTCACTTGAAAATCATATCGTCGTATCGACAAAATCAAACCCCTTTTGGTTACTCTCTGAATCAGGATTTAGAATCAACTTCTACACTCTCCAAGTCTCTGTGGTTCGACCTGTGCTTGCCCTGTGTTGCTTGTCGACACTGTGCACTTGCAGTTTATACATAGAAGTAGGTATCTTTCCGAGCCTACCAAGTTTTTGGCGCCGTTGCCGGGGACTCGGTAGTGGTGTAGTTCATTTTTCATCTCCTGTCACTGTTCATAAATTGTCTCCTGGAACTGTAGCATTTTACTGTAGATAAAACATTGTACACAAAGTCACTGTTACTGTAGCGTATTCAGGAACACCATAAAAAAAAAAAAAAAAACACGCCCGCCCAGAACAGTCGCATAAAACTGTCGCACTTCAACAACAGTTATTCACTGTGTCACTGTTAAACAACGACAGTTATTCTATGTGTCATTCTTCGTGTTCTTCAGAACGACAGTTCTGAAGCGTCTGTTCTTCGTGTTCTTCATCTCATCTCATTCTTGTAGCAACGATAGTTCACTCATCATCAGTCATCAGTTGTGCAACGATACTATTCACAGTCAATTTTACACTTTTTTTTTTTTTTTTAATTTAATTTTATTTTATTTTATTTTGCTTTTGCTTTAAAACTTCGAAACCCTAACTACCTCTTTTGAGCTCAACAGGTGCCTGAGTAGCTGTTGTAAAGGCGAAGGAAAGGAAGCGAAAGAAAGCGGAAGAAGTTTTTATTTTAATAAAAAAAAAAAAAAAAAAAAGAGTTTATTTTATTTATTTTTAGTTTGTATTAGGATTCCTTTACTCTTGTAATTTTCTTTTTCTTTTGCACTTTATTTTGGACTTTGGACTTGGACATTCTATTTTTATTTTTTATTTTTAAACCCTACGGAAGGGTATTATTAAATATCAACTGTTTGCAGAGAAGGACGGTGATTACAATATCACCTCGGCCCCTCGGGTTCGTTCATGACATAGGAGTCGTGGCCCGAGTCGACAACAACGGTTCATCCCCCGTCTGAAACGGGAGGTAAGTTTTTCGAAACACTCGCGAATCCCTTGTTAGCGAGTTACTGTATTCCTTCGTTTGCATATATGTTGAGGAATTGAATACGGCTGCTTTATTTTCCTAGTAAAGGGCAAGGACTTGACATACAAGATAAGGGTTCGGATTTCATCACTGTTCTCTTCTTGCCCGCCTTAGGAAAACGATACATACGCGAACCTAAGCTTTAAAATTTTGAATAGAACAAGACCTATAAGGTAACGAGCTTAGTAGGAAAGTCATTTGAAAAATATTGGTTACTCTTTAAGCATACTTCGAAGTTCATGACGGTTTCTGTAAATTGAATGCGTGACTGCGCCGCCTTGTAATACGGTGAGGCCTTGGGTATCAAAGCTCTAGCAGATTCCCTCGCCTCTATTCAATTTACTTAAACTCGGATTGATTCCAGAGGGGTTTGCTCAGATTGTAACGAATTCCCTTTCGAAGGATTAGAAGCTGGTCTAGAAAACAATCTAAGTGGAGCCATCATGCTTTTTGTTTTCTAGAAATCAGTAGGTTTACTGTGGTGGAGTCATCCTTGTTTGTGATTGCATAGAACTTGCCTTCTAGGTGAATGGTTAACATGCTTGATGTGCTAGCTAGGCTATGATTGTGTCTTTTAGAGACCATACACGCCGACTAGTTAGAATCAGTCAAGAAGAGTTAATTGAAATACATAGTTCTGAAGCAGACAGTCCAAACCCATCCGAAACAATGGGAGAACCAAAACCCAAATCCGTAGTCTAAAGGACTACATGTACCCAACGAGGACAACCCAGTCCTCGTGCATTGTCTTACCAGCTATTGATGGACAATTTGAGCTAAAGGCAAGTATCCTCAATATGTTGCCTAAATTTAAAGGGGTTGAAGCTGAAAATCCCTACCACCATGTGAGAGAGTTCGAGGAAATTTGTGGGACTCTTCGGATCAACCAAATGACGGATGAGCACCTCAAAATGAAACTTTTTCCTTTTTCTTTGATAGACAAAGCCAAGACTTGGCTGTGTGCTCAACAGCCACAGTCATTTCATACATGGGATGCTCTTACGAAAGAGTTCTTCAAAAATTTCTTCCCAAACCATAAGACTACGACAATTCGTCAAAGTCTGAATAGTTTTGTGCAATTAGAGGAGGAAACTTTGGCAAAATATTTGGAGAGATTCAATGAATTATTGCTCCAATGTCCTCACCATGGTTTTGAAAATGGAGACTTGTGCAAATTTTGTATGAAGGTTTAGATGTCAAGAACCGAACTACAGTTGAGACCATGTGCAATGGTCAATTTATTGAAAAAACTGTTGATGAGTCTTGGGATTTCTTAATCGAAGTCGCTGAAAAGACTCAGCAGTGGGAATCCCCCCGTGAACCAAATAGGATTACCCTTTCATCCAATGTTCATAGAATTGAATCTGACTTCGAAGGAAGTGCAAAGATGGCATCCTTGGCCAGGAGAATAGAAAAGCTAGAAAAGAATGGAAAAACTAATATCCCTACTCTCCGTAGTCAAATTAAAATGGCCACTTGTGCCGCATGCCATAGTTCAGACCATCTAGTGGACACTTGTCCAGACCTCCATGCATTTCAAGAATCTAAAACCGAGGAAGCCAATGTATTGTACCAAAGGCAAGAGAACAACCCATATTCTCAGACCTACAACCCAGGGTGGAGAAATCACCCTAACTTTTCATGGTCTAAGGGGCATGTGCAAGGGGGAACATCAAATAATAACCAAGGATACCCTTATCCTAAAAACCCCCAAGTGCAACCACATTCTTAGTACCCTGCAGAGAAAAATCCTAGCTTCGAAGAAAGTTTCGGTTTGTTGACCCAAAATTTGGTACAACTTCAAAAGACCACAGACCAACGTTTTTCAAGTCTAGAACTTAAAATGGGTCAAATTTGTGAAGCATTGAATGAAAGAGACAAAGGCAAACTTCCTAGTCAACCCCAACAAAATCCAAAAATGTATATCAAAAAGAAAAATTCAACTCGAAATGAGGCCTCCAATAATCAAGTAAATGCTGTCACCACTCTTCGTAGTGGTAAAGTTGTTGAAAACAATGTAGGTGTACCACAGTCGAGTGAGTCTACATCAGACTCACCAAAGGCATAAAATACCACAGAAAACACCTATTGTTGAAAACAAATCTGAGCAACATAAGAATTCCCATAATTCTAATGTCTCTATACCATCTCATGTACCTGTTGCTCCATTCCCACAAAGATTGGTGCAACAAAAAGAGAGTACACAGTACAACGAGATTTTAGAAATGTTCAAACGAGTTAACATCAACATCCCATTTCTTGATGCAATCAAGCAAGTCCCTGCTTATGCTAAATTCCTTAAGGATCTATGCACACAAAAGCGAAAGCTTCATGTGCATAAGCGTGCTTTTCTCACTGAGCAAGTGAGTTCAATCATTCAAAGCAACACACCACCTAAGTTTAAAGACCCAGGTAGTCCAACTATCACATGCAAAATAGGTGACCATACGGTTAAGAAGGCGTTGCTAGACTTAGGGGCAAGTGTGAATTTACTGCCATATTCAGTATATGTGCAGTTAGGTCTTGGAGAGTTGAAGGAAATACCTATAACTCTGCAATTGGCGGACAGATCCGTCAAAGTGACACGTGGTGTGGTAGAAGATGTTTTAATTAAGGTTGATAAATTTTACTTTCCTGTGGACTTCATCGTTTTAGATACTCAACTCAGCAAAACCCCGATGTCCACATTCTCATCATTTTGGGACGTCCTTTCTTAGCGACGTCAAATGCAATCATTAACTGCCGTAATGGAGTGCTGAAGTTGTCATTTGGTAATATGACTGTGGAGTTGAATGTTTTCAATGCTAGCCAACAACATTTAGATCTTGATGATGATAATGATGTGCATGAAATCAACATGATTGAAAGTTTGATTCAGGAGTCGCTACCTAGTAGCATGTCTGTTGACCCTTTGGATGCTTGTTTGAATAATTTCAAACTGGATCTGTTTGATGATGAATACATAAGTGAAGTGAATACTTTGCTTGAATCCACACCACTCATGGACACGTCTAAGTGGAAAGCTAGAGTGGAACCACTTCCACTCTTGGAATCCAAGTCTGTTCCATCTCTTGTTGAGCCACCAAAGCTCGAACTGAAACCATTGCCTGATACTCTTAAATATGTTTTTTTGGGACCTTCTAATACTTTTCCCCGTAATCATTTCATCTCGCCTTAGATACAAAACAGAAAGAAAACTTTTAGAAGTGCTTAAGGAGCATAAAGAAGCATTAGGATGGACCATCTCGGACCTTAAAGGCATAAGCCCCACTGATTGCATGCACCATATAAACCTTGAGGACAATGCCAAACCATCTAGGGAGATGCAAAGGCGTCTCAATCCTAACATGAAAGAGGTTGTTAAGAGTGAGATCATAAAGCTTCTTGATGCGGGTATCATATACCCAGTTCCTGATAGCAAGTGGGTCAGTCCCATTCAAGTGGTACCCAAGAAGTCTGGCATTACTGTAGTTCAAAATGAGAAGAATGAGCTTGTCCCCACCCGTGTAACTACAGGGTGGAGAGTTTGTATTGACTATAGGAAATTGAACACAGTAACTAAGAAAGATTATTTTCCGCTGCCCTTCATTGATCAAATGCTAGAAAAGTTGTCGGGACATAGGTACTATTGTTTCTTAGATGGCTATTCAGGCTACAACCAAATTCACATAGCACCCGAAGATCAGCATAAGACCATATTTACTTGTCCGTATGGAACATTTGCTTATCGTCGTATGCCTTTTTGGTTGTGTAATGCACCTGCTACTTTTCAAAGATGTATGATGAGCATATTTTCAGACATGATAGATGAGTTTCTTGAAATCTTCATGGATGATTTTTCTGTCTTTGGCTCTTCTTTTGATGAATGTTTGCATCATCTTACTCGTGTGCTTATTCGGTGTAAAGAAAAGAATTTGATCTTGAATTGGGAAAAATGTCATTTCATGGTTGACTCAGGCATTGTTCTAGGGCATATCATCTCGTAAAAAGGCATAGAAGTAGATAAAGCCAAGGTTGATATCATTCAACACTTGCCTCAACCTCGCTCTGTGAGGGAGGTTAGATCATTTTTAGGCCATCTTTGGTTTCTACCGTAGATTCATCAAAGATTTCAAGAAGATCTCAAGGCCATTGTGTAATTTACTCAGTAAAGATGTTGCATTTGTGTTTGATGATGCTTGTGTGCATGCTTGGGAGGAGCTCAAAACTCTTTTAACTTCATTTATAGTCCGACCTCCTGATTGGAAATTACCTTTTGAAATCATGTGTGACGCATCTGATTTTTCTGTTGGAGCTGTCTTAGGTCAGCGAGTTGACAAACAACCCTATGTGATCTACTATGCTAGTAAGACACTGAATGAGGCACAAATGAATTATTCAACAACCGAAAAAGAGATGCTAGTTGTTGTGTTTGCATTAGATAAGTTTAGATCTTATTTGATAGGATCTAAAATCATCATATATTCTGACCATGCCGCATTGAGATATCTTTTATCTAAAAAATATGCCAAGGCTCGTCTAATTCGATGGATACTCTTGTTACAAGAGTTCCACCTCGAAATTCGAGATAAAAAAGGGTCAGAGAATGTTGTTGCTGATCACTTATCTAGATTGAATGTCAAGTCTACTGATGAATCAGAGATTATTAGAGAATCTTTCCCAGATGAACAACTGATGCTAGTTTCTGAAATGCCATGGTTTTCCGACATCGTGAACTACCTTGGTCTAAACAAGACCGGTCTAAGTTCTTGGCCGAAGTGAAACATTTCCTATGGGATGACCCATATCTGTTCAAATACTGCCCTGACCAAATCATTAGGAAATGTGTCCCCAACTCTGAACAAAGGGATGTCATCTCTTTTTGTCATGATCAAGCATGTGGAGGCCACTTTAGTGCAAAGAAAACTGCTGCAAAGATCTTGCAGAGTGGTTTTTACTGGCCAACATTGTTTAAGGATAGCCATGAATTATGTATTTCTTGTGACCGGTGCCAGAAATTGGGAAGTATATCAAAACGAAACATGATGCCCTTACAACCCATTTTGATTGTTGAGCTATTTGATGTATGGGGAATTGATTTCATGGGTCCATTTCCTAGCTCTGAAGGAAAGTTGTACATTCTTGTTGTTGTTGACTATGTTTCTAAGTGGGTAGAAGCAATTGCAACCAAAACTAATGACCACAAGGTGGTACTTTCGTTCTTAAAGGAAAACATATTTTCTCTATTTGGCACCCCTAGAGCTATAATCAGTGACGGTGGTTCACATTTCTGCAATAGGCCTTTTGAGTCCTTAGTCCGTAAGTATGGCATAACTCATAAAGTTGCAACCCCATATCATCCACGTACTAGTGGCTGGGTAGAGGTTTCAAATAGGGAGATTAAGCACATTCTAGAAAAGACGGTTAACCCGTCTAGAAAAGATTGGTCTTTAAGATTGAATGATGCTTTATGGGCCTATAGAACTGCATACAAGACCCCCATTGGTATGTCCCCTTACGACTTGTGTACGGTAAAGCTTGTCATCTCCCTCGTAGAGTTAGAACATCGTGCATATTGGGTCAGAAAGAAACCGAACTTTGATCTAGATAAAGTCGGCACCCAAAGGAAGCTTCAACTCAATGAGTTGGAAGAGTTAAGAAATGATGCATATGATAATGCAAAAATGTACAAACAAAGAATGAAGGTGTTCCATGACAAACGCATTTTGCGCAAGTCATTCACTTCGGTGCCGAAAGTTCTATTGTATAACTCACGACCGCACCTTTTTCCAGAAAATTACGTTCTAAATGGACAGCCCGTTCGTGGTGCGAACAATTTTCCCCATGGGGTTGTAGAACTAGAAGATGTAACAACCAAGAATGTCTTCAAGGTCAATGGGCAGAGATGAAGTCGTTCCTTGAACCAATTCCACCCGAGATTGAAACAACTCATCTTGCTGATCCGATCTATGTGGACCGAAAAGTTCACCCTTGTACATACCACAGATATCTTCCATGCTGGTTGCTTTAGACATACTCCACTTGTCTTTGGTTTGGCATCTGGTAATCTCTTTCCTTTGCATCTGCTTTTGTTCTCATGGTTTGTTGTTGTTTCTATCATATTTTGAAACATTGAGGGCAATGTTAGATTTAGGTTTGGGGGAGTATTTGCATATGGCATTGTGAGTCTTTTCTATGACCAGCTGTGTAGCGGGTCTTGCATTTTTTTGTTTTTGTTATCTTCTATGACCAGCTGTGTAGCGGGTCTTTTGTAGGATCCTTTGTAGTCTTTTGCATTCTTCTATGACCAGCTGTGGAGCGGGTCTTTTGTAGGATCCTTTGTAGTCTTTTGCATTTTTGTGTTGTTGTTTTCTATGACCAGTGTGTAGCGGGTCTCTAAAAAAAAAAAAATGATGAAAAATGATGACCAGGTTGAGCGGGTCTTTTGTAGGATCCTTCGTAGTCTTTTGCATTTTTGTGTTGTTGTTTTCTATGACCAGCTGTGTAGAGGGTCTCTAAAAAAAAAAAAAAAAAAAAAAAAAAATGATGACCAGCTGTGTAGCGGGTCCCTAAAAAATTATTTTGTCTCGGATCTTGTGTTTGGTATCTGATGATCAGCTGTGTAGCGGGTCAAAAAAAAAATATTAATTAAAAAAAAAATGATGATCAGCTGTGTAGCGGGTCTTAAAAAAAAAAAAAAAAAAAAAAAAAAATGGTCACAAATTATCAAGGTTCTACGAAATTCCGAAGTTCATCATCTACAGTTGAAGACCGAAGACGAAGGCATTTCTATGGATGCTCTAAATTTGGAGAAGGTTTTGTGGGTACATCTTTGGTAGGCCCTCACGAGACTACAACTCGTCCACTAGGGACACCTAGGGGTTTAAAGGCTTGATGCATACGCTAAATGCATTCGAGAGACCAGCGACAGTGGTATAGTTAGGATTTCTCGATTTCTGTTTCACTTGAGGACAAGTAAAATTCAGGTTTGGGGGTATTTGATGAGTGCCAAATATTGCATATTCATACACCTTTTCATTGGCACTTAACTCATCTTTCGCGCTTCAAAGTCATATATTATCCCAAATTCTGCATTTTTACCATCTTCAAGAATAAATATTTGTATTAATTAATTTTGTGTTTTTAAGTACTAAATAAAGCTTGGAAGAATTGAGAAGACAAAAGAGAAGAAAGTTGGAAGTGTTGCAACCCGTTCGCGCATTAGTGGCAACCTGTTTACAATACATGGGATTAAACTACCCATAATCCAAAACCCATGATCCAAAACCCAAGACCCAAATCCATTTCCACCTCACCACCATTGGATTCCAAAACATCCACCTCACCCCATTGGATTCCAAAACATCCACCTCACCACCATTGGATTCCAAAACATCCACCTCAACCCATTGTATTCCAAAACATCCACCTCAACCCATTGTATTCCAAAACATCCATCAAGTGAGAAAACATGTTTTGTTGAGTAAATAATTGCCAAAATTCGAATCCAAGTGAGGGAGAATTTTTGTGTATAAATAGAGAGGGTTGTTGTGTTGAAAACTCATCCAAGAATAGCTTGTTCATGTTAGTTTATCAAATTTCAATTTTGTTGTAATGTTCTTCATGTTCTAATTTCATTTACTAGGGTTTAGATGAAGCCCTAATCTCATTGGTATGTATTCATATCTTGTATCTTATTCTTGAAAGTTTAGAATTGTTTAAAGATATAATTTAATCCAAGTTTGTCAACATCTTGCTCTCACAATGTATGCCATGTATCCATTGTAGTTAGAATATCTCTATGTTGATTATGCTACAACTCATGCTTAACCAAATATTGATCTTTAGATTAGTTGTGCTTAATTAGACAATTAATGCTTTGGAGAAATACTTTAGTTGTGATTAAATTATCCATTGGAGAAACACCTTAGTTATACGGTAGACTTGAATCTACTATAAGGACAAGAATAATATTACAAGTTGAATGCATATCATAGGTTATTGGTGGATTTGAATACCCTAGTATCCATATTATCATTGTTTACATATCTTGTTATTTGCATCTTTTACTTTTATTATTTCAGTCACTTGAAAATCATATCGTCGTATCGACAAAATCAAACCCCTTTTGGTTACTCTCTGAATCAGGATTTAGAATCAACTTCTACACTCTCCAAGTCTCTGTGGTTCGACCTGTGCTTGCCCTGTGTTCCTTGTCGACACTGTGCACTTGAAGTTTATACATAGAAGTAGGTATCTTTCTGAGCCTACCAGCCTACGGCATGTGGATTCATCCACGACGATAAATGTGCGTAAGTTGTGTCAATGGTTGAAGGAGTTAGCAAAGTAGTGTGTGCACGATCCGTCAAGTCTCCACACGACATGGAACTGACTTTACCATGATCTTCCACCGGCCCACTCTTCCACTCATGATACCGTCACACTTACAGGGATCAAGGTGTTCACAACTCTGATAATATAAATAAGTCTCTGAATCCATGATTGAAGGACAACGAATGATCACTTACAGACAACGTTCACATCCACAATCCTTGATCATCACTGATCCCACATAATTCTCAGCTTCCCTCCTAAAGATCAACCCATCTCCCTCTTTGCGACCGAATTGACTCTGAAACGGCCATTGACTTGGTTTGGGCCGGAGTCCTACAAATTGATCTCTCAAATCTAAGCACTCCCTTTGAATTGCATTTGTGTGAGGTTAAGCAATTTGCCTGGTTGAGGAGTATCGACAACACGCTCGACTCTTCACTTTCCTAAAAAAACAGCGAATCGTTTTTCCCCATCTACAAGAAAGAATAAAAATCAAGGCACTTATGTGTAGATTATGGGAATAAAATCCAGTAATTGAAAATATTTGAGATATTCGTATTTATAGGTGTTGAAAAATCGGGGGTCTAACAACCACACCCAATATATTTATTAGCAATCTGTATGGACAAACTCCAATATACTTTCTATAGAATCAACTAGACAGTTAGACTCAATCAATAGGAAAGTATATCAAAGAGTTTATATCTCTATCTCTCGATTTAAATCTTACTCAATCAAACTACGAGTCTCAATTTAAATACAAGATAGATAACTTGGATGGTACCAAATACCAATATCCAAGTGTCAATCAATTTAAATCAACAACCAAAAGGTCGAATATTCTAATTGATTGAACAACGCACAACCTGTATTATTTCAATTACATAACAAATATAATGCGGAAAAAAATAACACAAACACCAGAATTTTGTTAACGAGGAAACCACAAATGCAGAAAAACCCCAGGACCTAGTCCAGATTAAACATACAATGTATTAAGCCGCTACTGACACTAGCCTACTCCAAACTAACTTCGGTCTGGACTGTAGTTGAACCCAAATCAATCTCACACTGATCCAAGGTACAGTTATACTCCTACGTCTCTGATCCCAGCAGGATATTATGTACTTGATTCCCTTAGCTGATCTCATCCACAACTAAGTGTTGCTACCACCCAAAGTCGAATACTTTAATAAACAAATATGTATCACACAGAAAATTCTATGGTAATAGATAAATTCGTCTCCCACGAATATACCTACGAGTTTTGTTCTGTCTTTTGATAAATCAAGGTGAACATGAACAAATTGATAAAGCGGAATTATATTCCCGAAGAACAGCTCAGCATTATCAATCACCTCACAATAGTCTTAATCGATGTAGCAAAAAAATATATATTGTGGAATCACAGATGATGAGACGAAGATGTTTGTGATTACTTTTTGTCTTGCCAATAAGATATAGAAATCTCAATCCAATTATTACAATTGTGCTCATATGATAGAAACATCAAGATCAGATCACACAACTACAAGAAAAGTAGTATCGGTTTGGCTTCACAATCCCAATGAAGTCTTTAAGTCATTAACCTGGTTTAGAAGAAGAAACCAAAGGTTAAAGGAGAATCGACTCTATCTTAGCACAACTAGTATCACGCAGAATATGTGGGGATTAGGTTTCCCAGTTGCTGGAGTTATCCCTTATATAGTCTTTCAAATCAAGGTTTGCAATCAATGTTAGCTTAGTAACAAAGCATTCAATATTCACCGTTAGATGAAAACCTGATTAGATTCAACCTAATATTTATTAACAGTTAGATAAAAAACATAGCTTGTTATACACACATGAAATGCACGTTTGTAGGCTTGTGTAATCGTACCCAAACTTGTATATTAGTTAGTTCAACAATAGTTAACCAAATGGTTAGCCATATGATAACTTTCATATCAACCATATTCTTGTTGACCATAACTAGTTCAAATGACTCAAATGAACTAGTTAGAGAGTTGTTCAATTGCAAGGAAATCTCATGTACTACACAAGACAAAATTGAAGCAAAAACGATTTAAATCACTCAAATCGGTTCATGAACTATATAGCCACGGTTTGCAATAGCATTCCTTAGTTTATAAATATAAGTTCACAAACATCGTTTTTAGACATAACCTACTCAAGTTCGCGGACTGGGTTCGCGGACTTAAGTTCCCGGATGGAGTTCACAAATTCGAACAGAAATTCTCGGGTCGAGAACTGCCGCCAGTTCGCGGACTGGGTTTGCGGACTTAGCTCACGCACTTCTCCGGTTCTCTTGATCAACAAAGTTCGCAAACTTTGGTTCAAGAAATAAGGACTTATACATATATGTGTTTCCACAACAATGCTTATATCCTCCAATGGTTATATTGTCTAAACTCTCTTTTCAATCATTGAAACATTCTCAGAGGATGTTATATAGTTGTTACTCATAAACCATTTTTCATCAGAGCAATTTTCAAAGTGATTGAAACTTAATCATGACTTTCGTCACTAGGTAAAGATGAACTTGGCTAAAGCGAAAGCTTTACCAACACATATTTCGAGAAATAGATAGGCGAGGTAAACTCGGCTCGAAATACCAAATGTGTATAATCTTAGTCTATATAATAAAATGACTTTTGTCTCAAGATAGAAGATAAATAGACTTTTGAGTGATAGATAAGTTCAATTCTCCACATACCTTTTAGTCGATGAAGATCCACCAGTTCCTTGAGTAGTCATTCGTCTTGTATGATGATTGCCATGGAGTTCTTGAGCTCAACTAAACTTTCTATCCTAGTCCGAGACCTTAGCTATAATAGACTAGAAATCAAGACTTATAGTTTTGCTCACTAACATTGACAAACATGCTTGAGATAGCAACGCATGAGAGTTCGACCGAGCAATGCTCTAAAAATCTCCCCCTTTGTCAATTTTAGTGACAAAACTATCAATATGGAATACAAAAAAATATATAAATAAACTTTGTAGCTCCTATTCTACATGTATAATCTTCAACATTACTCGAAATCTTCGTCACTTCCAAGTACTCCAATGATCCCAAAGGTTGTAAGTTTAGCATCATCGTTGTTGAAAATCCATAGCTATAACAACGAGAAAACAAGAGTTCTCAATCATTGTTATACAGTGTCATAGTATCATTACACAATGTCAAAGTCCAATTGCATCACAACTTTAACAACAATACTATGGTGATATGTCACCCCCCCCCCCCTTAGTCAATTGTAGGACCAGAATATCGCTACAACATTTTTCTGGGAGATTAACAACACTTCCCAGCGAGCATCACCGCAAGATTTTCAACAACACTTTGCGAATGTTACAGAATAGTTTAAAGAATGACGTAATAGTTGACGATAGAAGAAAACATGAGAAAAGCATGTTTGTCCCGCGATGGTTACAAAGCTTGCGAGAAAGAACATTATAACTACCGCGGTGAGATCGCAGAATAAACCCGAAAAGAAAGGACAGCTTAGCTGTCACCCATTATGTAATTCCCTATATAAAGGATTCCACTAGATTCAGAGAGGGATGATGTATTTTTTGGAGAGTTGAGAAAGTCTTAAGGAGAGAGAAACTTCAAGAGAAAAGCTGTATTCTTGAGTTCTTACATTTCCTGTAAACATTTCTGAAAATCAAATAATAAAGTGTCGTTTTAATCTTCAAATTTGAGTTGGTTATTACAAATTCTTAACAAGGGTGTAGTGTACGATTTCCTGCAACTACATTTTGGCGCCCGAAACAGGGATGAATTGAGGGATATTTGAAGAAAAAGGTAAAAATTGACATTGTGATTATAAGGAATTTGGAACAATTAGTAAAAAGATCTTACGCAATCTTCAACAGTTTAATAAGAATTAATGGTTGTAAGAAGAAGAAATACATCAGAATCACCAACAACCGTAAGGAGAAGTAAAAGACTTGCAGAAAGAAGAACAAATGAAATGGGAGAATCTTCAAGAGTAAGAACAAGAAGAAATACAATAACAAATGAAGTGGAAACTCAAATTCAACAGCCGAATCAACAAACACCAATACGATCTAGAGTTGTGGATTATGATAGAGTGAGTGTGCATACTTGGAGATCGGATTTGATGGAAGAAGCAGAAGATCGATAATTAAGAAATGAAGGAGGAGAAGGAAGGAATCAAGAAAGAGTTGAGGGATTAATTCATGGAGAAGGTGAAAATGAAATAGCATATGATTTAAGACAAAGAATAGAGGAATAAAGGATAATAAAAGCGGAAGAACGTGCAAACTTAACAAGACAAAATCATGAGTTAAAAGTGGAAAATTTAAGATTACAAAGAAGGAGATCAAGAAGTACTGTTAGATCAAGTTCAAGGTCATTAAGAGAAGAACCAAGGTGAAATTCCCCAATAAGAAATGTTAGAGAAAATATTCGAGAAGGAATGCAAAATCCAAATGAAGAACAACATCATAGAGAAGAAGAGATAATTGATGATCGCTATAATCCGCGTGGCGAAGCTTTGGATAATAGACGTAATGATAGAAGTCAAGAGGGAAGAAACAACCAAAATGGTGAAGAAAATCCAGAAGAAGGTAGGAGGATATTACATGGGCGAGATATTCAAAGAAATTGAAGAATAATTGAAGAAGAAATTGAGAGACATTATGCTGAACAAGCACGTCTAGCTTGCGAGAGAGAAAGATTAAGGGCAGAAGTAGAAGAACAAGAATTTCAAGAGGCATTACGACAGAATAACCATGAAAATCGAGAAAGGAGACGTACACAAAATCGCTATAATGATAATATTCAGGAGGAGTATGATAGAATACACAGGAGAATAGAAAGACAGCGAAGAGAAATGAAGAAATTCGCAGAGAAGAAGATAGACAGTATAATCAGCTGCGATTCCAAGAGGAAGGTGAAAGAAAAAATCGCAGAGAAAGACGGGATGACAATGAAGAAGAAGACGCACAAAATCTCGCAAGACAAGAAAGACAAGAACGCAGAAGAAGGGAAACTGCATTAAAGAGACCAATGGAGAAAAATTCATCTGAGAATGAGCAAATATTGAGAGAATTAGCAGAAATGTGAGGAATGATAAACAATAGAAGAGAAGGAGGCAGAAGGCAACTTGATGAAGCAATTGAAGAAGCTGTGAGAACCCCTTTCGCTCAGGAAGTACAGCTAAGAGGAATACCCCCTAAATGCAACTTACCAACATTAACCATTATCTTTGATGGAACTACTTGTGCTGTTCACCATGTTAAGGCTTATGTCAGGTGTATGCTACAATGGAAGAATCATGATGCTGTATTGTGCAATTATTTTGCGCCTAGCTTAACTGGCGAGGCGCTAAAATGGTTCGAGGGATTGCCAAAAAATACTATAACTTCTTTTGATCATTTACAAGCTACATTTCTGGGAGCATATATAAGCAATAATTCATCGCGGCCAGGCATTGAATATGTATTTGGGTTAAAACAGAGGATTGGCGAAATTTTAAAGCACTTAACCATAAGATGGAAGTCAATGTGCAGCGAGATGGCTGGAAGGGTGGATGAAAGATACCGCATTTTATATTTCATCAATGCAATGTTCACAACTAATTTACTATACATACAAATTTTCAGAATCAAAAATACAATCACCATAACAGAGCTGCGATAATTACAAGAAGAATACATTGTTTTGGAAGAGAAACAAAATGAAATGGAATCATATCCAATCGCAAACACCAGCTCAGTAGAGGCAAACGGAAGTTTACTTCCTAAAATTATAAATAATGTGGCGAGCACCTCGCAGGTACAACAAGAGAAAGTGGTGATTAATAACCAGCAGAAGTTAGTAGCGATAGGCATTCGAGATCAAGAAGAATATGAAAGGGAGAAGAATTATTACAATCGCTGGGAAAATAAAAAATCCAAAGACTTGATCTACCACAGGAAACATATGGTGGTCAGAGGCAAAATAATTTCAGAAGTCAAGGTAATCAGAAGATAATATGGGAATAAATTAATATGCCACCTCTAAATGTTAGTATAGAAAAAATTTGGGAAGCTATCATTCTGATGGAAAATATACCATCACCATGGAATATGGGAAAAGAGCCACATCCAAATAATCAAAGTCAAGAATTTTGTCCTTACCATCATTTTCATGGCCACTCAGTAAATGATTGCAGGAATGTAAAGAGGATAATTTTAAGGACGATTGATCAGGGGAAGTTAAATCACTTTTTAGTAGGACATCCACAATCTCAGCAATTACCGCCAGCACCAGAAATTCGTAGAGTGAATGCTGTAAAAGGAGCAGAAACATTCGTAATAGAAGTTGGGGCTAAAGCAAAGAATTTTTTTTGTAATTCCATTGTACATTCATACAGAACTATTGAGGATTTCCATGATAATGTTCTAAGCAGAGTCTTCGCGAGAGACACAGATGGAAGAGAGATTATGAATATTGCGAGAGCCTCGCCATTAAAATAATGATAGAAGCAAACTATTACTTTCACTGCACAAGAAGTACCAGATCCTGGCGAGATGCATGACAACCTATTCGTGATCAGGTTATAAATAAATCCAAAGCAGATAGAAGAAGAAGATGAAGAAAATGATGATGAAAACGAAGATTCTTGGGCCATCAACAGAGTTCTGATAGACACAGGGAGTTCAGTTGACATCTTATTCTATCATACCTACAGAACCATGGGTGGAAAAGATGAGGATTTGATACCATCAACATATAAAATTTATGGCTTTAATGGAACAACTAACAAACCAAAAGGGGAAATTGCAATGCGAATTCCATTAAAGGGGATATCTTCAAAAATCGTGTTCTATGTTGTGGACATTGAATCACCTTACAATGCCCTGATTGGTCGACCTTGGCTACATGGGATATTGGGTGTATCATCTACTTTTCACCAGTGTATTAAATTTTCTCATCCTAATGGTATTGGAGTCATTAAGGGAGATTGGGGAGAAAGCAAGAAATTTTATGAGATTGATATAAAATCTTGCGAGGAAAGAGCTGAGAAGAATAGCAATTGGAAGTACAACATCAAGCAACGACAGAGATGTGAAAGGTTAATGACTGATACAATAGAGCGGCAAGAGGAAGTTGATGGCGAGCGTCTCGCGGATAAAGAAAAAATAACAAAACATAACTGAAAAGCAGAACCAGAAAATAGTAAGTAGAAAGGTAAAATATTGAACTTTAGAGAAGCTTATGAATGATTTGTTTGAAGAATATGTAATTGAAAAGAGTACTCTGTTTGAAAGAATTGCAAAATTTTATAAGAAGAAGAGGATCAAAGAAGTGAAATTTTATCAAAGTTACAATACTCGCGAGAAGCGCGAATAAAATTTCACAGAGATTAATAGAATGGGACGAACCTTTATGGCGTACACCCTAGTTCGCGGATACAACTTCGCAAGAGTCAAATGTATGACCTAATAGTGCGTCATATAAGGGGGTATCCCTTTACATGACTCAGGGATAAGGTTATACCGCTGCTGGAACCTGAGTTATGCAGATGTTGGGGTTAAAAGAAAACCTATCCGGGAGAGAGATCTTGGATTTCCAACTATATAAGGTTATACCCTGGTTGGACGACTGAGAATCTCTTCTAAGAAGTGCAGAGTATGACCAAGGCGCCGAGGTACACGGTTGAGACAAAGGGTGCCCGGGGCGTACGAAACTACCCTGGCCATTCTTGGTAAGTCTTGGCTATGATGCACTTGGCCTGAAGAAAACCCCACTTAGGGTGCAGTCTTGTAACTATAATCCATATAGGCATAAAAGACAAGAGGCTGCGAAAACAACTGGTTGTTGGTAAATCCGGATGGGAGGAGCTAGTCTTTTATGGCCGATGTGCCCTCCTTGAAGGGGAAACCAGGGGGAAGATAAGGGCGGCACCCTCTATTATGGAGCTGATAAGTGTCTAAAGACGACAATGTCATGGGGCTTATGATCGCAAGAACATCCACTACAAGAAAACTTGGCTTTAGCGACTATTTTCTTACCAACTACAGTTGGTGGAATTCTTCAGCAACAATTGTTTGTAACTGAAACCAACTATGGTGGGCGGAAATATCTAACCACTAGTTTCTCAACAACGATAGTGGGTGGAAGGCTTTAGTATGAACAGCTCAACAAACGAAATATCGTATTGGTTGTTATTTGCCTCCAACCATGATGTTTGGGCAACCAAAACGTACCCTAAAAGGTACATATCTTTTGCCACTTATCTTACCCACGAAACAACCTGTTGGTAGACACCTCAACCAACCATCAAATTATTGGCGTTGTTAGTAGCTTTCAACCACGAGAGTTTGACAACTACAAAGTACACTAGAAGGTAAATACTTCAAGACACTATGTGCAGCCACCAATTCAATCTTTTGGCAGACACTTGTACCAAGACATTAGTTTGTTGGTGTGGTTAGTAGCTTTCAGCCACCAGGATATGATAACTACCAAGTTTCATGGTTTATTAATTAAGTACCCTTATTGAAAATAAATAAAGTAAATATTACATATTGTGAAAATGACCATATTACCCTTGTTGGAAATAAGTGCAATAAATATTATGGAGACTGTGAAAATGACAAAACTACCCTTATTGAAAATAAGTAAAGTAAATATTACAGACTATGAAAATGACCATATTACCCTTATTGGAAATAAGTGCCATAAATATTATGGAGACAGTGAAAATGACCAGACTACCCTTATCGGAAATAAGTAAAATAAATATTACCGACTGTGAAAATGACCAAATTACCCTTGTTGGAAATAAGTGGAATAAATATTATGGAGACTGTGAAAATGACCATACTACCCTTATCGAAAATAGGTAGAGTAAATATTACAGACTGTGAAAATGACCTGACTATTTATTGCACTTATTTCCAACAAGGGTAATATGGTCATTTTCACAATCCGTAATATTTACTTTACTTATTTTCGATAAGGGTAGTCTGGCCATTTTCACAGTCTGCACAATATTTATTGCAAGAATTTTTCCAGTAAGGGTAGTCTGGTCATTTTCACAGTCTCCATAATATTTATTCAACTTATTTCCAACAAGGGCAATATGGTCATTTTCACAATCGGTAATATTTACTTTACTTATTTCCGATAAGGGTAGTCTGGTAATTTTCACAGTCTCCGTAATATTTATTCCACTTATTTCCAACAAGGGTAATATGGTCATTTTCATAATCGGTAATATTTACTTTACTTATTTCCGATAAGGGTAGTCTGGTCATTTTCACAGTATGCACAATATTTATTGCAATAATTTCCAGTAAGCGTAATATGGCCATTTTCACAGTCTATAATATTTACTCTACTTATTTCCGATAAGGGTAGTCTGGTCATTTTCACAGTCTCTATAATATTTATTCCACTTATTTCCAACAAGGGTCATATGATCATTTTCATAATCGGTAATATTTACTTTACTTATTTCCGATAAGGGTAGTCTGGTCATTTTCACAGTCTGCACAATATTTATTGCAATAATTTCCAGTAAGGGTAATATGGTCATTTTCACAGTCTGTAATATTTACTCTACCTATTTCCGATAAGGGTAATATGGTCATTTTTACAGTCTCCATAATATTTATTCCACTTATTTCCAACAAGGGTAATATGGCCATTTTCACAATAGGTAATAATATTTATTGCAATTTTCTTCTAATAAGGGTAATATGTTCATTTTCACAGTATGTAATATTTACTTTACTTATTTTTTATAAGGGTAGTCTGGTCATTTTTCACAGTCTCCATAATATTTATTGCACTTTTTCCAATAAGGGTAATATGGTCATTTTCACAATATGTAATATTTACTTTATTTATTTCCAATAAGGGTAGTTTGGCCATTTTCACCGTCTACATAATATTTATTGCACTTTTTCCAATAAGGGTAATATGGTCATTTTCACAGTCTGTAACATTTACTTTATTTATTTTTGATAAGGGTAGTTTGGTCATTTTTAAAGTCTCCATAATATTTATTTTCGATAAGGGTAGTATGGTCATTTCAACAATCTCCATAATATTTATTGAACTTATTTCCAATAAGAGTAATATGGTCATTTTCACAGTCTGTAAGAATTACTTTATTTATATTCGATAAGGGTAGTATGGTCATTTTCACATTCTCCATAATATTTATTGCATTTTTTTTTCCAATAAGGGTAATCTTGTCATTTTCACCGTCTCCATAATATTTATTGCACTTATTTCCATCAAGGGTAATATGGTCATTTTTAAAGTATATAATATTTACATTACTTATTTCCGATAAGGGTAGTCTGGTCATTTTCACATTCTCCATAATATTTATTGCACCAAATCTGAGGGAATGCATACAATATGCCAGAATAGGGTTTGTTTAAATTTTCGGGGAATATTCCGAAAGAATCTTACCAGTAAATGGAAGGATTCATCGTTCTTACCAAGTTTCTGACTTATAATAGTCCACTCACGGCTAGGTTTCGATCTCGGAGCCAGGGTATGCATGCAATATGCCAGAATCGGGTTTGTTTAAATTTTCGGGGAATATTCCGAAAGAATCTTACCAGTAAATGGAAGGATTCATCGTTCTTACCAAGTTTCCGACTTATAGTAGTCCACTGACGGCCAGGTTTGATCTCGGAGCCAGGGTATGCATACAATATGCCAGAATAGGGTTTGTTTAAGTTTCAGGGAATATTCCGAAGTAATTTTACCTGTAAATGGATGGATTCATCGTTCTTACCAAGTTTCCAACTTATAGTAGTCCACTCACGGCCAGGTTTCGATCTTGGAGCCAGGGTATGCATACAATATGCCAGAATAGGGTTTGTTTAAGTTTCAGGGAATATTCCGAAGGAATCTTACCTGTAAATGGATGGATTCATCGTTCTTACCAAGTTTCCGACTTATAGTAGTCCACTCACGGCCAGGTTTCGATCTTGGAGCCAGGGTATGCATACAATATGCCAGAATAGGGTTTGTTTAAGTTTCAGGGAATATTCCGAAGGAATCTTACCTGTAAATGGATGGATTCATCGTTCTTACCAAGTTTTCGACTTATAGTAGTCCACTCACGGCCAGGTTTCGATCTTGGAGCCAGGGTATGCATACAATATGCCAGAATAGGGTTTGTTTAAGTTTTAGGGAATATTCCGAAGGAATCTTACCTGTAAATGGATAGATTCATCGTTCTTACCAAGTTTCCGACTTATAGTAGTCCACTCACGGACAAGTTTCGATCTTGGAGCCAGGGTATGCATACAATATGCCAGAATAGGGTTTGTTTAAGTTTCAGGGAATATTCCGAAGGAATCTTACCTGTAAATGGATGGATTCATCGTTCTTACCAAGTTTCTGACTTATAGTAGTCCACTCACGGCCAGGTTTCGATCTCGGATCCAGGGTATGCATGCAATATGCCAGAATAGGGTTTGTTTAAATTTTCGGGGAATATTCCGAAAGAATCTTACTTGTAAATGAATATTTCGCTTCCAGTTCACCCGAATGAGAAACTCAAGACAAACTCTAGTAATTTTGGACCTGAGATGTTCAAATATGATAAATTTCGTCTCAAGTTCATCTGAACGAGAAACTCAGGTCCAACTCTAGTAATCTTTGAACCTGGGATGTTCAATTCTGATATATTTTGTCTCCAGATCATCTGAACGAGAAACTTAGGTCTAACTCCAGTAATCTTTGAGCATGTGATGTTCAATTCTAATATATTTCGTCTCCAGTTCATCCGAACGAGAAACTCAGGTCTAACTCTAGTAATCTTTGAACCTGTGATGTTCAATTCTGATATATTTCATCTCCAGTTCATCCGAACGAGACCAAGATGCATGACTATTAACAAAACAAGATTAAACCAAATATACAGAGAAATGAAGGCTTCAAATCCACCTCATAAAATTTGGAGAATCACCTTTTTTTTACATGTGATTTTCGTGGATGTATTGTTCACGATAAGTGCGCATATAGGGTCCGAATTCCCCGACAAGGTTCATAAATGATTTTTCGGGAATTAAAAAATCGGTATAATATTGGTGTGATCGACCAGATTCAACTTTTTCCTGTCAGATTCTATTTTCTCTTTTTGTCACCCTACAGTGGATTAATAATGTGCAAAACCATTTCATTGGATTCAGCTTAATAATTTCGATTCGAGAAAAACTTAAGCTGGTTTGATTATGAGATTTCACCAAAACCAAATAAAATTCATTAATTTTCATAAAACTAAAACTATCCCAAAATATCAGATAAGTTAAACAATTACTCAAACAAACAATTACTTAAACGGTATGGTCGGTTTAAAGGTTTGACGAGAACTATACATAGCCTGAGTACAAACCATTATATTCTCAACAACTGGTCATTGCCTCACTCAAACATAAACATATTTTAGAGCTTCTCCAATAGTCATGTGGCCTGCTTCATATGTGGCATTATGGGAAGACATCCTTCAACCTATATTCCAACAACTATTGCTAAATATAAGGATTAAAAAAAATCTCTCTCCAACCCAATGGCAATTTCTCCCTTTCTTTGCCTAGCTGGACGTAAATATTAATTTTTTGAGCATTTTATTCGATAAAAAAAAATCATTCTGGTGCGGGAAAACTCCATCCATTCCATCATACTTTCACCTTCACCTGTGCCTGTTTCTGTCGTTATACCTCAAGAACATAAATATAAAATCCATACAGATGAAGTCAATTCCCTTTTACGTTTTTGAGATTCACAAACTTGGTCTTAGATTATGAAACCAGTTCGGAATCAAAAAAAGTAAACAGATTCTATCGCATTCTCCTTAACACCAATAGGGTGGGTTCAACCTTGGGTGATGATATTATCTGATTCTCTGCATCATTTAAGACAAAATAACTATAAAGGGGAGAACATCAAAAGAATTAATTGATGCAATTTAATTTATTAATCATTGATGGAGATTCAATTAACCTTGAGTTATTAGTCATCGATGAAGATTCAGAAAATAGTTGTTGATCGATTCACATCAGGTGCGAGATATAGTCTAATGGCAATGGATGTAAAACGATATGGAATCAGAATAAGGGGAAGAAAAACATTTGAAAGAGAAAGGGAAACAATTCGCTATATTTGATTTTTGATTAAAAATCCTTTTAATAAATTAAATCTATTTTTAGTATAGAAATGCTGATTAGGATCAATACAAATCCTCTTGGTGAACCTCTGAAACAAGAGGATGAGTTAGAGGATGTCTATAAAAAAACATGTCATGTCATTTCCATATTAATTGAAGAGGTTAGGGTTGGAGAATGATTTTAGGAAATATGGATATGTATCGTACGTGGATGGAGACTTTTCTTCTCACACACGTTCCATTGGAAAGGCTCTTAGTCCATGCTCCTTGCTCACCATTCACTCATCCATCTCTAGACATCCATTACGCATTGATCCAATGATAAACACAAAAGAAAAAAAAAAGGTCATATGGATCGATGACCTGTCCCAAAATTCTACCCAAATTCAGCACACGTATATCACACACGTTAACCACACACTAGAAACTAACCTTAATCACTTCCTTTGTTTCATTTCTCACTCTCCTCTTCTTTTCTTTTCTCCCTCCTCTCTCAGCGGCGAACTCGCCTTACAGTCTTTTATTCTTCGACTCACTGAATCGTTGTCCACTCCAATTGATTAACAATAAGATTCAAGAACCCTCTAATGATAACAAAGAAGAAAATCATAGATTATTTTGTTGATCTACAACAAATCACGACCACACAGATGGGAAAAAAACAGAAGGTAAATTCTCTAATCCCCGTCTCTTTGTAGATTTTTTCTCTTCTGATTTTAGAATTGAAGATCCAAGTGTTTTGTTTGCAGTGTTGCTGATGGGATATTCTTAATCTGCTGAAGATGGTTACCCTGTTGTTGGATTTAGGGTTACAAATTAGGGGTTTGTTTTGATATCGGTCTCAGTCTCTTCCGCCGCTTCCTCCTCGTTCACTCCTTTTTATTTTCCTCACCTATTCTCAGATCTGTAAACTCATTTCTTATAAATTGTTTCAGCAAATATAGATCCGTCAATACTCGTTATTTTTTCCCTTCACCCATTTTCAAAATATTTACAATAAGGTAATTTAATGGTTCGTTTTATGATTACTTTTATTTCCTTCTGATTTTGATTTAGATTGATTATTTTTATTTCCTTCTGATTTTGATTTTTATTTAGATTGATTATTTTTATTTCCTTACTTCTGATTTAGATTTAGATAGTGTTCTAATTGAGTTTTGTTGTTTTGCTAATTTTAGGTGAAGTATCAAAAGATTTACAAGCAATAAGGTAATTTAATGGTTCATTTTATGATTACTTCTATTTTACCTTCAGATTTTGATTTATACCGATTGATTTTGTTTTAATTTTGGGGGTTTTCATGAACTCGAGTTTTGGTTTGTAATTACAACTTTCTTTGTGTAGTATGAATTAAGGTTTGCTTTGAGTTTTAGATCCTGACTTGTTTATTTTTTATTTGTCAAATTGTTGTTATTTGTGTGCAGGAAACTAAATGGTAGATTGGATGCAAGTCACCAGGTGCATTTTTTAACGCACTTACAATGTCTATGATGTTTACTCGGTGTTCTCCTATTATGTAAACTCTGTCAATGGCCTGCTATGATGGTTTTTTTATGATGCAGTTTGTTGGAAATCTGATCTCGCTAGCACTGCTAAGAGATGGCAAGGTGTGTGTAGTCATTTATGCTCTTTGTACATAATCATACCATATAACTAAATTGCAACCTCTGTTGCTATATGGTTCTATTATTTCTAGGTGTTATAAATGCTTTGCCTATATTTTTTATTGGCACATGTCATTGATACTGTTGAAGTTTAAGTTTTTTCCTCATATACGTATTATTGGACAAGGATAAATTCAATTGACGGTACTGGTAATGTCTCAACTCTTGTAGGAAGGAAGTACAACTGGAACCACCTTATTGTTTGTGGTCTTCCTTGGGTTTATGACATTGGGTTCTTTATTAATGTGCTTCTTGAGTAAAAGAGACGATGATGGTTTTTTGGATTCAGTTGTTTCTCTCTGGGATCTGATTGTCGCTCCTTTTCTTGACAAGCGAATGCTGTTAATTATCCCTCTTATTGCGTATTCAGGCTTGCAATAAGCTTTCGCGTGGTGAGTTCCTGATGTATGTCTAATCTTGTGTACTATGATTCAGTAGCTTACCAATACTTTTCTCGTAATTTTCCTTTTCCTTTGCGTATCTGTGTCAGGGATGAGTTCACTAAGGAGATTGTCAAACCAGCACTAGGTGTGTCAGGTGTGGGTGGTTCAATGGCGGTGTATGGAATTTTTGATGCAATTGTAAGTAGACAAATATGATAAGAATGATTATATAGTTGAGTGATGGAGTTAGAGGCTGGCTATTTTTAATTGCTATTTCAGACCTCCCAATAGTTCTGAACGTAGAGTAAACTTCGCTGGTTTAATCACTCTGGTAATTGAATTGGTATCGGTTAATCTGATTATGAAGGTCTTTGAGTGATGGAGTTAGAGGATGGCTATTTTGTAATTGCTATTTCAGACTACCAATAGTTATGAACGTAAAGATAACTTCGCTTGTTTAATCACTCTGGTAATAGGGCAATCACATCGGGTCCCTCTTCAATTACGTTGATAACTCCTTCTGGAGCTTTTGTTCAGCTTGTTGTCCTTTTGTGGATTCTGTTGGGTTGCAGGTGCATATTTGGAAAACCCATACTTGATCAAAATTATCTGGATTTCGTCTAACTGAGTGTGTTTGACATGAATCCGCTGGCTCTGTTTGGAAATTTTTCTGTGAAGCAGTGCAACTACTGGTGTTTTTGGCTATGTTTACCCACTTCTTATGGCAGGCATGTTTGGTGTTGGATATGGAATATTCAATACACAACTGAATGCATTGCTTGGAATCCTTTTCAAAGATGACACGGTATAAGTTGGATTTGTTAAACTTGTGAATCTTGACATTGAGCACTTAACCTTTAGGCTTTGTTTGCATCCATCGGGATTACTTCTAGTTCTCGTTGTTAGTTTATTAATGTTAATTAAATTTAAGGATGAAACGGTCCTTAGCTGAGACAAAGTGTTTCCTAAACACTAAATGCTCTTTAGTTACGTAATGATATAATGTATAGCCTTGAGAGATTTATGCTATACATTTTATTTCTCTAGAAGTAAAAAAAATTTATCCATATACCGTGCATTGACACTTATATTTTCTAATTTTAACCCTAATTCGTTTTTTGTCTGTTCTTTTTCATTATGCAGGCTTCTTGCTTTTTATTCACGAGGTTCTTCCTAGCACTTTATTTTCTCAATAGTGTGATGTACTGACTTGGATAATAATCTTGGTTGACATTGTATAAGACGAGGGATTTGTGGATGTCATTCGGAACGTAATTATAGCTTTTGGTCCATACACCTGCTTGGTAATTAAGTTGTGAGGATAAATTTTCATTCTTACTTTCTATTGGTTGATTATTTCATATTTGCGCTTCTTGTTCAATTTGTGGTTGCTTAGCTAAATGTGTTGCTACACCTCTGGGAAATTGCTTGATATCATGTACATTCCTTGTGTGCATGTTTATGACATGGACAAATAGAATGACTCATTGTCATTGTTATTTCTTTTTCAGGTAGTTTGGAGGTAGTTTATGTGGTGTCTCTAGCAAAGATAGCCGAATCAGCATCCAAGAGAAAAGAAAGGTGTGCAACAAAGCCAAGAAATATCAGATGAAGACTCGGATGAAGATAGTACTCACTTCTGATAACTCCTTACAATTTTGGTTTCATTTTTAGTGTTTGGCTTTACAAAGGACAAATATTCATGCTTTTCTAGAGGATTAAGTCCCCTTCAAAAGCTATAAGTATCGATTGTTGCGGCTGCATATCAATTACTTGCCTAGTTGAGTGGCCAGTTCTGAAGTGTGCAGCTATACAATTCGTCCATGAGGTGCAGGTGCAAGGTTAACTTGTTGAATGCTTGTTGCGTAAAGCTTAATGATTAGATTTTCTTTGTAATTTATCTTTGTTCATCTGTGCTAATTGTAGTGATTGGAAATGATAAATTAAAGGAAATTTCTTCATTTGTTTTTTATTTTTGATTAATTACTGATATATACTTTACCAACCCCTTGAGCAGCACAACTGGCGGATGAAAACACTTGAGCCACCCAATTTGTGGTGGCTTAATCCCTTGGTCAATGCGAACAACCAAACACTATCGACTACAAATCTTCACCTACTATACATTAGGTGTCTACAATACTTCACCGACTAACCATTTTGTGGAAAAAATATTTTAGCAGCTGAGATTTCAGTGCCCAGCTCTTAAGCAACTAAACATTTTATGGCAAAAATCCTTGAGCCGCTGAAATTTTAGTGGTTAAAATCCTTGGCCAACAACATTAAACACCTTCACCAACTGAAATTAAGTAAGTTAAAACCTCTAGCAGTTGGCAACGTTATATAACTGGCCCCTCTACCAATGATGTATTTTTATTTAGCAATAATAAATTGTGCGGGTAAAGTATTTCAGCAACAAATACTTTATGCTTCCACCAACGACACCCAGTAGTTGTTGGAAATTTTTGGCGATCAAAAATTTCGTCGTCTATTCTAGTTGAAAGATATCTCTACCAGCAGCATGGTTGGTCCAGGTCTTTAGCAAAGCAAGCTTTAGTCACAGAGCGTATTTGTTTCCATACTGGTTGCTACAGAGCTCCGCCCGCTAAAAACGGCCTTCTACCCACTGAATGAGAGTAGTCGCTAAATCCCAATTTTCTTGTAGTGATCTAGGCCTGTCATATTATCGCGTGACGAAAATTATACAGAGGCAACAACCCAAAATAGAAAAGTTAAGATGAGATCAATGGGTTTTTACATGAAAGTGTAAAGACGTCCTGCGATTTCATCGCAAGCCGGCAATGTCATAAGGTTTAATTCTTGAAAAAGAGTTTATACTTATCATATTGTCGCAGAGATGTTGAAAAAATATGGATAAGACAAGATCAATGGGTCAATACATGCAAATATAAAGACGTCCTGCGATTTTGTTGCAGAAAGAAAAAAAAATGTGGCAAAATAAGACCTTTAATTAGGAAGGCATAATAAGACCATAAGATTATTGCGATAATGCTCGCAGAATTTATGAGATTTGCGATTTTACGCATAGACCATAAAGTTAATTGTTGCTAGCGATAACATCGCCGATTTTGAGGCAAATTTAATTTGATTTACAACTAATATCTAATCTCTACTGAATTTTTTCATATTGCAGATGAATAATAGAGGCAAGCATGGGAATGCATAGAATGATGAAGTTATTATTCATCCATCATATGATAAAATTGCATAGATATTATGATACACTTATACAGATAATTAAAGGGTAATAATTATATTGATTGATTAATTTGCAGAAAAAGAATTGTTTTCTAATTCATACAGAAGAAACTCGTAACAGGTTGGAAAAAATGTAGCAATATTACAAGAAGAAGGAAATAAGTATACAAAATTTACAAAGAAGATAAGAGAAGAAACAGAACTAAGTAGATCCATCACCACCTTCATCAGATTTTTATTCTTCTTCAGATTTATCCTCATTATCAGATTTCTCTTCCTCTCCAGATTTTTCTTTATCATTATCATCATTACCTTCATCTTCACCAGAATCCTCAGTCTCGCTATCAGAAATAACAAGATTTGGAGTTTTTGCTGGAATCTCCTTTGCAAGATCAGGGTACATAGATTAAGGAATATCATGATCATCACAAACCAATTTAACAGAATGATTGCGAACAGCAACAAGAGAACTATTAAAATTCGCATTAGTAATTTTAAATTGTTCTTTCAACCGTGAATACTTTTCATTGCGAGCAGTAAGACTATTTGCAAGTTGATTCTTATCAGATTCAAGTTCTCCAATTCTTTCAAGATATCTCTTATCAGCACCTGCGAGTATATAAAAACAAGTTGGAAATATTGCAAGGGAGAACAATAAAAACAAAGAATTAACAAGGAAAAAAAAATAGATTAACAACCTTCTCTTTCAGAAATCAGGTCTTTCATTAAAGCTGCTTGTTCAACGTGAAGGCTAACATCTACACCTAAATTAATTCTGGCATTATCAAGAACCTTCGCAGCCCAAGCAAACTCCTCATGATTGTTAATAAGAAGGCGAGAACAAATTTGGTATTCTCTTTCAACAAAATCCTCTTTTTCGCGAAGAAGTCTATCCCTTTAAATTTGAACCTCAAGAATGGTCTTTTGGAAATTTGCTAAAGCTTCAGCTCCTTGCCTAGATATACGATCTTTGTCTTTTGAAAGATCTTTATTCCTGGCTTTTAAGGTTTTGATCTCTACTTTGGAATTGTGGTAAAGTTGTTTGAATCTGTGAGTTACATATATACAAGATCTGTGATCAATTTCTAAGAGGCGAAACTTAGATCTGAGTTCATCTATGGAAAGAGAATTAATGTTGGAAGGATTATTCAAGGAATTGTTAAGAAGTTCTAGAAGAGTGTCATTATATACTGGTTCGGGGAAAGAACTAATGGTTAAAGATTCATCAGTAAGACCATAAATGTCTGCGAGAATGACACATCAAGTAAGAAAGAGTAATGAAAAATAAAAATATAAAAGAAAAGAAGAAATTTCTCATACCTAAGAGTTGCTTATTGGCAGTATCAAGGTTGGATACTTTGAGCGATTGATTAGAAATATTTTTCTCTAATTCTTTGTTTTTCTTACGAAGACTAGCAAATTCAGATTCAAGCTTCTCATTCTTTTCGCGAAGAGCAATGTTCTTCTGGTGAGAAAATGCATGTCTCTTATCCAAGTCAGAGGGAACAGCAAATGAAGCTTTCCCAACCTGCGAGAGAATAATATAAGTTAATACTTGGCGATGGAATAAATACATAAACAGGTTGAAGAAATGAAAACATACCAGGGTACTAAGAGAATTTAAGAGACTAGGAGTCAGCGATCTCTAGATTCCTTGGAGAGAATCATTATCTACCAATATGGGAGCATCGCAGACTTTGGCGAGAGCCTGGGATGTCTTATTAAGAACTTCATCTCCATAATTATTAGCGATACCATGAGTAATATCGCCAAAAATCTTGGATAATTGAGCTATTGAAGACTCAGAAAAGGAAGAATCTTTCATGAAAGGAATGTCATTATCATCATCATTGTTGTCTTTATCAAAATCAACAATTAAATTTTCTGGAGTGGGTTGAGGAGTTGAAGAAGAAGATTTTTGGATTTTTCTTCTCTTTAAGGGAGGATCATCAGATTCTTCACTGCGAGGAACGGTAGGCTTCCCTTTGGGAGGAGCATTAGATTTCCCCTTGCGATCATTTGAAGATTTCACCTTGGTTTTTGGTTCCATTGGTTCTAATTCTTCGATTACCTGCGAGCACAGATAAAGATAAGAAATAGAGGCAACAATATATTGTTAAGATTTATAAAGAAATATTTCTTACTTCATCTATGAGTAATTGAAGACCTGAACGAGTAGTAGGCTTCCTAAACTTCTCATAGTTGGTCTTCAATCTCTCAATCTAATAAAAAGGCATAATCAGCGAGAGCTTAAATATACAAAAATCAAGGAAAAATAATAAAAATAACTTGTTATGTAAAGAACTAAGGAAAACGTACTTCTTTATCTTCTTCAGGCTAATAGAACACCCATGGTTGGTATTTCATGAGATTTGCAGGTAAATCATGAGTGCCAGAAATATACGGACCCTCTAAAATTAGAGGAAAAATAAACCACTTTTCATCGCTAGAATGGCGAGGACCTTGATTGTTATTTGTATGCCAATCAATATCTAACATAAGAGCTTTATCAGCGGCAATCTTATCTTTCTTTTGCAAGTGGACCCCCAGCAAGTGCGATCTCTCTTCATGGGGATTATTTCATAGTTGGTGAAAAAATTATCCACAGTATACATCGCAGGAATGATTGGAACATCCTTTAATTGAGGATTCTTCGCAGCACCAGGGTAGCGAGATCCTTTATTGGAACATCCTTGATTGGAACATCCTTGAATTAAGAAGTTCTAGAAGAGTGTCATTATATACTGGTTCGGGGAAAGAACGAATGGTTAAAGATTCATCAGTAAGACCATAAATGTCTGCGAGAATGACACATCAAGTAAGAAAGAGTAATGAAAAATAAAAATATAAAAGAAAAGATGAAATTTCTCATACCTAGGAGTTGCTTATTGGCAGTATCAAGGTTGGATACTTTGAGCGATTGATTAGAAATATTTTTCTCTAATTCTTTGTTTTTCTTACGAAGACTAGCAAATTCAGATTCAAGCTTCTCATTCTTTTCGCGAAGAGCAATGTTCTTCTGGTGAGAAAATGCACGTCTCTTATCCAAGTCAGAGGCAACAGCAAATGAAGCTTTCCCAACCTGCGAGAGAATAATATAAGTTAATACTTGGCGATGGAATAAATACATAAACAGGTTGAAGAAATGAAAACATACCAGGGTACTAAGAGAATTTAAGAGACTAGGAGTCAGCGATCTCTAGATTCCTTGGAGAGAATCATTATCTACCAATATGGGAGCATCGCAGACTTTGGCGAGAGCCTGGGATGTCTTATTAAGAACTTCATCTCCATAATTATTAGCGATACCATGAGTAATATCGCCAAAAATCTTGGATAATTGAGCTATTGAAGACTCAGAAAAGGAAGAATCTTTCATGAAAGGAATGTCATTATCATCATCATTGTTGTCTTTATCAAAATCAACAATTAAATTTTCTGGAGTGGGTTGAGGAGTTGAAGAAGAAGATTTTTGGATTTTTCTTCTCTTTAAGGGAGGATCATCAAATTCTTCACTGCGAGGAACGGTAGGCTTCCCTTTGGGAGGAGCATTAGATTTCCCCTTGCGATCATTTGAAGATTTCACCTTGGTTTTTGGTTTCATTGGTTCTAATTCTTCGATTACCTGCGAGCACAGATAAAGATAAGAAATAGAGGCAACAATATATTGTTAAGATTTATAAAGAAATATTTCTTACTTCATCTGTGAGTAATTGAAGACCTGAACGAGTAGTAGGCTTCCTAAACTTCTCATAGTTGGTCTTCAATCTCTCAATCTAATAAAAAGGCATAATCAGCGAGAGCTTAAAGATACAAAAATCAAGGAAAAATAATAAAAATAACTTGTTATGTAAAGAACTAAGGAAAACGTACTTCTTTATCTTCTTCAGGCCAATAGAACACCCATGGTTGGTATTTCATGAGATTTGCAGGTAAATCATGAGTGCCAGAAATATAAGGACCCTCTAAAATTAGAGGAAAAATAAACCACTTGTCATCGCTAGAATGGCGAGGACCTTGATTGTTATTTGTATGCCAATCAATATCTAACATAAGAGCTTTATCGGCGGCAATCTTATCTTTCTTTTGCAAGTGGACACCCCAGCAAGTGTGATCTCTCTTCATGGGGATTATTTCATAGTTGGTGAAGAAATTATCCACAGTATACATCGCGGGAATGATTGGAACATCCTTGAATTGAGGATTCTTCGCAGCACCAGGGTAGCGAGATCCTTTATTGGTATCGCGAGAAGCATATTCAAGTAGTAATCGAATACAATCTCCACCCAATTGGTATACTTCTCGCGAGAATTTCTCGTGAGAAATTATTTCATAGAATAAGGGAAGATCCGGGTCGTAGAGAGGAATGGGAAGACCAGCTTCAAGTTGACCTAGCGATACTATAATTTTCTCATGAGAACATTGATGATCAGAAAATAATTTGATGGAAAGCTCGGATTTAGGGCTTTGATTTGGAATTGTAGACAAAGTAAAACCTTTACTTTTGAGTTTTTCTCGCATTTCACCAAAAGCAGCCAAATTTTTAGCACCAGCAATAACCATTTTTTAAGTATGGGAATGAAGAAAAATATTGAAAAATAAGAAAGAAATCATAGCGATAACAGACGCGCAATTTACGGAAGAACAGTAAACTTGCAGAGAAGTTACGGAGAGAAAGAAGAAGAAGTAAAAGGGGAAAAGAAAAGAATGAAAGAAGTATTTATAGAAGAAGAGATTTCTCGAAGAAGATGAATGCAATAAATGCAAAGAAAAGACATGAGTGTTCAGATCGCAGCGGTTAGAAAGGACGTGTCAAAAATTTATTAGAAGAGAGAATACGTGAAAACAGCTGGCGAAGGATACAGAAACGTTTCAGAACAGAGGAGTCTGAAAATATAAGTATTTGTGGCATTCTAAAAGTTCTCATGATCTTCTATTCTTCGCAGAAAAGACATGAGAAGAGGCAGGATGTAGGACCAGAATATCGCTACAACATTTTTCTGCGAGATTAACAACACTTCCCAGCGAGCATCACCGCAAGCTTTTCAACAACTCTTTGCGAATGTTAAATAATATTTTAAAGAACGGCGTAATAGTTGACGATAGAAGAAAACACGAGAAAAGCATGTTTGTCCCGCGATGTTTACAAAGCTTGCGAGAATGAAAATTATAACTACCGCGGTGAGATCGCAAAATAAACCCGAAAAGAAAGGACAGCTTAGCTGTCACCCATTATGTAATTCCCTATATAAAGGATTCCACTAGATTCAGAGAGGGATGATGTATTTTTTGGAGAGTTGAGAAAGTCTTGAGGAGAGAGAAACTTCAAGAGAAAATCTGTATTCTTAAGTTCTTACGTTTCCTGTAAACATTTCTGAAAATCAAATAATAAAGTGTCATTTTATTCTTCAAATTTGAGTTGGTTATTACAAATTCTTAACAAGGGTGTAGTGTAGGATTTCCTGCAACTACATCAATACTCCATCTCACATGGAAACCACTCCCTCTTACATAATGATCCGAAAACCATATGTATTTGTAGTGTGAACTTTATATTAATCCCCCCCCCTTTTGTCAATAAAATTGTAAAGGTACAAGAACGGGATCCTAATGAAATTTCCAAAAGAGACATTTCATGACCAAAAGTAAGCATATATCATCTTATTTAGATGCAATCATAAAGCCGAAGCTCAATGCATTCATCAAGGAGTCTATAAATATACAAGATAACCCCTATAATATTCCACAGCCGCACTCCCCACAAAGATTTGGCAATTGAGCACAAGTTCAATTAAGAACTCTCCCCCATAATATGTCATTCCCGAAAGAACAACGAGAGCGACCTTAATTTCAAAAGAAAGGAAGGATTTCTTTGGACACAACACACTAAACAACTTGACAGAAAATCAACCTATGTAAACAAAAAAAATATGCAGACTAGAAGTAAACACATACTGGAGCTCCAACTCAATTTCCCAAAAGATCGAGATAAACAAGGGGCAAGAGTCATGGGAACAACTAATGAACCAAAACAACACCAATAGACTGTCGTAAGTGCTGAAATATAGCAGTGTCTAATGGTTTGGTGAGAATGTCAGCCAATTGTTGTTCTGAAAGCACAAATTCCATATTTATGATACCCTTCTCATAAAGATCTCAAATAAAGTAGTACCTTATATCAATATGCTTTGTTCTTGAGTGCTCAACGGGATTCTCAATGATTCGAATCGCACTAGAGTTATCACAAAATATCTTCATTGTTCCAGTATCAACTCCATAGTCAGCCAGCATTTTTTTCATCCATAGAAGTTAAGTACAACATGATCCAGCAACAATATACTCTGCTTCGCATGTAACATGGATTGTGAATTTTGTTTTTTGCTATGCCAAGCCACAATATTCAGTCCTACATAGTAGAAACCCCCTGATGTACTTTTTCTGTCTTTTACACATCCTGCCCAAACATCATCAGAATAAGCATAAAGGTCAGTATTAGTATCAAAAGTGTAAGATAAACCATCCCCGACAGTGTGATTGACGTATCGTATGATCCTTTTTGCATCTGATATAAAAGACTAAGTTGCAAAGAAAATAGACATCAGTTTTTGATTTCTTTCAATAATTGTATTATGTTTATTATGAATAAAACTATCTTATTTATGAATAAAATTATTGGTTTATAATTTTTCTTGTGATAGTTTTTCGTTTACATAGCTAGTGCTTGAATGTTTTATCTTATTGCTATGTATGTTTATGGGATGTTTGATTTCGGTTTTCATAACCTTAATATTCGATCTCATATGTTGTGAACCTTTATGGTTTGGGTGACTTTTTAGTTTAGCAGGATTAAGTTCTAGCCCATGTTGGTAGGCTTTATCAAAGGATCATGAGGGGTTCCGATTGAAACAATATGTGAAAAATTCACAATATGTTGAATCGTTTGGTTTAGCATAAAAGCATATGTGTTTCGGGGTTTCAACTTTTGCTTGAAATAGTTACAACCGGTTTTCAACCTTTCTTTAGTAAAGGTTGGTTGTTGTTGTTCTTTTGGCTTGCATGAGGATGACAACATAGTGATATTTCGGTATCAATTCGTCCTGGAAAAAAGATGCAAACATTATTGGAGAAGAGGATGAGAAATTTGAGGTAACGACTTTGTTAGTTAATCGTCTTCATGTTTAAGAAAAGCCTGATTTTATTGCATATATCTATTGCTTTTGCTTAACAAAATTTCGCTACAATTGATGTTTTATTCCATTATTTGTGTATGGATGTGTGTATAATTCAATTGTTTCCTGTTAAGAAAAACTATTGTTATCTTGCTTTATTGTTTGGTATCAATCGTTTAGGCTTACAAAATTTCGGTGCAATTGTGGTGCTTTAATGTCTATGTTGTTTCAATTGCTTCAGGTTGAGGTAAATAATTATGCAAGTTGATTTATTTGGTTTGTATGAATTTTTTATGGCTTAACAAAACAAAAGGTTTTCGGGATAAATTGTTTAGTCCAATGTGATTCCGGATAAGAGAAACTAAGTTAATTCCGATCTTTGTAGACTTATCAAAGTGGAGGTTTCGGTTATTCAAGTCTATATGAATGCCTTAACAAGAAATGCTAGTTAACTAACCTAGTATTTGTCTTGTTTAAAAGTGAAAGGTCTAAGTTATATGGATAATTATAACCCGATGAGAAAAATAGAGTTATCTTTATTTTGGTCTTATCGAACAAGCGATTGTATTTGTACAATCGGTTTAGCAAAGGAACTAAGGTGCTTAGTCTATTTTTGGTTTGCTAAACTATTAGGAAAAATTTCTTCGGGCAATTGTTTCCTTGGTAACATATCAAAACAAAATTACTTTGTAGTTTCGGTTTTGATATTGGTTATCAAAAATGGTGTGTGGAACCCTCGTGCTTAACTCTTATAGGTTGCAAGTCTTGTGAGATTTGTAAGATCCTTTCGGTTTGTCTTTTATTTTCTCGTACCTTTGTCATTTTGTGACAAAAATGGGGAGAAATATATGGAGTAAACAAGTGATATTGGTATTGATTTATATTTATTGATATCACTAAGGGAAAGGACATTGGTGCTTAAACGTTTTATCTAACAAAAGAGTAAAGCATAGACTAAGGGGGGTATCATATCATATTGATACTTGTAGTTATATGGACTACAAAGGGATTAACAAAGACGTGCGGATTAAAAAATCTACCTATCTTACATTTAGGGGGAGTATTAGCTTTGTTATTATAATGTCAATATCGTCATTTATGGATTGAACGTATACAGGTTATTGTGATGTTGAATTTGGGAATCAAGAGTATGTGTAATGAATTCATGTAATTTGTTTATCCATATGATGTAAGAGTTTTCCCACTAAAATTGACAAAAACGGAGATTGTTAGAGCATATCTCAGTTGAACCCACCAAGTGTTGGTATGTCAAGTTTGGTTTTCATATTTTAGTAAATCAAAACTCAATTAAAGAGTCGCAACTTCATATAGGTTAGCTTGAAAGTATTAGGATATGAGACATTACAAGTAATTACGAAAGACTTGAAGAATGTGAAGAAGTAAGGAGCTCCAACGACGACATCATCTTTCCACTTGAGGTTAGTAATATTTGGCTTGAACTGTTTCATTCCCCAACGTATCTTTCAAGTCGTGCATATTGAAAACAAAACTGTGAAGCCATGAATGATTATACTCTAGTAAGACGTAGTATTAAGGAATACAATACGAAGTATAACGCTTATCTTTTGAACTTCGTATATAAGACATTGACATAATCGTTTGAATGCTATTGTGATTATATATGGGTATAAGGTGAAGATTTCATCCTAGGAAACAGTGTTTTACATTTGTTTTTGTGAATCGAAAGGGAAATTGCTAGGCTTATTGGTATTGTTATTCATTGCATATCTTTTGAACTACCAATATGTGAGATTAGTATAACCATTCATGACTTGCTTATGTTCTTGGTAAATTATTCATAAGGCCTGACTTTTGTACTGGTATGACTTTTATTAGTGAAACCGATCTTAAGTAATCACCTGTGATGGTATGATCGATTTGTTGTTATTGGTATAACCAACTCTAGGAAAATGGGAACCGATCCTAGTAAGAGGGGCAACCGATCACAAAGGGGAATCGATCCTTGTAAGAGGTGCAACAAGTTTCTAGTTATTGGGAACCGATCCTATGATATTGGGAACCGATCCTATAGACATGTGCAACAAATACAAGTTGGATACCATATATATGTGGTAACCGATCCTAGTACCTAGTCAACCAAGTTTTGGTAACTAGCGTGACTAATTCTAGTACCCAAATGGAGGTAGAACCGTGAAACCCATGATTGGTGATTTGATAGGATAATCAATCACATAGTTCTTGGAAGTTAGACGAACCAATTCTAAAATTGTTTGGAAGTGTGGCAAATCGATTCCAAGATTGTAAATATGAAAGAAGACTTACAAAGTAAAGATGTCGACATACTTTGAACATGTGCAGTAACGCTTATCTTTTATTGTTCAAAGATATTCCTTAACAGCTAAAGGAGAATCCCGGATCAAAGATAAATTGAGAATATTTTAATTAAGGTTTTTAATTTTATATTTGTAAAATAAAAATTAGTAATGTGCATTTACTAGTTAGAGATTTTATAAGAGATTTTGGTCAATATTTGGATAAAGCATTTCCAAGAATTATGGAAACCGAATTTGGAAATATATTACATATCTTGAGAATATTTTCGGCTTTGGAAATTCGTTGATGTCCAAACTTCCTTGGTCTATAAATATCAAAGTTTGCATTTCGAGCAAACTAATCCTCGTAGCCAGCAAAACTACCTAGTTGTGTTGTTACTGGTAGAGCCTGAGAAAGCGGGGGTCTAACAACCATACCCAATATTTCGATTAGCAATCTGTATGGACAAACTCCAATATAATTTCTAGAGAATCAACTAGATAGTCAGACTCAATCTAGATAAAAGTATATCAAAGAGTTTATATCTGTCTCACTTGATTTGATCTTTACTCAAGCAAATAGAAATCTGCGAGTCTTTATCAAATACAAGGAGATAACTTGGATGGTACCAAAGACCAATATCCAAGTGTCAATCAATTTAAATCAACAACCAAAAGGTCGGATATTCTAATTGATTGAACAACGCACAACCTGTATTATTTCAATTATATAACAAATATAATGCGGAAAAGAAATAACACATACACCCGAATTTTGTTAACGAGGAAATCGCAAATGCAGAAAAACCCAGGGACCTAGTCCATATTAAACATACACTGTACTAAGACACTATAGACACTAGCCTATTCCAAAATAACTTCGGTATGGAATTTAGTTGAACCCAAATCAATCTCACACTGATCCAAGGTACAATTATGCTCCTACGTATCTGATACCAGTAGGATACTACGTACTTGATTCCCTTAGCTGATCTCACCCATAATTAAGAGTTGCTACGACCCAAAGTCGAAGACTTTAATAAAAAAATCTATATCACACAAAAAAGTATACGATAATAGATAAATCCATCTCCCACGAATATACCTACGAGTTTTGTTCCATATTTTGATAAATCAAGGTGAACATGAACCAATTGATAAACCATACTTTTATTCCCGAAGAATAGCTCAGTATTATCAATCACCTCGCAATAGTCTTAATCGACACAGAGAAAAAAGATATTATGGAATCACAAACGATGAGACGAAGATGTTTGTGATTAATTTTTATCTTTCTTATTGGAGATAGAAATCTCAAGCCAGTTATTACAATTGTACTCGTACGATAGAAACATCAAGATCAGATCACTTAACTACAAGAAAAGTAGTATCGGTCTGGCTTCACAATCCCAATGAAGTCTTTAAGTCGTTAACCTGGTTTAGAAGAAGAAGCCAAAGGTTAAAGGAGAATCGACTCTAGCTTAGCACAACTAGTATCACACAGAATATGTGGGGATTAGGTTTCCTAGTTGCTAGAGTTCTCCCTTATATAGTCTTTCAAATAAGGGTTTGCAATCAATGTTAGCTTAGTAAAAAATCATTCAACATTCACCGTTAGATGAAAACCTGATTAGATTCAAGCTAATATGTATCAACCGTTAAATCGAAAACATAGCTTGTTATACACACATGAAATTCATGTTTCTAGGTTTGTGTAACCGTACCCAAACTTGTACATTAGTTGGTTCAACAATAGTTAACCAAATGGTTAGCCACGTGATAACTTTCATATCAACCATATTTTTCTTGACCATAACTAGTTCAAATGACTCAAATGAACTAGTTAGATAGTTATTCAATTGCAAGGAAATCTCATGTACTACACAAGACACAATTGAAGCAAAAACGATTTGATTCACTTGAATCGGTTCATGAACTATATAGCCACGGTTTGCAATTGCATTCCTTAGTTTATAAAGATAAGTTCACAAACATCGTTTTTAGACATAACCTACTCATGTTCGCGGACTTAAGTTCCCGGATGGAGTTCACAAACTCCAGCAGAAATTCTCGGGTCGACAACTTCCACCAGTTCGCGGACTTAGCTCACGCACTTCTCCGGTTCACTTGATCAACAAAGTTCGCAAACTTCGGTTCAAGGAATAAGAACTTATACATATATGTATTTCCACAACAATGCTTATATCTTCCAATGGTTATATAGTCTAAACTCTCATTTCAATCATTGAAACATTCTTAGAGGACATTATATAGTTGTTATTCACAAACCATTTTTCGTGAGAGAAATTTTCAAAGTGATTGAAACTTAACATGACTTTCGTCACTAGGTAAAGATGAACTTGGCTAAAGCGAAAGCTTTACCAACACATATTTCGAGAAATAGATAGGCGAGGTAAACTCGGCTCGAAATACCAAATGTGTATAATCTTAGTCTATATAGTAAAATGACTTTTGTCTCAAGATAGGAGATAAATAGACTTTTGAGTGACAGATAAGTTCAAATCTCCACATACCTTTTAGTCGATGAAGATCCACCAGTTCCTTGAGTAGTCCTTCATCTTGTATGATGATTGCCATGGATTTCTTAAGCTCAACTACACTTTCTATCCTAGTCCAAAACCTTACTATAGTAGACTAGAAATCAAGACTTATAATTTTGATCACTAACATTGACAAACATGCTTGAGATAGAAATGCATGCGAGTTCGACCGAGCAATACTCTAACAGAGCTGCCTATTTGGAGAGGAAAGTAACCTAATTAGGTGAAATCCCTTATGGCCGCTCAGTTTAAAGACTTTTTTGGGATTGAGAAGCTCTATTAGTACCATTGGTGGGAAAGTAGATAATTTCGGTTTATTATTAGTTTTCGATTGATTTGATTGACTAATGGTTATTGAACTTTGATTGCACCTAGTTTGTTTATGCTTGAGAATCTTCTTTTATGATATAAGATTCACTCAAACTAGATCGAAGTTTCAACGGGGATCTTTAGACTGTTTGTAGATCTAAAGACGTCTTGTGATAATCCATTGTTAGCAGACACCGTTCTGTGTGTGATTGATCTCAAGAGATTCAAGTTGATTGTGTGCAGGTGTTTATTGAAGATCTAAGAAGATTTGAAGACGAATAAGATTTCTGATTTGGGTTCATTAACTATGGTGTGCACAATACTTGTTTCGGGTAAAGACGATCCAACTATAATCGGTTTATCTTTGCGATAGATTTGATTGATTAGTTGAGTAGATCAGCATTAATACAATTCTTGGTGATTAAAAATATTAATTGAAAAATCTGGACAATTACTTTGGTAGGTGTTATTGGATAGATCTAAGGACCTGACAAAGGATTTTATTGGGATAAACGGAAGAGCCTTTTGTCAAACTCATATCACTTGATTGAAAAGAGTCATTCCTAAATATATTTGTTGTTCCTTTACTGTTTGGAATACGAACCAAAGGAATTGTTCCAAGTGCATGGCTTATTGCTAGTTGGAGGCGCAGGGATACAGACGGAACTAGGTGAACTATAGGTTTAGTTGCTTGGTCTCAACTATACGAAGTTGGTTTAGATTTTGTACAGTGACTTAATCCTGAGAGTATTCAATTCTGGACAAGGTCCCGGGGTTTTTCTGCATTTGCGGTTTCCTCGTTAACAAAATCTTTTTGTGTCTTTTACTTTTCTATTTCCGCAATTATAATTTTTATATTATAATTAGAAGTAAAATACACAAACGTTAATTCCTATTTACTTGATAGTAATCCTATTGTGTTTGTTTAAGTCCGAACCATTTATCAAGTAAACATACTTCGTTGTTGTATTGTCTCGATCTTGTATCCATAGTCAATCACGCAAGTTATCTTGTTATTGTATTGTCTCGATCTCGTATCCATAGAAGATCACACTTCGACTCGGTCTATAGACAATCACTTTTGGAGAAAGGACTTATAGGTGGAAAAGTTTTAGATTGAAGTATATTTGGGTACTCTCATCTTTTCATTATGCTCTGGACCTAACATGGTGATTCAGGAAATTGTACGAGGTTAGGATATGTCATAATCCAAGGATGAGTCAAGTACTTTATAAGCGTAATTTGTAGCAACTTTTCAAGAAGGTATATGGTTAATGATGAAATTGAAGTATGTGATTGATTAAGATTCACAGTAACTACATTTAGAATAAGAAAAATAATTACACATGTTTATGTTAAACAAGTTAGGTGTGTCCAAGGAAACTCTAAGCTATAAATTGTCGCAAAACTTAACAACTTCCTTTATAGCTCTTACATTTGGTGTATATATAAACTAAGCCTATTTAAATGTGGTTGGGAATAATTTTGTGCAGAGGTTGTCGTCAATGCTCCATTGTGTTCCTTTCTTCACAAAAACTTTGTTGCATCTTGAGATTCAAGTCATTTGTAGGTGAAGAAAGGAGGAAGTTTCACTTTTCTTCAAGGGTCTAGGATGCATTCAAAGTTGAACTTTTAGTAAACTGCCCATTCATGCTTTCACTACAAGGTAAAAGTAAAGTTACATATGGTAAATTTCAAGAATATCTAGCCATCTAATATTATGTTGTTTAGGAAATTTCAATGTCAATGATTGAGGCCTTCCTCCCCGTTGAAAATTGATTTATAAAAACTCTTAGAAAATAGGGTTAGCTTTTTGATTGCAAGTTCAGCTGCTAGACAACCATGTTCTTATTTTTCATTTTCGCTTACGGTGTATGGATTGGTCTTTAGACATAGGTATTCTAATAATATCGGACCTTATAAATGTTATAAAAGTAGGAATTGATGTATGTAAATATGGGATTTTATTTGAATACAGAGTACAAATGGATGCTTCTAGCTCCAAACCCCGTAGAAGCCCAAGGCTCATCGAGCAGGGTAAACGTCAAAAGTTGGAACATCCAGAGGTAAGAGAAAAAGACAAGAAGAGGATCGTAATGTTTACAAGAGAATAAAACACAATTTTGCGTCACAGAATGATAGGGCATCTATATTAGAACAACGCCGTATACGTGATAGAGACGGAAAAAGTTCATTGACTGAAGAGGAAATAGAAAGAGATCGTGAACGTCATCGTATCGCCTATCATAAGCGGCGACAACAAACAATTGGTGATCACACTAATGAACAAACAAGCACCGCTGCTTCGACATCGACAACTTCTACTTCTGACGTTGACAGAGGTATAATGGACTAAATGTGTTAGTTTACTATTGGCATATGATAAATCCAGAGACTTAATTATAAGTTGATTGTATGTATACCATAAGTAGATTTAGTTGATCAACAATGAGGTTTGAAAAACGGGTCATAGGTCGGTCACGGCCATAGGGCGTGATCGTCATAACGTGTTTTGACGGGTGTGAGCACGTTTTGAGCAAAAAATGTGTTGTTTAGGTAACGGTTAAATTGAAAAAATAAATAAATTATAATCTGAATTTCCTATCAAACGGTTTTAACATTGCGTGAAAACGGTTATAATAGGTCTAAATAACGTTGTTACTACGTTTTTTATTTTATTTATTTATTCACTTATTTTAATTTTTTTAACTGTAATTGTTAATTTTTTATTTTGGAAATAAAAAATTGATTAAAATAGTTTTTTTATATTTTTTTTCTTCTAAAAGACGGGTATAGAGGGTGTGAACACGGAAAAAACAGTCTAGAAAACTTATGTTAAAATGTTTTTTAGACGAAAAAAACATAAAAAAACAATTTTAGAAAAACGGTTATCACATGCGTGAAAACAGATATAACGGGGCTAAATAACGCAGTTTTTTACTATTTATCGGTGTTATTTAGACAAACACATCGGTGACCCTCACATGCACGCTATATAGGCATGAGCGTTTTAACGGCCGTTTTCTCGGAAAAAATAAATAATCGTTTTTCAAACCTTGATCAACAGTAGTATATCAATAATTCATTTGTTTCAAATTTTTGTAGGAATTGAGCGGAACCTGCCGACCAGGTTAAGCAATCTTCGCCAAAGCCACATGATAGAGTGGATGAACCGGGACCAAGTACTACCGGTACTTTTGCACATTAACATGAAATGAGTTTTTACCACTTGACATTGATCGTTGATCGAGTGTTGACCTTGACCGTTGATTACTACACAAAAACAACAACATTACAAAACAAATATACCGGCATGTGCATTGCGCAAGCGTGCTATACTATTGGGATAAACGGAAGAGCCTTTTGTCAAACTCGTATCACGTTGTTTGCAAAGAGTTGTTACCGAACAGATTTGTTGTTCCTTTACTGCTTGGAATACGAACCAAAGGAATTGTTCCAAGTGCGTGACTTATTACAAGTTGGAGGTGCATGGATATTGAGGGAACTAAGTGAACTATAGGTTTAGTTGCTTTGTCTCAATTATATGAAGTTGGTTTAGATTTTGTATAGCGGCTTAATTATGAGAGTCTTCAATTCTGTATTAGGTCCCGGGTTTTTTCTGCATTTTCGGTTTCCTCGTTAACAAAATCTTGCTGCGTCTTTTACTTTTCTATATCCGAAATTATAATTATTTTATTATAATTAGAAGTAAAACACACAAACATTAATTATTATTTACTTGATAGAAATCCTATTATGTTTGGTTAAGTCCGAACTTATTATCAAGTAAACATACTTCGTTGCTGTATTGTCTCGATCTTGTATCCATAGTCAATCACACAAGTTATCTTGTTGCCGTATTGTCGCGATGTCGTATCCATAGACGATCACACGAAGTGTGAACCGATTAGTTGTATTGTCCCGACTCAGTACATAGACAATCACTTTCGGAGAAAGGACTTATAGGTGGAACAAGTTTTAGATTGAGGTATATTTGGGTACCTTCATCTTTTCACAAGGTGCAATCGGATTAAACATAACAATATTTTGAGACTGGGAGATTCTGAAAGTAGAATTTATTTGTAACAGGAAAGATAGAGAAACACTTGAGCAATCACAAGAAGAGGTGCAAGGTGCAAATTAAGATGATAATATAATTTCTTAGCACCAAACTTTGCGACATCTGTACTGAAGCATTCTCTGATGAGAATTTTACTAGTTTTTTTTTTCAACTCCTTATACATACACTTGATATTTTCAGTTCTATTTTAGTTTTATTTTTTCCCTTTTTTGGTCTAATTATGTGTACTGTATTGTGATTTCATGAAGATACATGCTAAAAAATTAGGCTATATACAAGTTTTATCTTCACTTTTTCCAATCAAATTCTTCTTCTCCAGAGTCCAGTCTGGCCGTAAGACTCTAATTGTATCCTTTTCAGACACGACTTTAGGCCATAAGTATACAATATGATTAGCTCCTTTTTTTGCTCATGCTAGACGACTACAGTGTTGCTACATGTGAGGTTCTTGGTTAAATTTTTTTTGGTTTTCTATTGATCAAGTCAGGGATATCAGCTAATACAAGTATTTAGAATGAATGAACTCGATCTACCAGGGACTAAAGCTTTAGGTTAATGTAATTATTAAGGGTGTCTGTCTCAACAACATTAACATGTGTCAATTTCATCGCCTCATATAGATCCCATGCCTCTGCTCGGTGATCTCATGAAAGTGCCTTTGCTGCCCCGAAGGATCCTGCATGGTATCCGTTTAACAAAGCAGCACCGTAAAGGTAACATCAATATTATTTTAATAAATCCCGGTAGACAACAAAGAAACACAACAAATGTAAGAATGCTTAGTATATGATGCATCAATATTTATTTTAACGAATCTGGTAGGTTAGTGCTAGAAGAACTACTAGGGTATGTGCATTGTAAAATGCGAGTGATGCATATTCATGAGCTTATTCATGCCCGAAAGAAGCCTATGGACGATCAACAAGTGCAAATTTAGTTTGAAGCTCTTCTTTTTGTTGTGGAACAATCAAAAGAAGTTGGAGCTCAGATTGCAGGAATATTAAAGAAAGAATTGAATTGAGGTGAGTTATACAGGCATCCAGATACGACTATAATAATTGGTCAGACTATATGTAATATTTTGTTGTTGTTGTTGTTTGTGTTTTTATGATTTTTTTTTTTAGTTGACTTGATTTGATTATATCTTTAATGAATTTGTAGGTTGATAATACGATGGAGGGGATAAGAGACATCAGGTTTGGTTAGCCTGAGAGATGTAAAAATAAAAATAGTAGGTAGTAAACAATAAAAAGGAAAAAATGATTTTTTTTAGTTTACATTAACTATAACTAACGATTCTAAATAGTCTAAACATTGTCACTGTTGTATAATCTTCATGGCATTGGCAGCATGCTCCTTATCATTCATTTTGATAAATGGATATGGAAAATGTAACGATCTACGTTACAAATTAGCTCAGAGACGACTCAGGGAAGAAGGTTTCGAACAACAGAGAAGAAGAAAGCTAGATAATTTTCATTGACTGCGCAAAGGAGAACAATGATAGGTTCTTAAAGGACCAATCCATGGGAAGAGATCGGACGGTTCCTAGTTAATCAAAAATACAAACCAGAAACTTAAGACATGAACCTAATAAACTGAAATAAAGCCCAACTGGAAAATAACAGACTAAGGCGTAAGGACCAACAAATTTCACCTCATGAATCTTTCATGACAAATCCCTCTCCTTCACCAAATCTTTGTCCTCAAGGATTAGTTTTGGAAACTGAGTTTGCATAGCTTACTTGTCCTCCAAAGTAGTTGTTTACACAGATAAGCCTTCCCACTGAACAAGAACCTGTTTGACATCTTGTTTGTTTTTTCTAACAGTTCTGGTACTTAATACCTGCAATGGCTTTATCTTTTATTCTCCTTCTTTAGTGACTGCTGGTAGATTAGTTTGAGGTAGTAGACCATCTCCCAATTTGGATTTAAGCTGAGACACATGAAAAGTGGGGTGAATCTTTGATCCAGCTGGTAGTTACAGCTTATAGGCCACCTTGCCAATCTTTTCTACAACTTGATAAGGACTAAAGAACTTAGTAGATATCTTAAGATTCTTCCTCAATTGTACAGTGGACTGTCTGTAAGGTTGTAATCTTAGATAAGCCCAATCCCCTATTTCAAAAGACCTCTCAGACCTCTTATTGTCAGCTTGTTGCTTAAATTTGTGCTGAGATGCCTCTAAAGCTCCTTTGAGTAACGGTTGCATGTAGTTATCCACATTTGCACTTATACCTTGAGCTGCTGAAGTAATCCCAAATTTAGAAGGTGGATATCTATAAAGTGTTTCAAAAGGAGTAAGTTTGAGACTTGTGTGGTAGCTAGTATTATACCACCATTCAGCTAAAGGTAACCATACAACCTATTTACTTGGCTTGAAACTTGTCATGCATATGAGATATGCCTCTACACAAGCATGCACCCTATCAGTCTAGCCATCAGTTTGGGGGTGGTAAGTTGTGCTTAGGTGTAGAGCTGCACCCAGTCTTGCAAACAGAGCTTGCCAAAAATTTCTTATGAAGACACTATCTCTGTCTGATAAAATGCTCTTAGGAAGACCATGAAGTTTAAATATAGATTCTAAGAATACCTTTGCCACTGAGGCTGCTATGTATGGGTGGATCAAGGCTATAAAATGGCAATATTTAGAGAATCTATCTGCAACTACTAGAATGATCTCACTGCCTTCATATTTTGGCAGTCCTGTGATGAAGTCCATGCTGACATGTTCCCAAGCTTGTTCAGGTACAGGGAGAGGTTTTAGCTGACCACCAGGAAGAAAAGTAAATCTTTTGTGTTGTTAACATATATCACACTCTTGTACATGCTTCACAATCTGTTTACGCATCCCTATCCATAAGAAATAAAGTCTAGCTTTTTGGTAGATGGCTTGAGTTCCAGAATGACCTCCAATAGCAGATGAGTGGACTGCAGTAATGATCCTTTGCCTTAAATTTCCACATTGATCAATGTATATCCTCCCTTTGAATTTCAATAACCCTCCAGTATAAGAGTAGTCTCCTTATAAATTCCCCTGAGCTAGCATTTTTGGGATCATTTCTTGAGCCAGAGAGTCCCCATCATAACTGTCCCGAACCTCTTTCATCCAATTGAGTTTTAAAACACTCAAACTGCTACAAGATGGTTGATCTTTAATATGCACTCTGGATAAGGCATCTGCCACCATGTTTTCAACCCCTTTTTTATACTTGAGCTCACAATCATATCCCAATAATTTTTCCAGCCATTTTTGTTGAAGCATTGAATGTACCCTCTGCTCCATGAAGTAATTGATGCTCTGGTGATCAGTATATATGGTAAATTTATTTCCCATTAAGTATGATCTCCACTTGGTCACAACCATCACTACTACCATTAGTTTTTTTCATAGGTTGTGTAAGACCATAAGATCTCCAGTATATTGTTCTTGCGAGAATAAACGACATTCATGCGAGTTATTCTGCGAGATTCTCTAACAACATACTGAAAGTGTTGCAGGATGATCTAATAAATGACGTAATGAATGATGACAGCCAAAACACAAGAAGAGCGCGATAATTCTGCGAGGATTAAAGTACCTGCGAGAGTTGACATTATAGATGTTGCGAATGTCTCGCGGGTCAGATCCGAAATTAAAGGACAGATTAGCTGTAATCCACTATGTAATTAACCTATATATAGAAGACCAATAGATTTGAGAAAGGAGAGATAACTTTTGAGTGTTGAGAAAATCTTGAGGAGAGAGAAAAACTTAGAAAAGGCGATTGTATTCTTGATTTCTGATATTTCCTGTAATTCTTTCTGGATCAAATTAATAAAAATATTGTTCTTCATCTTCAAATTATGTCTTAATCTTTGTGAATTCTTACTAAGGGTGTAGTGTAAGATTTCCTGCAACTACATTTTGGCGCCCGAGACAGGGATGAATTGTTGATTGTTTGAGAAAGAAAAAGTAAAAATTGACATTGTGGTTGGAAGAAATCAGGAGTAATTGGTGGAAGATTTTAAGCAATTTTCAGTAATACATTAAAGGTAATGGATAGAAGAAGAAAAAACACATCAGAGCCACCAACAACTATAAGGAGGAGTAAAAGACTTGCAGGTGGAAAAACAAATAAAATGGGAGAATCTTCAAGGATAAGAACAAGAAAAATTAGAACAAGTAATGAAGGAGAAAATCAAGTTCAACAGCCAAATCAGCAAATGACAATACAAGATAGAGCTGTGGATTATGATAGAGTGAGTGTGCATACTTGGCGATCGGATTCAATGGAAGAAGCAGAAAATCGACAATTAAGAAATAAAAGGCGGGAAGAAATAAATCACACGGTAGATGAACGATTAATTCATGGAGATGATGCAAATGAAACATTGGAGGAATTAAGACAAAGAGAACAAGAAGAAAGAAGGTTAGCGGCTGAAGAGCGTGCGAATATAACAAGGAAAAATCACGAGTTAAGAATGGAGAATTTGAGATTACAAAGAAGAAGATCAAGAAGTACTGCAAGATCAAGTTCACATTCGTTTAGAGGAGGAGTAAGGCGAAATTCTCGAATAAGGAATGTCGGTGAAAATATTCATGAAGAAATGCAGAATCCAAATGAGGAACAACATTATGAAGGAGAAGAAATAGCAAATGATCGTTATGTTCCTCGCAATAACACTCCCGCAAGACATGATAATAGGAATCAAGCAGGTAGAAATAATCGAGATGTTGAAGAAAGGAGAATAATACATGAGCGAGAAATTCAAAGAAATCGAAGAATAATATAGGAAGAAATTGGGAGACATTATGCTGAACAAGCACGTTTAGCTTGCGAGAGAGAGAGACTAAGAGTAGAAGTAGAAGAACAAGAATTTCAAGAAGCAATATGTCAGAATAATCATGACAATCGAGAAAGGAGATGTGTAAGAAACCGTAATAATGATAATATCAATGAAGAGTATGATAGAATACAAAGGAGAATAGAAAGACAACGAAGAGAGGTGGTGAGAAATGAAGAAAATGTTAGAGAGGAAAATGGGAGAAACAATCCATTGCGAGTTCAAGAGGAAGGTGAAGAAGAAAACCGTAAAAGAAGGCAGAATGAAGACACTGAAGTAGAAGTAGAAAATCTCGCAATATAAGAAAGACATGAGCGCAGAAGAAGGGAGGCTGCGTTGAAAATACCAATGGAGCAGGATTCAGGTGGAAATAAGCAAATCCTGAGAGAATTGGCAGAAATGAGAGGAATATTAAATAGTAGAAGAGAAGGAGGCAAAAGACAACTTGATGAGGCCATTGAAGAAGCTGCGAAAACTCCATTTACTCAAGCAGTACAATTAGGTGGAATACCTCCAAAATGCAATTTTCCAGCGTTAACTAGTATTTTTGATGGAACTACATGTGCTGTTCAGCATATTAAAGCCTATGTTATATGTATGCTACAGTGGGAAAACCATGATGATGTACTGTGTAAATATTTCGCATCAAGATTAATTGGTGAGGCGCTAAAATGGTTTGAGGGTTTACCCAAGAATACAATAACTTTTTTCATTCATTTACAGACTACCTTCTTGGGAGCATACATAAGTAACAATACTTCGCGACCTGGGATCGAAGATGTATTTGGGTTGAAACAGAAAGTTGGCGAGAGTTTGAAGCATTTGACATTAAGATGGAAAACAATGTGTAGTGAGATGGCTGGTAGAGTAGACGAGAGATATCTCATTTTATCTTTCATCAATGCTATGTTCGCAACCAATCTGTTGTATAATCCAAATTTTCAGAATCAAAAATACAATCACAATGACTGAGCTGCGGGAATTACAAGAAGAGTATATTTCCCTGGAGGAGAAGCAAAGTGAGATGGAATCATATCCAATCGCGAACACTAGTTCAATATCATCAAATGGAAGTTTACTTCCTAAGATGGTTAACACAGTGGCGAGTACCTCGCAGCCGCAACAAGAAAAGATGGTGACTGATAATCAGCAGAAGTTAGTGGCTATGGGAAGTCGAGATCAAGAAGAATTTGAAAGAGAAAGGAGTTATTACAATCGTGGTGGAAATAATAAAATCCAAAGACTTGATCAACCTCAGGAAACTTATGGAGGACAAAGGAAAAATTATTCTATAGGGCAAGGAAACCATAGGATAATATGGGAAGAAATTAAAATGCCACCTCTAAATACTAGTATTGATAAAATTTGAGAGGCTATTATTTTAATGGAAAATATACCATCACCCTGGAACATGGGAAAAGAGCCACATCCAAATAATCGAAATCAAGAATTTTGACCTTATCATCATTTCCATGGCCATTCAATAAATGATTGCAGGAATGTAAAGAGAATAATTTTGAGGATGATTGAGCAGGGAAAGTTAAATCATTTTCTGACAGGACATCCACAACCTCATAAATTACCACCAGCACCAGAGACTCGCAGAGTAAATATCGCAAAGGGAGCAGAATCATTTGTCATCGAAGTGGGGGCTAAAGCAAAGAATCTATTCTGTAATTCCATTGTACATTCTTATAAAACGATAGAGGATTTCCATGATAATGTTCTAAGCAGAGTCTTTGCGAGAGACATGGATGGAAGAGAGATAATGAACATTGCAAGAGTCTCGCCATTAAAGGAGTGGCAGAAGCAGAATATTTCTTTCACTGCACAAGAAGCACCTGAGCCAGGTAAAACGCATGATAATCCATTAGTAGTGAGATTAGAAATAAATCCAAGGTACAAAGAAGAAGAAGCAGATGAAGAAGAAGATAAAGATGATGGAGCAAATGATTCATGGGCTATTGATAGAATTTTGATTGACACTGGAAGCTTAGTGGACATTTTGTTTTATCACACTTATCGTACAATGGGAGGAAGAGATGAAGATTTGATCACATATAAAATTTATTGTTTTAATGGAACAGTAAACAAACCCCAAAGGGGAGATTACCATGAAAATTCCATTAAAAGGGGATATCTTCTAAAATTCAGTTCCGCGTGGTTGATATAGAATCTCCTTACAATGCTTTGATTAGGCGACCTTGGTTACATGGGATACTATGTGTGACATCGACCTTTCACTAATATATTAAATTTCCCCATCCCCATGGTGTTGGAGTGATACAAGGAGATTGGACTGAAGGGAAGAAATGTTACGAAATGGACGTTGAATCCTGCGAGCAAAGAATAGCAAGGAACAAAAACTGGAGAAACAACGTTAAACAACATCAAAAAAGTGAAAGGTTAATGGTGGATGCGATAGAAAGGAGAGAAGATAAAATGTTGTAAGATTTGTGTATGCAGAAATGAACTGACTGGCGAGCGCCTTGCAAATAAAGCAGAGAGTAGTAAGTAGAAAAGGTAAAAATCTCAGTTTGAGAATTTTAGAAAACATATGGATAGTTTGTTGAAGAAATTTTTATTCATTTTCAAGATATGTACTTCTTGTTGAAAGAAAAAGATGACATTGAAAGATCATATAAGAATTTAAATGTAAAAGCATAAGACATTGTGATACTCACAAAATAGACACAAGAATGGGATGAACCTTTATGGCGTACACCCTAGTTCGTGAATACAATTTCGCAAGAGGAAAATGTAAGACCTAAAGTACGTCATATTAGGGGGCATCTCTTTGCATGATTCAGTGAAAGGTTATACCGCTGCTGGAACCTGAGTCATGGAGATTGGGGTTATAGAAAACCTATCCAGGAGAGGTAACTTGGATTTCCAACTATATAAGGTTATACCCTGGTTGGACGACCGAGAGTCTCTCCTAAGGAGTGCAGAGTATGACCAAGGCGTCGAGGTACACGGTTAAGCCAAGGGTCCCGGGGCGTATGAAACTAGCCTGGCCATTCTTGGAAAGTATTGGTTATGATGCACTCGGCCTGAAGAAAACCCCACTTAGGGTACAGTCTCGTAACTATAAGCCATATAGGCATCAAGGATAAGAGGCTGCGAAAACAACTGGTTGTTGCTAGGACTGGATGGTAGGAGCTAGTATTATATGGCAGAAGTACGTCTCTTTGAAAGGGCAACCAGGGGGAAGATAAGGGCGGCACCCTCCATTAGGGAGTTGATAAGTGTCTTAAGACGGTAATGTCATGGGGCTTTATGATTCGCAAGAACATTTAGGCCTGTCATATTGTCGCCTGACAAATATTCTACAGAGGCAACGAGCCATGAGAAAAAGTTAAGATGAGATCAATGGGTTTTTACATGAAAGTGTAAAGACGTCCTGCGATTTCATCGCAAGACGGCAATGTCATGAGACTTTGTTCTCGCAAGGGAACTTAGTGATAGGTGTCTAAAACACCTTGATATTTATCTATTATTTATGCTTTCTCTGCTAGTTTTCTTGTAAATTATGTATCTTATATTTTGTTTTTGAGTATTTAGATACTTTGGAGTCATTTGGAACAAAAGGAGAAGAAACAGCGCAAAAGCCTCATCTCATGTGCAATGGCTTTTGGAGGCAGATTATTTCTCATTATTTGCTTTTATTTCTTCATCTCTGTCTGAAAAGTATGTCGTCTTTAGTGATGCGAATTTTGTCTGAAAAGCATGACAGCTTTAGTGATGAATAGACATTGAAGGGAAGAAGCGAATCTGAGAAGTAAAAGACGGCTACTGTTGGTGAAATAATTCAAAGAAGAAGGCGTTTATTTGGAGCACGGAAGGCGAAAGCGTCATTTCATGGGCGAACACTATCCGGAGCCCAGTCTAGGTTAAGGGGTTGCATACTCGGTTATCCCTTATCCAGAACATATATGATGTTAGCACTCAATCTGGGTGGTTCTTAGAGCGGGGGAATTTATAACTAACTTCATTTCCTACACAAGACCAAAAATTCATAGAAATGATTTCTCTTATCATTTGTTTACCTGAAAACAAGACACAGAATGGATGCGGCTCTTCATGGAGGAATTACTGAGTTCAATTGAAGATAAAAAGGGAAGAGGTGGCTGCTACTTCATGTTTTGATGCTGTTTTAGTCCCAGGGAAGAATTAAGAAGATAAATTGGAGTCGTTGTTGTTAATTAGAGACAATGAGAAGGAGATCGAAGAATTGAATCTGAGGAGATTGAAAATGGAGATCGAGATTTATTGGGTTTCTGTAGGAGAGTCGAATGGTGGTAATTTTGTGTTGTTCTCAGTAATCGGTACTGCAATTGAAGTTGAATGAATTGAAGTTAGGATTTATGGAAGGTGGAGGAATGAAAAACAAAGAAGGGGTATGTGATGAATTCAAAGATGAGGAAGATTCTGGTGGAGAAATTGATGAAGAGTCATGGGTTTGGAATCTGTGTTAATTGCAACTCAATTCAGAAAGCATAAGAATGGGTTCAAAGCTGTGTTGATGTTCAATGGAGATGAAGGTGGTTATGTTGCTGTTGATAAATTGATAGCTGCTGTTGTGAATTGCTACTGCAAATGGAGTGATTGAATAATGCAGTTGAACCAAATAGATGAATGTCTAGGATAGGTACCCATACTGGTGAAGTTATGACTAAAGTGCAGAGGGACTTGAGTTGTGTTTGATGTTTCAGGTGAGCAATGGAGTCAAATGAATGTGTGAGAGCATATGAAGGAAAGAGTGAAGATTTTGGATTGATGGCTGTAAATTACAAAGATACATATTAATGGGTATTACAAGTCTGAGCTGCAGTCAAAGATAGCTGAGATATTACATGTCCTAAGTTGTAGCTATAATTACAAAGAATGGGTGAACTACAAAGAAGCTGCTATGAAGAAGGGTTTTGATCTGAAATTCAAGGGTTCAGGGCTGACTAGGGGTTTGGTGAGTCATTGGAATTGCAGGGTTAGATGATGTTGCAGTTGCAGGTACTGGAGTTGATGAATTTAAGAACATAATGGAGTCAGTATGTTGTGTTGCATATATATGAAGTTGTGGGTATTAGTGGTGCAGGCAGGCAAAGGCAGTTGTGGTTTTGAAGGCACTATGGTGTTAGCATGGAACTGAAATGGGAGTTTTAGCTGCGGTGATACCAAGTTCTCATCAAGGGTGTGAAAAAGCCAATGAACAAGCTAACGTGATCTTTCCAAGTCAGCAAAGACGGTATGATCCATATTCAAATACCTACAATCCAGGATGGAGAGATCACCCCAATTTTAGCTATGCCAACAAGCAAGGTGCGGTCCAACAACCTACTTTCAACTATTCGAGTGGATTTCAACCACAACAATAACAATTACAGGTGCAACAATAATTTAAGCAACCACAACAATCAATGCAAAATCAAGGTTCCGATATCGACTCAAAGCTTCAAACAATGATGCAAGGCATTTCTACTATGTTTAAAGACAGCCAACAAGAGACCAAGAGTGCGATAAAAGATTTGCAGACACAAATGGGTTCCATGGCTACTGAGTTGAACCAAGTGAGGGAACAAATTGGTGGGAAACTCCCTTCTCAACCTATCAACCCAAAAGAGGGTGTCAATGCAATTACGTTGAGAAGTGGTACAACACTTGTGCAACCCGAAGTTACTGATTCGGGCAAGGTGGAAACACCAAAGGAACCTGTTTTGGAGGAGAAAAATGAGGATTCTCCCCAAACTTCTGAGGTACCTATTCCTAACTCTAAAACTCCGGTTTCTACTTATGTTCCTCCTTTACCTTTCCCTCGCAGATTTGCAAATTTCAAGAAGGAGGCACTAGAAAATGAGATTTTAGACGTTCTCAAGAAGATCCATGTGAACATACCACTCATAGATGCTATAAAGCAAGTTCCAAAGTATGCAAAGGTGTTGAAGGATTTGTGTACCAATAAGCAAATGCTTAAAGGTAATGAATATCTAAGTGTGGGGGAGAATGCCTCGGCAATCTTACAACACAAACTCCCACTAAAATGCAAAGACCCTGGTAGCTTTGACATTCCTGTCACAATTGGTAATACTATATTTAATAAAGCTATGTTGGATTTAGGTGCATCCGTTAATGTTATGCATGCATCTATGTATAACTCACTTGGTCTTGGTCCTCTTAAAAAGGATGGAATTGTGTTGCAATTAGCCGATCGCTCTAATGTATACCCAATGGGTATTGTTGAGGATGTTCTTGTGCAGGTTAATCAACTTGTATTTCCATCTGACTTTTGTGTCTTAGAGATGGATGAAGGTTCACCGGACTTGTCTCTTCCATTGCTACTTGGGCGTCCCTTCATGAAAACGGCGAAAACCATTATTGATGTTGACAAGGGAACGCTGACTATGGAGTTTGATGGAGAAATAATATGTTTCAACATTTTCGAGACAATGAGATATCCTAGTGATGTCCACTCTTGTTTCTCCGTTGATGTGATGGACACATTGGCGCAACAAATGTTTGAGTTGAATGGCGCTGATTCTTTGGAAACCGTGCTCACTACACCTATTGATAACGGTTTGGAGTACGGTGATAAGATTAAGGAAACCATTGGTTCTCTTAACTCATTACCGGAAAAATCTGCACTTAAGAATATTTCATATGTTTCTTTACCGTGAAATGATGAAAAGCTTGTACCTTCAATTGTTAAATCTCCAAAGCTAGAATTGAAACCTCTTCCAAGTCACTTAAAGTACTTTTACTTGGGTGACAATGAAGAGTTACCTGTGATTGTTTCTAACGAGCTTAGTGAATTACAGGAGCAAAAAATTCTAAGGGTGCTAAGGAAGCACAAGACGGCCATAGGATGGACAATTGCCGATATCAAGGGTATAAGACCTGCCGTTTGTATGCACAAGATCCGTTTGGAGGACGATGCAAAGCCTACAAGGGAAGCACAACGTCATTTGAACCCTCCCATGATGGAAGTTGTGAAAAAGGAGATACTCAAGATTTTGGAAGTGGGTGTTATCTACCCCATATCCGACAGTAAGTGGGTAAGCCCGGTACAAGTTGTACCAAAGAAATCAGGTGTGACGGTGGTGGAGAATGATAAGAATGAACTTGTCCCAACTCGTGTGCAAACAGGTTGGAGGGTTTGTATTGATTACAGGAAATTGAATGCCACTACTAGAAAAGATCACTTTCCATTACCTTTTATTAATCAAATGCTTGAACGTTTAGCTGGACACTCTTATTATTGCTTTCTTGATGGCTATTCAGGTTACAATCAGATTGTGATAGCACCGGGGGATCAAGAGAAAACCACTTTCACTTGTCCTTTCGGTACTTTTGCCTATACAAGGACGCCTTTTGGCTTGTGCAATGCTCCAGCTACCTTTCAAAGGTGTATGGTAAGTATCTTTTCCGAATATGTTGAAAACATAATCGAAGTTTCATGGACGAATTTAGTGTGAAGCCGTCTTGCTTTGGACAAGGAAACTATCCAGTTGCGTGAAAGTTTCCCGAATGAGCAACTATTCTCAATTTCCTTTGGAGAACCATGGTACGCTGACATTGTTAATTACTTGGTTTTTAAATAAATCCCAAAGAACTTGTCTCGTGCTGAGAGGGACAAACTTAAGAAGTTAAGAAACCAATACATATGGTATGATCCATACTTATGGAAACATTATAGTGACCAAGTAATACGAAGGTGCGTTCCCGAATCTGAATTTAACTTTATCTTGTCTTTTTGCCACTCTTATGCATGTGGAGGACACTTTGGGAGCAAGAGAACCGCTCTCAACGTACTATAATGTGGTTTTTATTGGCCAACTTTGTTTAAGGATGCTCATGCATTTTGTACCACATGTGATAGATGCCAAAGAACAGGCAATCTAAGTGCCCGAAATCAAATGCCACAAACTATTATTCAATTTGTTAAGGTTTTTGATATTTGGGGAATCGATTTTATGGGCCCTTTTGTCAATTCTATTGGAAATTATTATATCTTGCTTTCTGTTGATTATGTCTCGAAATGGGTGGAAGCTAAGGCCACCCCAACTAATGATTCTAAAGTTGTTTCAGATTTTGTGCAAGCAAATATTTTTGCAAGGTTTGGAATTCCAAAGGCTATAATTAGTGATGGAGGTTCACACTTCAAAAACAGGTTCTTGCAAGGCTTGTTAAGGAAGTACAATGTGTCGCATAGGATTGCAACACCATACCATCCACAAACAAATGGACAAGCCGAGGTTTCCAACCGAGAGGTGAAATCCATTCTAGAGAAGATGGTGAATCCAACAAGGAAAGATTGGAGTTTGAGACTCAATGATGCTTTGTGGGCGTATATAACCGCATACAAGACACCTATTGGGATGTCTCCCTTTAGGCTTGTTTACGGTAAACCTTGTCACTTACCCGTTGAAATTGAGCATAAGGCGTTTTGGTCTATTAATCAATGCAATATGGAGTTGGATGGTGCTGGAAAGCAAAGGAAGTTGCAACTCCAAGAGTTAAAAGAGATTCGAAATGATGCATTTGAAAGCTCACGGATTTACAAGGAAAAGACTAAGGCATTTCATGATAATATGATTACAAAGAAATAATTTTGCACTGGGCAGAAAGTACTTTTGTTTAATTCTCGTTTGCAATTGTTTCCGGGTAAATTAAGGTCACGTTGGATTGGACCTTTTGTTGTGACTAATGTGTTTTCTCATGGTGCAGTTGAAATTTGTAGTTTAGCTACATGTAATGAACTTAAAGTGAATGGGCACCGGTTGAAACCATATTATGAGAACTTCTCTTCGGATGTCGTGGAAGGAGTTAACCTTGTGGAAGTGCTCCCTCTGTAGGAGTCTTAACAAACAAGGAGAACGTCGGGTTAACGACTTTAAACCAAGCGCTAAGTGGGAGGCAACCCACCGGTTTTGTATCTTTACCTTTATCTTTTTATTCTTTAAGCATTTTATCTTTATTTTCTTGTTTTTGCATATCATTTGCGAAATTTCCCACCTTGAACTTTCTTTGGACGATTCAATTTTACATTGAGGACAATGTAAAGTTTAAGTGTGGGGGGAGCATTTATATGTTTGTATAGTTTGTTTTATGCCTTTAGTAAAAACAAATTTTTTTTTTGTGATTTTTTGAACTCCGAAATCTAGAAACTTGTGCCTTTAGGATGACACCATTAGTGGATGAAACCATTTTGATTGCAGGAGTTGAGGAACCAATTAACTAAAAGAACGGACATAGCTCAGGAATTACAAATAAAATGATAGTTGTTACCATATCTCGGAATATCACCATATCACATTCTATTTTTACTTTTCCATATTTATCTATTGTTTTCTAAGTGCTTTGGTGGGTCACTAAACATCGACTTGTTATTACTGCTAGGATGAAATAGAGTGATTGAGTTGCTAAAAAAAAGAAAAAAACAAAAAAGAGAAAAAAAACAAAAAAGAGACCGACCAATTAGACCAAATGGAATAAAAATGACACTTGGATAGCAGTATGTGTGAAACGTTGTCCCTGTCTCTGTCGCCTAAACAAGCGTGGAATGCAGGATCCAAGGAAACTATCACATGCTTGATGACAAGAAGCATGCACTTGGATCCAAAAGATCTAATCATGCTGTCTAAAAAAAAAAAGTGAAAAAGAAAAAGAAAATAAAACATTATATTTGTTGAATAAAGTCACTCCTGGTTCCCTTGTATATGCCGGTTGAGTTGATGTAGAACTAAGATTGTTGACCACTGGTTCACTTGTATATGCCAGTGTGTTGACACTAAAATTCAGACCAGTAGCTCAATCCAATAGGATGCATAGGTTCATCTTAGCAGTGACCTTCATACATATACGGGAAACATCGATCACTTGTCAACATTCGCCAACATCTACATCTATATCCATATTCTTAATCTTTTCATTGTGATTGTGGTTTGTTAGTTTCCGAGTACTGTGGCTTTTTCGACTATCTAATTAGAGCTTTATTTACTTAAATATGAATTGAATTTGCGCAAGGTACCTCCTCTTGTAGTCATTTTGAATTAGTTCATTGATTTGTCACAAATAGAGGGAGTTGGAAATATAGGTTTTGTAGGCAGACCTCTTGTAAACCTTCACGAGACTAAAACTCGTCCACTAGGGACACCTAGGGGTTCAAAGGCCTATTATTTATGCTTAGAGTAACCGTAGCCTCGACGAGACAGAGTTTTATGTATGTTTTATAATTATTTTGTTTGATTTGCTCGAGGACTAGCAAAGTTTAAGTGTGGGGGAATTTGATAGTTGTCTAAAACACCTTGATATTTATCTATTGTTTATGCTTTCTCTGCTAGTTTTCTTGTAAATTATGTATCTTATGTTTTGTTTTTGAGTATTTAGGTACTTTGGAGTCATTTGGAACAAAAGGAGAAGAAACAGCGCAAAAGCCTCATCTCATGTGCAATGGCTTTTGGAGGCAGATTATTTCTCATATTTGCTTTTATTTCTTCATCTCTGTCTGAAAAGTATGTCGGCTTTAGTGATGCAAATTTTGTCTGAAAAGCATGACAGCTTTAGTGATGAATAGACATTGAAGGGAAGAAGCGAATCTGAGAAGTAAAAGACGGCTACTGTTGGTGAAAGAATTCAAAGAAGAAGGCGTTCATTTGGAGCACGAAAGGCGAAAGCGTCATTTCATGGGCAAACACTATTCGGAGCCCAGTCTAGGTTAAGGGGTTGCATACTCGGTTATCCCTTATCCAGAACATATGTGATGTTAGCACTCAATCTGGGGCATTTATATCTAACTTCATTTCCTACACAAGACCAAAAATTCAGAGAAATGATTTCTCTTATCATTTGTTTACCTGAAAACAAGACACAGAATGGCTGCGGCTCTTCATGGAGGAATTACGGAGTTCAATGGAAGATAAGAAGGAAAGAGGTGGCTGCTACTTCATGTTTTGATGCAGTTTTAGTCCCAGGGAAGAATTAAGAAGAGAAATTGGAGTCGTTTCTCTTAATTAGAGATGATGAGAAGGAGATCGAAGAATTGAATCTGGGGAGATTGAAAATGGAGATCGAGAGTTATTGGGTTTCTGTAGGAGATTTGAATGGTGGTAATTTTGTGTTGTTCTCAGTAATCGGTACTGCAATTGAAGTTGAATGAATTGAAGTTAGGGTTTATGGAAGGTGGAGGAATGAAATACAAAGAAGGTGTCTGTGATGAATTCAAAGACGAGGAAGATTCTGGTGGAGAAATTGATGAAGAGTCATGGGTTTGGAATCTATGTTGATTGCAACTCAATTCAGGAAGCAGAAGAATGGGTTCAAAGCTATGTTGATGTTCAATGAAGATGAAGGTGGTTATGTTGATGTTGATAAATTGATAGTTGTTGTTGTGAATTGCTACTGCAAATGGAGTGATTGAATGATGCAGTTGAACCAAATAGATGAATGTCTAGGACAGGTACCCATACTGGTGCAGTTTTGGACTGAAGTGCAGAGGGACTTGAGTTGTGTTTGTTGTTTCAGGTGAGCAATGGAGTCAAATGAATGTGTGAGAGCATATGAAGGAAAGAGTGAAGATTTTGGATTGATGGCTGTAAATTACAAAGATACATATTAATGGGTATTGCAAGTCTGATCTGCATCCAGAGATAGATGAGAGATTACATGGCCTAAGTTGTAGCTGGAATTACAAAGAATGGGTGAACTACAAAGAAGTTGCTATGAAAAAGGGTTTTGATCTGAAATTCAAGGGTTCAGGGATGACTAGGGGTTTGGTGAGTCATTGGAATTGCAGGGTTAGATGATGTTGCAGTTGCAAGTACTGGAGTTGATGAATTTAAGAGCATAATGGAGTCAGTAGGCTGTGTTGCAGATATATGGAGTTGTGGGTATTAGTGGTGCAGGCATGCAAAGGAAGTTGTGGTTTTGAAGGCACTGTGGTGTTAGCATGGAACTGAAATGGGAGTTGCAGCTGGTGGTGTTGAATGGTATCTAAAGAACTGGGTGTTGAGCTTTAATTGCAGGTGCAGCTGCTATTGAGCAGAAATTGTTGCAGCTAGAGATTTAGTGGTGATCTGTTGGAATGTGGAGTTGCAACTGAAGAGTGGAGTAATGGGTTTGAGCTATTGAGACAGGGTTCTTGTGTATGGAAGTAAGATGGAATTAGTTGCAGCTATTGGGCACCAAGTTCAGCTTCCATGAGTCTCGAGGGAAGTATTATGAGCAAGTAATGGCCAGATGAACACCAGATGGTTGTGGTTGTTGAGGATTTGGTAATGCTACTACCGGACTTGAGGTATTGCAGGTGCTAGTTGAATAAGGTGTAAGTGCAATCGATTTGGTAGAATTTGAGCTCAGGGAAGAGAGGTGTTAGCCATGGGTTTTGGTTATTTGTTAAAAAGCAATGAAGATGTTGAAGAAGGTGGCTGGCAACAAATGGACTAGCAAAACAGCCATCTTGGCTGTGAAGTGTAAGTGCAGTTGTAGCTGGTTTGCAGTGAACAGCCGTCATGGATGGAGTTCACTCTACCCAATCAATTCACTCAACCCAATCAATTCACTCAACTCAGTCAGGCCACTCAGCTCAGTTTTGAATCGTTCTGACTCAGTGTTTGACTGAGTTGACCGTTATTCAGCCGTCAATTTCAACGATTGACTGTTAGTTCTGACCGGTGACCGGGTGGACTTTTCCGGTCACCTGGGATACTTTTCTGGCACCGGTTTCCGGCCAAAAACACAGTTTTCCGGTGAACGTTTTTTTTTTTTTGACATATTTTCTACACGGGTTTTCTCACATATGGGCTTGGTGGACATCTTGTTATTGGACTTGGAAGACTAGACCTAGTTTTGGAAGGGAGATAAGCTACAAAAATGGAGAGTTTTCTACAACTTGGGGGTGACGTATTATTCTTGGAGTTCTTGAGATAGCCGCTGAAACGAACGCTTCTAGGGTTTGCTTTCGTTTCATCTTCTTTAATTCATTATTATTGATTATGATGAACTCCATAGCTATGAGTAGCTAAATATTACATTATTGGTTAAGGATGTAGTCCTATTTCTAAAACTTGTGCTTGATTAATGCATTAGTTTTCTCTCTTTGTTTTCGTTCAAATCTCTACTGTTTTTAATAATCACATGATTGATGTATTGTGATAGGATTTTGATGTTTGTTTAGTTAAGTGGCCAATTAATTGAACTTGCATCTTGTCCATAGCTATTTTAGTGTTTTTCATCAAGCGATAACCCTGAATACAAGTAGTATGATATGATTATAGTTTGTAGTGATACACTCTTATAATCATATGTAGAGTTTGATCATTGTCCGAATTGTTATGCGCAATGTATGACAATTGCATTGGTTATCCTATTTCCAAAACTTAATGCTCCTGGGAATTGAACTTGATTAGCGCAAGGCATTAGGTTATTCTTTAGGTAGAGTTCACATATGCAGCTCTAATGTGTGTGTTGATTAACTTGGGAAATTATTAGATTATCGTGCTCTCTTGATAGTCTAGGCTTTTGATAATAAAAGAGATTAAATCGTAATTCTAATCACATATGCAAGCACATGTTTAAGATTGAAGATGAATTCCTTGACCAATATCTTTCTCTCATTGATTACTTCCAATTATTTACTTTTCTTTTATTTTACTTTACAAAAATCAGAAATCCCCCCTTTTGGTTACTAAGAAGCTATAAATTGATAACAACAATCGCCTCTCTATGGATACCAACTCTTCCTTACTTTATGCTTCATTCATATTTTGTTGAGTAAGAAAGTGAATTATTTTTGACGCTTACGACAGCGATCACTTAGACTTGTCATATTATCGCAGAATATTGAAAGAATCAAGTTAAGGCAAGATCAATGGGTTGTTACATGTAAATGTAAGGACGTCCTGCGATATTGTCGCAAAGATCAAACGTGGCGAGATAAGACCTTTAATTAGGAAGGCAAAATAAGACCATACTAAAGATTATCAGAAAACACAGAATAGCCGCGAGATTATGCCAATAATTCTGGATGTTATTCTACTAAATTCATCATATTGCAGATGAATAACAGAGGCAAGTATGAGAATGAATAAAATAATAACATTGTTATTCATCATTATATGATAAATTTGTGTAGATAGTTAAAGATTTGATGATTATATTAACTGTATTGCAAAAAGAAATTGTTTTCTAATGTACACAGATAGAAGCAAGGTAAATCTATACACCGAGGAGTATTTAAAACTGGAAAAATCCGCAAGAAAAAAGAGATAAGTTTACAAATTTTATAAAAAGGACCAAAAAGAGGAAAACAAGACTACTTCGATTCATCGTCGTCTTCACCAGATTTTTCTTGTTCTTCATCTTCATTATCATCTCCACTAAATTCTTCAACTTCACTATCATAGATAATTAGGTTGGGAGTGTTCGCTGGGATTTCTTCCGTGAGGAAAGGATATAAAGAATGAGAAATATTATGAGTGTCGCAGACCTTCTTGACGGAATCATTGCGACGACAACAAGAGCATTGTTAAAATTCGCAGTAGAAATTTTTATTTGCTCTTTCAAACTTGAACATTTTTCATTATGAGAAGCAAGATCTTTCGCGAGCTTTTATTTTTCAACATCAATTTCTTCAACTCTTGTTGAATATCTCTTCTCAGATTTTGCGGGTATATAATAACAGATCAGAGATTTGATAGAAATATATAAGAAGCAAGAAGATATTAAGAAGGAATAATAAACAATCTTCTCTTTCAGTGATTATATCTTTAATCAAAGCTGCTTGTTCAATATGAAGACTAACATCTACACCTAGGTTAACCCTGGCGTTGTCAAGAATCTTTGCAGCCCAAGCAAATTCATCATCATCATTAATAAGAAGACGGGAACGGATTTGGTTTTCTCTTTTAACAATATCATCTCTCTCGTGGATAAGTTTATCTCTGTGAATTTGGACTTCAAGAAGGGTTTTATGAAAATCCGCTAAGGTTTGTGCCCCCTGTCTAGATATGCGATCCCTTTCATCTATAAGATCACTTTTTTGGGCTCTTAGAATCCTGATTTCTTTTTTAGAATTAAGATATTGATGCTTGGATGCATTGGCCGCTTTCAAGCTAGATCTATGATCAATTGCTAAAAGATGAAATTTGGATCTAAGATCATCTACAGAAAGAGAGTTAATATGTTCATTTGAATAACTAACTAAGGATTCATTTAGGCGATTGAGAAATGTATCATCATCTATTGGGTTTGGAAAAGAACGAAGGAATACGGCTTCGTCACAAAGGCCATAAACATCTGCGAGGAAGAATAATAAGAACAGAATGAAAAGGAATACAAGGGTAAAAAGAAAGAGAAAAATTTCTTACCATAAAGATGATCATTCGCAGCTTGGAGGCTTGCGACCTTTTCTCGCGATAAGGTTAGATCAGTTTCCAATTGCTTGATTTTTTCCTGAAGGTCAGTTGATCCATATTCCAATTGCCCGCGAAGACTAGCAGACTTAGATTCCAAATCCATATTCTTCTTGCGAAGAACGGCATTCTTCTTGCGAAAAGATGCACACCTCTTCTCCAAGTCTGAGGCAACGGCAAAAGAAGCTCTACCAGTCTACAAAGAAATTGTTAGGTTTGTCAAAACAAATTTAATCAGAATTTCAGAATAAAAGAAAAAAGTGAAAGAATAAAAATATACCAAAATATTAAGAGAATTCAGAAGACTGGGAGACATTGATCTGGAAATTCCTTCAAGAGAGTCATTGTCAACTAACAGGGTAGCATCGCAAATCTTTGCGAGAGATAAGCACGTTTCATTAACAGCTTCATCTCCAAAGTCATGAGGAATGCCGCGAGGGTTACCAAATATATGAGATAATTGAGTCATATAAGACTCAGGTTGAAAATTTTCCCTCACGGTGAAAGTGCCAGCGCCATCATCATTGTCATTATCATCAGTATTCTCGTCGGAATTGTCGCTAGATTAAGAATAAGAAGGTGTAGGAATTTGAAATCTTCTCTTTTTTGAAGGGGGAGCAGTAGACTTTTCCTTGAGAGGAGCAGTAGATTTTTCTCCGCGAGGAATAGCAAATTTTTCTTTGCGAGGACCGTCTTTGCTTTTGTCTTTCCTTTTAGTCTTCGCAGGCTTTATGGGTTCAATTTCTTCAATAACCTTCAAAAAACACAGATGAAGGTAAGAAATCGAGGCAACAATATATTGTTCAGAATGAGTAAAGAGTATTTCTTACTTCATCCGTGAAGGACTTAAGAGCCAAAAAAGTATTGGGATTCCCAGTGTTCTGGTAGCTAAGTTTCATTCTTTTAATCTGAAAAAATTGGAATGATCAGCGAGAATACATATCAGGATATGAAAACAATAATAATAATTTGGGAACATACCTTAGAATCTTTTTCAGACCAATTAAAGATCCATGGTTGATACTCTGCGAGATTCGCAGGTAAGTTATGAGTACCAGAGATGTAAGAACCCTCTAACATCAAGGGGAATTTACACCATTTATCGTCTTTAGAATAGCGAGGGGATGAATTGTTTCCTGGATGCCAGTCAATGTCTAGCATAAGAACCTTGTCGTCAGCAATGCCATCTTTCTTTTGTAGACGGATACCCCAACTAGTTCTATCCTTCTTCATAGGGATCACTTCATAATTTCTGAAAAAATTCTCCACAATATAATTTTCAGGAATGATTGGAATGTCTTTAAATTTGGGATTCTTCGCGGTCTCAGGATATAGAGATTTTTTACCGGCGTCACAAGTATCATACTCAAGTAACAGATGGATATAATCTCCACTTAACTGATATATTGCTCGCGAAAATTTCTTATGCGAGAGAATTTCATAAAATAAGGGAAGTTCAGGATTGAAAAGGGGAATGGGAAGATCAGCTTCTAACTGACCTAGCGAGACCATAATTTTCTCGCTGGAAGAAGGATGATCAGAAAATAAATTGATAGAAAGTTCAGATCTGGGAGATTGATTGGGGATGGTAGATAATTTAAAACCTAGACCTCAAAGTTTATGTTGATGAAGTTCAAAAGTATCTTGATTTATACGACTAACGGGGGCCATTTTTTAGTATGGGAATGGAGAAAGAGTTGAAAAAGAATCGAAGATCAAAAGAGGAAGAAAAACTACAGTAGAAGATCTGGAATTTGTGGATGAACAGTGAATTTGCAGAGCGAAGAAAGAAGAAGGTAAAAAGAAAGAAAGAAAAAAATTAAGGAAGTATTTATAGAAGAAGAAGAATCTCGAGAAGATAAATGTAATTAATGCGAAGAAAAGACTGAACGGCTGAAACGCAACGGTTGAAAAATCCGTGTCATAAATTGAATGGAATAAAGAATACGTGTGATAAATCTAGCGAAAGATGTAGAAACGTGCCAATGGAAAGATGAAAAGTTGAGGCATTTTTATTCTCATGACCTTTCCTTCTTCGCAGAAAAGACATGAGAAGAGGCAAGATGTAAGACTAGAATATCGCCACTATATTGTTCTTGCGAGAATAAACGACATTCCTGCGAGTTATTCTGCGAGATTCTCTAACAACATACTGAAAGTGTTGCAGGATGATCTAATAAATGACGTAATGAATGATGACAGCCAAAAAACAAGAAGAGCGCGATGATTCTGCGAGGATTAAAGTACCTGCGAGAGTTGATATTATAGCTGTTGCGAATGTCTCGCGGGTCAGATCTGAAATTAAAGGACAGCTTAGCTGTCATCCACTATGTAATTACCCTATATATAGAGGACCAATAGATTTGAGAAAGGAGAGATAATTTTTGAGTGTTGAGAAAATCGTGAGGAGAGAGAAAAACTTAGAAAAGGCGGTTGTATTCTTGATTTCTGATATTTCCTGTAATTCTTTCTGGACCAAATTAATAAAAATATTGTTCTTCATCTTCAAATTATGTCTTAATCTTTGTGAATTCTTACTAAGGGTGTAGTGTAGGATTTCCTGCAACTACAGGTTGACATGGATAAGTATCTTTCTCTCATTCCCTTACTGTAGAAGGCTATGGGTTTATCATCCTGCATCAAAACTGCTCCAACTCCAGTATCATAGGCATCAGTGGCTAACTCAAATGGCTTGTTGAAGTCTGGCAGTATTAGTACTGGGGTGGTGGTGACATCTTTCTTGAGTTTCTCAAAAGCAACTTGAGCAGTTTCACTCCATTGAATTTTTTTCATTTTGAGTAGCTCTGTGAGTGATTTAGCTATCAACCCATAATCTCTGGAAAACTTCCTTTAATAACCATTTAGTCCTAGGAACCCTCTCAAATCCTTGATGGTTACTGGTGTAGGCCATTTGTCCATGCATTCAATTTTTGCTGGATCTGCATAAACCCCTTGCTCATTAATGATATGTCCCAAATATTCAATTTGTGGCTGACCAAAAGAGCATTTAATGAGTTTGATGAATAAGGAATGTTCCTTGAGAATGGATAAAGCTAACTCCAAATGCTTATTGTGAGTCTCCATGTCAGGACTGTAGATTTAGATGTCACCAAAAAATACAAGGATGAACTTCCTTAAATATGGCTTGAAGATGTCATTCATCAGTGCTTGGAAACTTGTAGTGGCATTGGTTAACCCAAAGGGCATAACAAGAAATTCATAATGGCCTTGGTGTGTCTTGAAAGCAGTTTTTGGTATGTCAAAAGGGTACACTATGATTTGGTGATACCTTGCCCTTAAGTCTATTTTAGTGAATACCCTTGCTCCTTTAAGTTTATATAGTAACTCCTCTATAACTGGAATAGGGTATTTATCTTTGATAGTGACCTTATTTATCCTTCTATAATTTACACAGAACCTCCATCCCCTATCTTTCTTTTTGACCAACAAAACTGGTGAAGAGAATGGACTGTGGCTTCGCCTAATGATTCATGTGTTTAGCATTTCTTGAACTAGTTGTTCTATTACGGCTTTCTGGTCATATGGGTAAGGCCTCTAGTTTGGGGGTGTGGACAAGGGTTTGAGAGGAATGTGATGGTCATGGGTCATGATGGGAGGTAGTATTTTGGAATCTTGAAACAATAAAGTATAAGGTTGTAAAATAGGTTTTAAACACTCTGGAATACTATTTGTGGAACTCTCAGCTGTGATGGCATACAGATGGCCCATTATCCCATGTCTATTATTGCTAAAATACTTCTTGCAGACACCTCCTGACATCATAGAAATTCTAGCAGCTTCAGTGTCACCTAGCAAAGTAACTTCCTCCCCATTTTTGGTGAAAGATATGGTCATTTGTTTGAAATCAAACTTAACAGGACTAATATCCTTCATACAATCAACACCTAACACCATGTCATAACCTCCTAAAGCCAACAGCCTCATATCAAACTTGAACTTGTGGTTTTGCATGCTCCAACTAAAGTTAGGACACCTTGCATCACTTAGTAGTTTATTTCCATCTGCTACAACAACTTGAAATCCTGAAGTTGGTTGAATGAATGCACCACTACTCTTTGCAAGTTCAGGGTCCATGAAACTTTGAGTACTGCCGCTGTCCACCAATATAGTGATATATTTTTCATTCTTAGCCTTGCTTTTGATCTTAATAGTGTTGTGTGAGATGTTACCTGACATGGCATGCAATGAAATCTCTACTTCTTCCTCCAGTTCTTGTATCAAGGGGGAGTTGCCTGGTGATTCTTCTTCTTATGTACCTTTTTCTTCCTCATCCCCTACTAGCATAAACAGTTGTTGCTTAGTGCACTTATGTACCTGGGAATAAACTTCATCACAATTGTAGCACAATCCCCTTTCACGCCTAGATCGCATCTCAACATATGTTAGCTTCCTAATGGGAGGTAGCTTGGGACTGCTCATGCTCTTTGGGGGTGGGGTAGGGGTGGGGAGTTTGTTTTTGGTGAAGTGACATATCCTATGCTGCTGCTACTACTTGGAATAGACAATGGAGGTAATTTTGGAATATATTTTGTCCTTTTAGATGTCTTCTCCAGTATAGCTTCTTGCATTCTGGCTAAGTACATAGCCTGCCCAAGGCTTGTAGGTGAAAATATTTGCACAACTAGCCTCAATTCCTCTTTTAACCCACTGACATAACTGGAGGTAAAATAGTCTTTTGTCAAGTGTTTGTTCGTAGCAAGCATAAAAGCTTTAAGTTTTTCAAATAGTTCCTGGTATTCTAACACTGTCACTTCCTGACTTAACTTATTGAAATCTCCAACTATGTCATCATGACCCAATTCTTGAAATATATGGTTTATATCAGCAACAAATTCTTCTCATACTATGATATCCTTACCCTCTTGGTAGTCCTGGAACCAATTGTCAGCTTTACCTTCTAAATACAAGGAAGCTAACATGACCTTATGCTCTTCATCCATCATGTGTAACTGAAAAAACTTTTTACACTTTCTAATCCAAGATCTAGGGTTTGTGCCATTGAATTTAGGAAATTCTACCTTGGGTTTCTGTGGATTAGAAAAATGAGATGAGATCAGACGGTTACCTCCACCGTTACTTCCTCCTACAGACCTATCATGGTTTGGAGGTACTTGAGTGTCTAGTATTCCTTCACCACTGTTCTTGAGCTTATTAATAATTCTTTCTTCCATCACCTCGACTTCACTGTGTATGGATTTACTGATATTGCCCTGAGTTTCATCATACTTCTTAAGAATCTCTTTATGACCTTTCATCAGTGTGTTGAACTTCTTATGGAGGTCATCAAAATCCTTTTGACTAATCATTTTTACTCACAGGCACTCGGATCGAGTGCTCTGATACCAATTGTAATGATTTACGTTACAAATTAGCTCAGAGACGAGTCAGGGAAGAAGGTTTCAAACAACAGAGAAGAAGAAAGCTAGATAATTTTCATTGACTGCGCAAAGGAGAACAATGATAGGTTCTTAAAGGACCAATCCACATGAAGAGATCGGACGGTTCCTAGTTAATCAAAAATACAAAACAGAAACTTAAGACATCACCCTAATAAACTGAAATAAATCCCAATAGTAAAATAATAGACTAAGGCCTAAGGCCCAACAGATTTCAGCTCATGAATCTTTCATGATAGAAAAGAGCCTTTTATGTCGTTGTACTCAATGTAGGGGTTGGAAATTAATCTATAGGTTAGTTCGCTTTGAATGTTGGATGACGTTTTAATCTCAAAAAAAAAAATTGAATTTGAAACCACAAAAATGGGCAAACAAATGTTGTGATCCATCCAACTATAAATACCTTTAAAAAAATCAAAATTACTAAAAACAAATACAAATGAAATATGGCCAAGGTTGAACATTTTCATGGTGTTAATTTTTGTCGAAATTAGAACCAAATACAATCAGGGTTGCTAATGGGGAAGGATATTAATTAATGATAAAGGATCCAATGATATTACTTTATGCTAAAGTGAGTGTAGTTTTTTTTGGTGGGCGAAAGTTGATACTTTTTCAAAAATTATGTCTGGGAAATGCAGTGCTAGCATGTTGATGATGAGTGCTATACTATTTTGAATTGTTTTTATTTGCGCAATATTTGGTTACTTTTGGAGACTTCATAAAAACAAATCCATAGTAATAGTGTAACTGGAGTTTTGTCTCTATTATTTTAAAATTTTAAAATCTGCGGATTGCCTAGCATCACTCTCAAAGACAAGGGGATTAGGAAACTTGGTCATTGATGGTGCAATAGTTTTTATATTAGTAATTGTTTATCTATATTTTATATGACTGATGCCTTAATGCTTTCAGGTTTAAGGAAACACTATCCCGGATTTGTTGTTAGTTCACTGTTTTGGAGCAAACAATTTTTTTCCAGTAACAAGCTGTGAAATAATTCAGTTAAGTATGGAACATTTGGTATTGCTAAAAGGAATTTGGCGCCACTATGAATTTTACATCACACGAGTGAAATAGTAAACATTGTTCCTTGTTTGTTATAGAGTGTGCTAATTTTTGCAGGAGTTGTTTTCCAAAATAGTAAACTTTTTTTCCTGTTTGCTATAGAGTGTGCTCATTTGTGCAGGAGTTGTTTTATGATCTCTTAAAACATGCTTATTTCACCAATACTAATGATGATATGGTTATCACTCCTGAAGACTATTGCTATTGACGTGGTTACATCACGCTTATGAAAGATTGGAAGCTTTTATTTTGGCAAGAAAATTTGAACATGTCAGTTGTAGTCTTTCATCGGATTCATCAAACATAATCTTCATATCACCAATTTCGTAAAAATCACTAGATTCAAACTTTAATATGTTATTGTTAATCTGCACTGCTGGCATTTAACAAGTCGTAGCTCTAAATCATTACTCACCTGACACGGTAAAACATTGTATCTTCCAGGTGGAGTGCGAGTTTAGTATACTAATATTGACTCTTGCATCAAAAAACTCTGAACTTAAGAATTTGAATAGGGCATGGTGAAGTATTTAGTGCTTGCATTATTAATAGGATTTGGCGCTGTTGCAGTTCTATCTGTGCGTTGATAAACAAAGGTTCTGTGGCAAAGTTTCGTGAATTTCCCAGAGAGACTTTGGAAATTATGTAAATTGTTGCTATGATCATGTACATTGGTTCATTCATTTATTTGTCTGGTGATTCCTACTAATTCGCAGTCTTAATGATCAAATTCACAATTGATGTCAAAATTTATGGGACCATTAAAAATTATAAGGCAGTATGTCATTATTCTTCCTTGATCTCTTTGGTTGATGTTTATATTGATTCATGGGGTAAACTTTATCCATATTGATACGTGGTTACCTTGATCATATGAATTAATTTCTTGAAGAAGTTTCTGCTCTACCATATCAAATCAAATAACTCCTTCCATTAGACGTTTGAAGTACTATCCAATATGGGCAGTCAGTTAATAACTTATATGAACCGCCTTCTCATTCGTATTGAGGACGGTTTTATAAGTTGATAACTATCTTCCTCTTGGAAGATCATGGGAAATTATTCTTGAAAAGGTAGAGAACAACGAACGAATAAATTCCTGGTCTGCGAAACATATATTTGATTGAGAATATAATTGAATTAGACCGGAACCACTGCTGGTAATGTTTGTGTTTTTGATTGAGCATGAGATAATTATTCCTTTTTATGTTTTTTTCATCTGAATTGGAACTCCTTATTGTCATGGTTGATGGTGTTGAATATTCATATTCTATCTATAGCATGCAATTATGGTGTTGAATTAGAATATTCTATAGCATGCAACTATAGTTCTAGGTGAATGTGATCTTTCTACGAGAGACTGGAATATATGATTGTGTGAAAGACGAGAAAGCGCAGTGTTAATGTGCAGTTTCAAAGATGCATGTGTATTTGGTGCTTACTTTTTATGATTCGTGTGCATCATCTATAGAGCGAGATCATAATTACTTCTGTCGATACAATGATCAGGGCCAATGCCTGAAGAATCAAGAGTACATGGTTGGTTTTAATATATAGGGTACGATGGTGTAGGAAAAAAAAGTCGAATAGTGTTTTTTTGGCTCAACTGTGGACGTGTATATGGTAGTTCAATGTGCATTTAGCTGTAAATAAATTGTTATTTTATTTTTTCTTTGAAAGAAATGTATTTTAATTGCATGAAGTATGATTGCAACTAGAAGCAGTCAAGACAACTACGAGTGGAAGAGTGGATCTAGATGAAGCAAAGGTAAATACTCGAATGCGCAGGGATACGATCATGAAAAGGAGATACCAAAACCTTAATTTAAGTATGAGTTGAGTTTATTGTATTGGTGAATTGTATATAAAATTTAGACTTATATTACTTGGTAAGTATATATTTGTTGTTTAGTTTGATGGATTTGTTGAAAAATGGTTCATACCAGTATAACAAGTGGAGGAAAGAGAAAATTCTGCACCTGTAAAGGTATGTAAGAGAATAGAGACATGGGGGGTGCAATATGATGACACATATACCCTCCCGACAAAATACTGTCACCTCCTTCAATCTAGGCTCCATGAAGGAATTTAGTGATTTTTTTTTTTCTTCAAATTTTTCTAAAATTGTAGTTATGAGAACTTTTTTGGTTTGGGAGTGTTGGGATATGATATGAGTCCTTGATTTTGCAATGTCTTTGATAAAATTTTCAAGATAAAATTGGATGGTTATTATTACTTTTGATGGGCATAAATCTAATTGCTAATTGTGCGTACTGATATATTTGAGTGATCTAACATAACAACAAAAAAGTATGTCATTTGAATTGGAGATAGGTAGTCATGATAATGTACATACATAGAAAGTCTTGAGTTTATTTTCCTACAAAATTCATGGAATTTTTTTTCTTAATTTCGACTTCAATCATATTGTGCTTATAAGATTTTATTATTGACTCCATTAACTTGGCTTAGTCAGACTTCGTAAGACTTCATAAAATTATTTAGTACGAATACCACTATGTACAATCCTATCAGCAAAATGCATCAAAGTTGGTAAGCTTCATTCCATTTTACATCATAAAATAGCTCTTATGAATCGGACCTTCCAAGGGGATCAAGCTTCCAGGAAATGTTTTCAGCTCTTTTTGTGAATTAAAATAGATGTAGTTACCTTAATTCTTGCAGAAATAAATGATATTAAAGTACTTTGTAATTAGGTATCTGTTGTTGGTTGCTGAGCTGCTAAAACCCTATACTAATCTCACCTATACTCATTTATAGTTTGTATAGTTTGTAAAGTGTAAAATCAGTTAACTTGAAAATACGAATGACAAACATCGGCCAATAGTGAAATCCTATCTACTGATTCGATATGGTCGCGTGGTGTTAATTTTGGAACTATGAAAGATATTCATAGTTAGAAGTGAAATCAAGATTTCTCGACTATGATTTAAGCTTGCCTCATGATATTTCAGATGAAAAATAATCAAACTATTTTTTGTCATTAGATATCCGATCTCCTAGCAAATTGACTCATTGATTAGACATCACCAATGCTATAATAATTGTCAGTATTGACTTATTTGAGTGAAAAGCTTACATGTTGATGGTGTTGAATGGTCAAATAAGTTGATGGAGTATATACTAAATGTTATTATCTTATTGTTGACAAATTTTGGGTCTTATATTAATTTAGCTTAATGAATTTGAATGTGCTCTTTTTTGTCCAACAGATGGAACATTTTGAAGCATTTCTGGCTCCAAGACTGATGAAAAATGAACAAAGAAACTGATAAGTGTGTGGTAGAGAAAATATTTTGGATTAGGTTGAGAATAATTTACCTCCTCGGAAGACAAATTAACATATATTTTTTGGGAAGTAAGGAAAATTTATGCGCAACATCGTCAAAGGATATAGTTACTTTTTAAACTTGCCCAACTGTCTCTGATCTCTTTAAACATTTTTTTCACATATCACGAACATATCTTATGTGTATCTTTTTGTGCATATATGCAAATTTATGTACGCAAATTTATACTCAACTCAATAAAAATTTAATTTTTTTAAACTGTTTTTCATCTTTGCCATTTGGCAATTAATCTAAGAAAATGAAAATTTTGTTCATTTACGCTCCATGTATTTTTATATTATCTATTCACCTTTGTTAGTTAGTATGCGGGCCCACTTGAACTCGTGAAGTGTGTGAAAAACGCACATGCTGTTGTAAAACACAATCCGTCCAGCAATCACTAGTCGCTCCACCTAAGCTCTACGTCTCTTCCCCAGAGTCGGGCAAAACCTAGCTCTTTCGCTTCACAACACAGGTACGTTTCGAACCAAGAAATCCAATTCCCATTTCGATTTTGATTTTGATTTTTATTTAGGGCTTCGATTACCAAATTTTTCGATTTGATTTGTGCTTTTTGTTTGTGGTTATGTTTGTTTTTGTTTTCGAGATGATCAAAGTCTGAATCGCTTACTTCTTGCATTAAAATGATAGGTCTTGGTTCACTAGATTATAGTGGTGGTGGAAGAGGAGGAGGATTGACTTCTCCAACGACTTCAAATTTATCACCTTTTGCTCCACCATTTACAGTTGATTTATCAAATCACAATAAATCTTATGTATTAGATCAAGAATCTTTTGCTTATTTATCATACCCATCATCATCTTCTCATGGAAATACTAACTGGCTTCTGGCTTCATTTGCATCCTCCTACTACTGCTACAACAAACTTATCTGAATCATTTACAAACCCTAATCTTGAAATTGAATCTCTCACTGGTTATGTTCCTTCAACCAGTACTCCTACTTCCAACAACAACCAGAATTACAGTTATGGGCAACAAAATAAACCATACTATTTTGATTCTCAAATTATTGGCAACCTAGGTGGTGGCGGTGGTGGTAATGGTAATACTACTTTGTTCCAATTGTAAGCCCAAATGCTACTTCTGTTGCTAATACTGCTACATGCAATAGTTTTACGCATGTTCATCAATTGGATAAAGTAATTAGTGAAAGTCTTATAAGGAAGGCTTGGAACCATACTATCAGCCTCGTTTTTCTTTGGCAGGAATTCGTGACAAAAAAAAGTAGTCCATCAGTAGTCATTAGGAAACCTGATGGTTCTGATATTATAACAATGTCTGGTGCTCCCGCTCCGCCTGAAATGTCGTAACCGGTCCACTATACTCCAAATGTTTCTGGTTTTGGTTATGGTACACCTACTTGGGGGAATTTTCGAATAGCGCTGGTGAGTGGGAGGATCAAGGTAGGAGGAAGGAACAAGATGGGAATTTTGGCTGGACGGAGAAGGTTCTCACTGGTTCTTCAACTTCCAAAGATTCATCTGTTGAAGGTATTTCTTTTTACCCAGTGCCTGAGTTATTTTGCTTTTCTTTTTTGATTTATTGTTGCTTTCTGTGAATTTTCTTTGAAGATTATTTCTTCTGCATGTTTTAGTCTTTTGAGTTGGGCATGATTGTTAAGCTAGTGATTTGTATTCAACATTGCATGTTCCTATTTGTATACAACTTCTGATTATCATTTTGGGTCGCGTGCCTACTTTTGTGAGGATTAATAGTCTGTATTTAGGTTCAGTGGACCGTGATGATTAGCATGCATATATTTCCTTCTTTTAAATATACCTAGTCACATTGAACAACCTGTAACAATTCCGTTCTTGACTTTCTAAAATTCATTTTTTGCTCTCTTGCTCGCTAGAGACTATAGTGCCAAATCTTGCTTTCTATCGTATGCACTATGTTGAAGTCGTGGAAATTTCATGTGCACTTTAGAACCAGAAGCAAGTTGTTACATCATCTAACAAGGAAGAGTAATAAAGCAGCATGTTGCTGTATAAAATTTTCCCTCGAGAATGATTGGTTTGGAGAATAGATGGGGTCTAAGGGATAAGGTCCACCTGTCTCTATTCTATTCGCTTCTGTTTATAAGAGAGCATGGAAAGTTTCTTACCTCCAGTGGTAGTTCTTTTTTTTTTTCTTTTCTTCCTTTTAACTTTTAACTTTCAGCTTTCGTTGTAAGTTTTACTACAATGCATACATGCATAGTACATGGCGCAGTAGAGGGTACAAGGACTAGCAGGGTATATCATCTTCCTTAATCTCTGGGAGAGAGACTTGCCTTCTCAAAATCAATGTGTAGCGTTGATGCATACCAAATATAAGTTCCAAGAGTTAATGCTTAAATATTTTAGATGTAGAGATGAAGTTAGTATTTCTAGTTCTAACTAGACATATTATTTGAATGGTGTTGGATGTTTTGATATACCATATTAGTATCATTTATGAGTTCTTAGAGACATGCATTTAAAATTAGTTTTCCGGTCAATTATCTCCTGTGGATATCATCATCCTGAAGTTCTGAGTTGTTTAAAGTAGGTTGCGAAAAGTTATCTTTCATTTCACAACTTCCCGTTGACAGTGGATGGCTGGACTAGGCATGTCATCTTGTCATAGTTAGATGTGGTTACATGTAGTATCAGCCTGGACGATGAGGCATTATTAATCTTTGATGTTTTGCCCCAAATAATGAACTTACCGTAGCTTTTTTAAAATTTTAAGCCTCTTGACAGCCAATACATTAGTTCCCTCAAAGGCTAGTGCCGAATAACCGTTTTTTTTTTTTTTTGCCACAGAAACTCCTCTTGCTGATGGTTGGACTGCTGCTTGTGGGGAAGTTTCTGGAGTTTCAGTTGGAAAAACAGTTGAGTCATTGCCAGGAGAATGTGATATAAATTCGCTAGGTGCTAAATTTGCATCGTTGACGGAGGAGAATGCCAGGACGTCCACTAACATGCGAAGACACTCATTGTTTAGTTCCTCTGATTTCTTCCCAGAAATTTCAGAACCGCCTGTCCGAGTGGAGCCGTATACAATATCTGCCACGAAACCATGGAGTCAGCTAAGTGCAAACAATAGTTCCTTCAACCAGAGCTTCTCATCTTTAGACGATCCAAAATTTTATCCATCAAGTCTCCATGGGTCCAACATCTTCAGCTGTTGGGACAATTTTTCCAGCACCTAACAAGTCAATTAAGTCCGCAAATGTGAATCCTATTGAAAGAGCTGGAAACACGTGTTTTAACTCTGATGATCTTAGAGACTATACTCCCTCCAGCACTTACAGAAAGGATCCCCTTATTCAGCTTAGTGTTGATCGCCAAGAAAGTATTGCTGACGCCAGCAATGTGAAAGATGAGATGGACAGAAGTAACCAAATTTTAATGAAGTCTTCAACTCTGCAAAAAAATATCATCTCAAAAGGCAGTCCCATTCTGCAGAATTCTTGGAACCAATTTTTTCGTGGGGAGCAAAAAACTAACTCAATTTCAATGATGCTTCAACTGCTAAACCTACTGTAGCTTCTGTTGCCGCTGATTCTGTTGAAAGTTCTTCGGATACATTTGACCGCTTAAACCCTCCTGTAGATTCACCTTGTTGGAAAGGAGCTCCTGCTTTTCGTTCTTTCCCATTTACAGGCAAGGAAGTTCAAGATCCTCATATTTTCCCCATCAATGATGGTGATGACACTACATCCCTATCTAAACCAGAAAATGGAAACCCAATCCCTAAGGAACATGAGCAAGAAGCAAATGGTAATATTTCATCATCCCTCCAAGGTCTACCTTTGAAAGTGAGGGCAGGAACGGTGTTCTGCTTTCTTATGGGCCCGAAGACCGCAACAAAGAAGGTTTCATGGCAAGTAAAGCAGAGGAGAAAGTTACTGTTGGAATAGGTCTGGAGTCTGGACACTGCAGATCCAGTTGGAGAAGGATCTGATACTTCAGCCAGTAAGCAACGGGTACTTGAACTAGATGCTGGTCTATGATTAATGCAATGCACAATCTGTCTGAGCTTTTACAGGCTACTTGCTCGGGTAGTACATTGGAGGAACAGGACCATGAGATTCTCCAGCATATAACCAGTAATCTTAGTGTATGTGCTTTGATGAAGCCTGGAACAATGAGATCAGGGCCTGGATTGAATTTCCCGCAGTCAATGAGTTCTTGTTCTGACAAAAGTTTACCTGATCCTCACAAGGTATGTTATCTTAATCTATTTGCAGTTTTTTTATAACTTTTTGATCATCTTGAATCATTAAACGTTAGTTGAGAACTCCCCCTTGTATAGTTCAGTTTAACAGTAAATAAATCACCTAATATAATTCTGATATCTTTGCAAATTTCTTGAAATTATTAGCTGACATCTTATTCTTTGTGGGAATGCAAGTTGGTTGCTTTTTTCATAAATATGTTTTTTTCATCTATTTGTTGGGAACACTGCTGAGATATGATTAGTTTTGCAATATCCTGTAGTAGTAACTTATGCCATCTCAAGGAAAAAGCTTTTTCCTCAAACTAGTACTCTGGTGGCGGGTATTGTTTCTTTTACGAAATTCCCCTCGAGATTGTTGATCCTCAAAGGAGGTTATTTATCCGCATCAACCTCGCACCACAGATTTAACACCAGAACATCTCCTTAGTACCGGGGGATCGTAGGAGTTGGTGTCCGAAATTCGCTTGTATAGAGGGGACCTTATTATTGTTACTTGCAAGTTACAAGCCTAGTTTCGTCTATTGCAGGGAGTCGTTGATGGCATCTCTCAAGTTACAACAAAAGAATCATGTGCTCATCAGAATCAGTGTGAGAATCAGACGGTCGGTAAGGGATGGCAGTCCTCTACCATGTGCGAGGATCTTGTTTCCCAATTTGGTGACACTGGCTTTTGAATGTCACCGTGTAGTTTTTTGTGTAAAAGTCTAAGCGGAGACATTACTTTATCATTCTTCTCCTATTTAACTTCTTAAAATTTATCCATGTAAAGAGTCTGCATAGAGACTTAATGCTTTGTTTAATCTGCAGAGCATAAAGAAGCATCTCAAGGAAAGTAGAGATGATTTTTATGATGAAGATGGTGGTGGTGGTGGTGATGATGAGGAGGAGGAGGTGTCACTCTCAAGAGTTCAATTATACAAGAATCTATGGCTTGAGGCTGAAGCAGCAATGTGTTCCATGAAATATAATGCTAGATGTGCGAGCATGAAGATTGAGGAGTACAGGCAACAACAAGAAAAAGGTGAATCAACTACGCTAAACCCTAGCTCTTGATACACCTTTTCATTATAATTTATCTGGTATGCCCTGAATGTTTGCAACAGACTCATGTGTGACAGGGAAAAAAACCATTAATGCGGAGGAACGTTTGAGTTCAAAGATTTCTTGGTGATCAGAACAGCTTCGAGGCATTGTCTCCCACTACTAAACATAAGTTGAGTGCGACCCCTACCCAGGAAACAAGTCAAACAAACACTAACAATCAGGTAGAGGATGTTGAAGCTTCAGTTATGGCCAGGCTCCATCTTCTCAAGTGTGGGGTTGACAACTCAAGTTCCATGAGCGTTAATTCGAAGACCCACAGCCAAGGCAGCAAGTAAGGCGAACACTAAGGATCAGGTAAATGATATGGGAGCCTACTGAAGGAAACCAACCTAAAAAAATACACCAATGATGTTGCCAACACTGAAACTGCCAAAAGAACATACATCCCAGACAGGCTTAGTGGTGCACTGTGATGAAGCAGAAGATGATATCTCAAACTTGCGAGGCATAAAGGATGTTCCATATGTTGGTGGTGCATGTATCCCAGACAGAGTCCATTATCCAGTCATACATACCTAACAAATTTGGTAAACGAGTATCCGTTGGAAGTCAAGAAGCCTTCTTCTTCAGAATGGGAGCATGTGCTAAAGGATGAACTCACATGGCAGAACTGACCTAAATCTTGGGTTAAAATTATATACAGTATATATATATATATATATTTGGCGACAGTAATATGACTTCCAGACATAAGGTTGTTAGGGGGAAAGCGAGTTTTAACTGATAGCATGTGTAGATCTATTAGATACTCTATGAGAGTTGACAGAAAATTCAAGGGGTAAGCTTTCCGTTTCTAGCTAGAATTCATGAACCACACCGCGGAATATAAATTAATTTTTGTTTTATTACAATGAGTTCGATGCTTTCATTATGGTCTTGATTCTCCTGAATTACTTTCAACTTTTCCTACTCTTAGGGATAACAAGCAGTTCTAGTGATATGATCGTACTCGATGCCAAGCACTACCAGTCAGCTGAGCAGTTTTGAAAACTACCTTCCTAGGCTATTTGACCTATTTCTTTTGCTCAACACCTCAAGACACCATTGAGGAGACCGACTCGCCTCACAAAACACTTTCAAAAAGCTTAATCATAACAAAGACAACGGCCACTTGAGTATTCGCGGAGAAACTATACATAGTCTTAAACTGTTTACAGGCAAGCAAAGAAAAAGAAGGCAAAAAACCGTGTGAAGACATTCATCCTGGGCCGGGAATTGATAGTTCTAATCTTAAGACCAAAATGACAAATTGAATATGCTCAATGACTTCCCTACAAACTGGATCCCATGAACATTCCTTCCAACAATATAACTAAACTGAAATTCTAAATGTCAACTAACAAAAACTCTTCCAAGTATAACTCAGTTACTTAGTGCCTAGGGGCGAAAAAAGATCTCCGCTTCATCACTGAGACGGCCGAGTTCATCGTGAAAGACGTATACTCAGTAGTGCCCCTGCATGCCCTGATGAAACATCCCAAACAAGAGACCGTTGCGCTCAATGGTTGTCTGAAGGGGAGCATAACTTGTCGCAGCATCTTCTCTATCATGCAGTGCACGATAAAACATCACAAAACGATTCCACGGGTAATTATCATCTGAATATCCTTGTAAATGCACCTGTAAACACACAACTTACAATTATCATGACTAGCAATGTTTCAAGCTCATGCTACATGTTTTTCAACCCCAGAATTATGTCAGGGTTAAGGGGTTTTAGCTTCTATCTTTAATTGTTTGGTCTAAGAAAACACTTGTTTCAAAGCTATTCTGATTTGTGTAGACCGTCAGAGAAAGAAGAAAGAAAACAAGAAAAGAAAAAGGAAGATACCCCATACCTTAGTCGGAGTCCAGGATACGTAAGGGCGGTTCGGTGTTAGTTCTTCAATGTGAAATCTAGCAGGACCAACATTCACAATTAGACTCACATCAGGAACCCCATAAATCTCCATCGGCTGTGGCCCAATGTCCACATCTTGATGCTCCAGTGGTTCCTGGTGCCACAAAACAAAAACATGATGAGAAAATTACTAAAGGTGGTCCAAGGAGGCAGACTTGGAGTAATAATCACTCCCATGGACCCATTTTACCAAGTTAACTATACTATATAGTTACACATTCAATACCTGGACAATTGCTAGTAGTAGGGGTGCCCCTTGCCCCTCTTGCTGTGAAGCCCCTTGCTACAAAAACAAAAACAAATATGAGTTTATGTGATGGAAGCTATGAATACCCAGTAACTTGATAAATCTGTTGACCTACAGGAGCATGGGGTGTTGATGGCGATGGAGATGGAGCAGAGCCACCTGCCTGCAAAATGCAATAAGAAGTGCTCAACATATGGTACATACAATGAAATATGAACCAGTACAATGAAATATCCAGCAAAATCTGAAACTCTTAACACAAAATTGGTCTACCTCATATATTATCAATAGATGCACATTATAACACTGGATTTTACCTATAGCCCAAACGAAAGATGATGTGTATTACCGAACATGGTCGAAATGAACCAACCCAGTGATTGCCAAACAGGCATGACCATATATGGAAAGCATGAGTATTTCAACATAACATTTTACCAAACCAGAGCAACAACTCTCCAAAAAGACCTATATTGAAGTATAGAAAGTCTGCTGGTTTGTAAGATTGATAGCACAATGTGATCAAGATGTACATGTCACTCTCTCCAAACCCACAACACGAAACTGAAGACCACATAACAAGCTATGTTTGCCAGTTTTATAGAGAGGAAACAAATAAGCTATGTCCATTGACCTGAACCAGCATGCATATTTATATTGCTTTGAAAATCAAGGTTGAAAAGTCTTAAAATTCCTAACTGAATGCACAAGTAATGCAGTAAATTACAGCTTATTGTGACATTCTTATACAAAAGAGTTGCATTCTCACATAATCACCCTACTGTATACAACAACAAGGGTTCAGCAGAAAAAGATACAAATATGCAACACAATAATCCCCTGTCCTGTATTTGAAACCAGCAACAAGGGTTTCAGCAGAAGAATATTACAAATATGAAACAAAATAGTTCCATGTCCTGTATTTGAAACCAGCAACAAGGGTTTCAGCAGAAGAATATTACAAATATGAAACAAAATAATCCCTGTCTTTGAAACCAGCAACAAGGGTTTCAGAAGAAGAAGATTACAGCAACAAGGATAGTTACTTACCAAACCTTCTTCTCTTATTCCCGTTCTTCTTCTGGTTGTTACTGAAGATTCAGGAGCCTCTCCTCCCTCAGGTGCTGATCTGGTTCTTCTTCTTGTTGCCTTCAAAAATCACAAATAAAAAGAACTAAAATCAAAATATGCAAAAGAAGAAGAACAACAAAGATTATTGAACCATTTCCACCACTTACGTTAACCATGATTGACACTTTTTGACAATTCTCGATTTTGCCGCACAGAAAACCAAAGTGAAGATCCCCAAATATAAAACCCTAATTGATTATTTCAATATATAAAGAAAAAGAGAGAGAGGGGGATTGGTTGATATTCTTTTGTTGTTAAGGACTTCAGGGTCAATACCTAACAAGGCAGAATATAAAATGGGTAAAATGGGTCTGGGCCTTTCTATAGCCAACCAATACTAACTCAGGTCTATACTCAATGGGACTTTTTACTTGAGGAATGAGCATGAGGTTTGTGTGTACCTTTGGGGATAGTGGCATTGCTACAACATCTCCAACATGATTCCAACAAGTTTTGTATAGTATAGGAGGCATTCCCATAGGGTCATGGAGTTTTAAGAGATCCCATCTTCTTCATAACTTCCAAATTTCATCTTTAGTAGGAGTAGAAAGCATGCCATTTTGAACACCATCAATATGATCAGGGGCAGTAAAAAGAATTACATGCTATCACTTTTAGATCCAATATCCACTTCTTATTTGAAGTTGCATCGCCTCATGACTCCCTCTGTCCTTGACGCAAAATTAGTCTCTTTATTCGCTTTTTTGGGACAGCTTCTTGAGACAACTTTGAATGACAAAAACTAATCCTCGACACCCAATTCCATCGTCCTGAATTCTTCTCCAGGTTGTTGTGAATCAAGATAGCTTAACCCGGAGAGTTCATGATTGAAAGCAGGTGACAAAGATGTATCCATTAGTACTCTCCTCTATCATTGAATGGTCAATCGTTCAAAGTTAAGTTATCTATCTCCTTCATGTTCATTCACAGATTATACGGTAACCGACTGGAACTGGAATTCCTATATCGTCCATCTATTCATCATCGCGGAGATTCTTCCACAAAACATGAGCTACCTCATTAGCAGAACCCTTTGATGATGCTAGATGTACTGACATAAAGCTCCTTCTCACATATCTTGAGACAACGAGATAAAATACTTTCAGTTCAGTTTAATAACACAACCTCAATTTGAATTTTGAAGCAGAGATAAAGAAGAAAATACACACAGCTATAAGAATTAACGCTTTAGGGATATGAAAATGCAAGCATATATGCATATCGATCATCAGATTGTAGTAAAAACAAAGTTCATATAGATCTTACAGTTTCTTAATTTATGAAAACCCCACCAAAAGATAAATGCATAGTCTGATGAACACTAAGAACAGCACCCCACCAAAAGATAAATGCATAGTCTGATGAACACTAAGAACAGCACATAAGAAACAATATTTAAGTATACATACTACTTTATTTTGAAAAAATGATAGTTCATAAACTAAATTCATACAAACCTGTAGCACATTCGTCGGAATCAAAAACAATGTCCCATGGTTCACAAGGTAAATCAAGTTTCGCCTTCCTAAAGCTCGTTGGTGCCGCTACCTATTTCACACTCATCGTCAGTATCATCCAATACTAGAGACTCTTCAATTCACAATCACCAACAAAGCATTCTCTTCTCAATTCATCCACTGACCGGATAAGGTTCCACTCACTATCTCCATCTTCTAATTCGTGAATCTCACCATCAAGGTTCAACAGCGTTTGACACTCAAATTCAAGTAGATGCATTGTATTCCTCCCTTCTCATATATCATTAAGTAAACCAAATTCTTTCACTCATTACAGTTTCTTCGAAATTAGGCATGCATAAAGTGCAATTCAAGCAGCAAGAGTCTTCCCCCATTTTGAAACTCCAGCACCACTGCTATGAAGCCTTGCCCAATAATGTCCCAAGTAACTCTATAAAATTCATTGGGTATCCCATCTTACATAATCTTGATCCCATACAAGAGATAAATTTATTTTAGCTGTGCACCTTTATAGCCTTTTCCCAGTTCGTTATATATCACCGGTTCAAATCTGGGCAGACGTAAATATGACCCTCTAACATAATCTGGGCTGTACTTTGATATTTTGTGCAGATTATGGGTTTCCTTGCTTTGCGCCTGTGAAATAAGTCAAATAAGTGAGATTAAACCCGGACGAGCAATCTTCAGTATGCCACACAATACCCAGAGAGTTATCTTATAAGTAAGATATATTAATAACACTAACAAATGATTTAAAGCAAACGGACTTAGCCTAAACACCAAGCGTGAACAATATATACGTTCATCATATTATGAAGTGACAAGATCGATGATAACAAAACTAATCCTGATCAAAAACAATCAAAAGGAAGACCAGGAACAACAATATGATCATAAAACATGAATATAATCAAAAAGAAAGAAAGAAAAATAACACAAAAAAGCATCCGAAAGAATTATTTCGCATTATTTTGTTTGCATCATATGTCCTGTAATCATCGTTAACTTCTATGAACAAGATCTCATCGTGAAGTCATCCAAAAGAGAAACAAGAAAAGAAAATAACTGCATGCAAAACCAGTTATGATTTTACATAAATACCAGTTTGATTGTGGAACGAAAAGAATGAAACAAGGGAGATTAATCCATAGCTAGACAGATCTAGATGTGTTGAGAAACTGAACAAGGAGAGAGAAAAAGAGACCTGTTATATGATATTAAGATGAGAGAGATAGATAGAGATGTTGGGAAGAAGAGAAGGGAGCAGGTCCAAGACAAAGAGTTAATTAAGATTAGGGTTAGGATTAGGCTTAAAAAATCACATTAAAACAAAATAGTAAAATAAATGGATATGATATATACAAATCAATGCCTATAATTCCCTTGTCATTATTGATTTCTTTACCTGTGGTACTGTATGTGTCACTTCACGTACTTATCACGATATTATGTCTTTCACCCACTCCTCAAGGGAGCTTTAATTTAAAAATAAATATATGACCTTTTATGGAAAAAATAAATATAAAATTTTTGGCAATTTCAAATTTATTAAATTACAGAGTTTTTAGTTGTCAGCCGAGCCACAAGCTGGGCACCAACTCTTTTTTGAATGACAACACCCGATCTATGAAAAATAAAACTACCTAAACCACTACCAGCGTTATGGTTGACTAAACAATTTTTCAAACGCTTGAAAAAAACAAATAGTATCTTCACTAAGTTCCCCTAAGGTAGTAAAAGCTAAAACACCTAAACCATAACCATGCGAAGTACATTCACTCACATATTTAGAACGTTTACGCGAAATAGCTCTAGAAATAGCTTGGCCTGGGACGCGAAATATAAAAATGATTTATTATCGAACTTTATTATAAAACTTACGATCAAATATAAAAGTTATTTATTTATTTATTTTGAAAGGAATAATCTAGGCGCCCAATAATCTTGTTCGAAATTGATACAATAATCTAGTTCGTAAATAAAACAAATATAAACATACTGATACAGCTTATACTAGTTTCAATGTTGTGATCAAACAACTGAAATGGGGTCCGTGAGGCCTATTCATGCGTTACACCTGTTAAGGGCCTGATCCTGTTAGGATTGCAATACATATGATATGATGGGATGGGATGATATGATGTGAGAAATAATGTAATAACCTATTAAGAAATAATAATAATAATGGACTGAGTTGCAGGGAATGAATCTACATCGAACACGGGCCTCTTCGCATAGAAGAATTAATTGGGGGATATGGATTTTAATTGGGGGATATCACTAGAGGACAAAATAGGGATCCGAATATCCTAGCTGGGTTACCCCTTATGTAATTATTTTATTATTTCCTAATCTAACCCTCCCTAATTAGGATTAGTTACTAATTAAGATTAGTAAAATCTTAATGATTTGGGGGATATAATTAGTGTTTTTGAGTTTATTTGAATTTTTTGTGGGTAGAAGGAGGTAAAAAAATTTAGAGTAGAATTTTTTTTTTTTGAAAATGGAAGATGAATTTGAAGAGAGACTTGCAAATTTCTTTGAATCCTTGGCTCAACTACAACAACAATCATATCTTCAATCTTCGGTTAATGATAACACCTCCCAATTAGAGTTATATGATGAACCAACACCCTTGGATCACTATTTTCGTGACCATGAAGAGTTATGTGAAGAACCAACTCAAGAAAGTAAACATGTTCAACATACAAGCATCCCCAACACACAGGTAATGCTTCAAAGAGGTCGAAAATTTGTTTTTTTTTTTCAAACCGCCATTTCGTCCGAAAAAGTAAAAACCTAAGCATGCTCGTTATATGAATACCATGCGGAACCTCTATAACCGGCATTGTATTCATACAAATTAAAATGCCGTTCAAAATATCCCCAACTGTTCAAGAACATACCGGCGTACCATTCAAACCAAGATTGCATGCCTTTGAATTTTTACTTTTTACCAACCACCGAATATTGTATGGAATACTTAAACCGCACTAACCGTACCTGACCCACCATGCCGGTTTGTGATACCGCATATATCCTTGCATGTCGATGGTGCCGGTATTCCGGTACTATATCCTTCCATAGGAAAACATACAGAAACAAATTATAATTTGAACTTAAAAACCGGCATTCCTTTTTTTGATCTATGTATTCCGGTACTATATCCCTAAGCATATTAAGTTAATTTGTAAAAATGCTTGGTTTTATCTTGGCATAGAATGACAATTACCTTGTAGGTAGGTTTTTGAAAACCGGCACTTTAATTTACTAATCGACACTCGCTGTTGGGTTTTAACTAATCCAATTTTATTTTCATTTAGATAATTCTGTACAACGATCAACCAAACTCCAAACCGCTCCATCGGGATACGTCGGAACACTATAAAATACCTCGGGTATGTTACCAAACAAGTCTTCCACCTAGTTTTTACAATTTAATGTTGGGATTTATTTGTAATCTCTCATTATTATGTAGGGAATAAAAGATGAAAAGGAAGTAATTGCTTGGGCAAAAGAGACGGCTCTTAAGAACATGTGTGTCTTAGTGAGGAATAGTCAACATTCAGATGTTCGTTTTGAGATGGTTTGTGAGAGAAGCGGAAAATACAAGGAGAATAGCCATAAGAGAAAGGGTTATGTATATGAAAAGAAGACTAAGAGGGTATACAAAAAACGATTACGAGAAAGGATGAGTGCCCCTTTAAGCTTGTATTCTATCTAAGAGGAGAAAGTAAAGAAGAAAAAGAATGGGAATGTAAGGTGTGGTTTGGCCGTCACAACCACCCTGATCCGAAAGATTTTGAAGGTCACTCCCTAGTTGCGAAGCTAAAACCTGATCAATTCGAGGATGTCAAGATGATGACAAAAGCATGTATCAAACCAAGAGTGATTCTCCGAACCTTCAAGGCAAAGGATAAGATGAACGTTTCTTCACTAAGTACAATTTATAGCGCACAAGCAACTATTAAAAGGTTGGAATGGGAAGGGAGGAATGTTATGCAAGAATTTGAGAAGATAGTTTGGGATCACAACTACACGCGTATCATTAAAAGAGGTCCGGACGAGAAGCCGCTTCAAATATTCATTTCGCATCCTTTGCTTTCACAATTGGCTCATACGTGTTGTGATGTTCTTATGATGGACTGCACGTACAAGACAAACAAATACAACATGCCGTTGTTCAACATCGTGGGGCACACATCGGACAAGGTAACATTCACATTGGCTTGGTGTTTAATGGAAAATGAGAGGGATTACAATTATCATTGGGCATTGCGACAATTAAAATTATTGTTCCCGGAAAATCGTGGTCCGAAGGTCATCATAACCGATCAATTTGACGCACTAATGAATTCCATATCCGACGTATTTCCGGATGCACAAAATTTCCTATGTACATTTCATATAGGTGAAAATGTGAAAAAACATTGTCATGCTTTGTTTGAACCCTCTAAGGCTGATATTAAAAAAAGAATGGTTGGTCAACTTGATGAAGATGTTCGTAAAGAGAAACTATCACCCGAAGAAGAAGAAAATGAAAGAGGAAAGATTAAAGAGCGAGTCGACAAAGAACACGATGAAAACCATAAAAGGTGGTTGGAATTTCTAAAGGATTGGGAGAAAGTTTATTGGTCTGTTACCGAGGACATGTACGAAAAGAGATTGAAAATGTTTATTGCCATCTATAACGAAGTGTATCCAAGTGCCGTTTCATATTGTCGGGATAAATTGTTGGATAAGTTCAAGGAAAAATTTGTGCGTGCGTGGACAAATCGTTATAGACATTACGGGAATGAAGCAACTAGTATAGCGGAGTCCTCACATGGGAGATTTAAAGATCTCATCCAGTCCGGCCTGGGAAACGTGGTTACGGTCGCCGAGGCAATGGAACAAAACTTTAAGGCCGATATTGATAGGATCAAGAAGGGTTTTGAGAAAAGCTCCATGGATAGGATGACTCCATTTCTTAAACATACTAAGTTGCTCCAAGGAATAGAGTTTAACGTCTCTCGGTGGGCAATAAAACATATGATGAGACAATTGCAATATGAAAAAAATTATGGAAAACCGGGTGATGTGTGTATTTGTCCCGACATGTCTTCTTTGGGGCTTCCGTGTCGACATATGCTTGTGAAGTATGAAGAAGTGATACCTATTGGTGTTATTGATCCTTTTTGGAAGCAATTATCTTTCGACCTTCCCCCTACCGAAGTTCCCGGACAATCACCATGGGATACAAAGGAGGCCCAAGAATTTTTTGAAGCTTACTCACGTGGCAACTCGGCTAGCCGACAAGTATTGTTGAGTCAACTAAGACTAATTACACGGCCTTGGATAGCACAGAGTGAAGAGCCAACAAAGGGTGATCCGCCGGGTAGGCCACAAACTAAAATTTCAAGGAAAAAACAAAGAAAAGAATTCAAAGAAATGACTCGCCGTGAAGAGGAACTCGCGGCAACAAAAAAACGAGATCTATGTGCAAGTGAGATTTCAGAAGCAAGATTCGCGGAAACTCCCGTTCCAAATAAAAGGGATAGGCCGAGGAAGGAACCGATATCAATTCAACAACAATCGACGAGTTCTGAGGCTACACCAATAGTCGATGTATCCGAGGTTCAAAGGAAGAGGGGAAGGCCGCCGAAGGTACCAACATTAAGCTACGAAGGACAACAAGGTCAACATTCCGAACCTACACCAATAGTCGATGTATCCGAGGTTCAAAGGAAACGGGGAAGGCCGCCGAAGGTACCAACATTAAGCTCCGAAGGACAACAAGGTGAACATTCCGAACCTACAACAATAGTCGATGTATCCGAGGTTCAAAGGAAGAGGGGAAGGCCGCCGAAGGTACCAACATTAAGCTCCGAAGGACAACAAGGTCAACATTCCGAACCTACACCAATAGTCGATGTATCCGAGGTTCAAAGGAAGAGGGGAAGGCCGCCGAAGGTACCAACATTAAGCTCCGAAGGACAACAAGGTCAACATTCCGAACCTAAACTAATAGTCGATGTAGGCGAGGTTCAAAGGAAAAGGGGTAGAGGAAGGCCAAGGAAGAATATTCTCCCGTCTAATACCATAGATATTTGGAGTGTATGGATTGCAGATGATGGTTTGGATATAATTAAGCTAAAAGATGGTAATATGAAGATGTATAAGGATCCCATAACAGGTAGGACCATTAGAAGTTATCATACGAAGATAGAGTCTTACATAGGCCAACTTCCTGAGGTTATTCGCGAGTTTATTGCGTACACGGATGATGTCGATGGAGATGGAAATTGTGGATATCATGCCGTGACCGAACAATTAGGAATCTTCGAGACGGCTGTTAGTAAAGGAATGACACCATGCCGCTATGCTAGAATGAGAATGGCCGAACAACTTGTGAAGAAGAAGAGCTTTTATGAGCAATTGCTTGGTCACGATGAGGTGTTTGATGATTTGTGCGCTCAAGTGTTAGGACCCCAGCAGGAAATGACATTTCTTCCTTCTCAATATTGGATGAGTATGCCGCTTTGTGGGCATCTAGTAGCGGATACATTTAATTGTGTTGTTCATTATTTTTCCCCCACCATAGTCTCAACATTTACACCAAAATGGCAAAAATGCGAGGGATCCCTTAAGATGAGAAGAGTTGTTTTGGCGTACGTGAACGGCAATCATTTCGTTATTCTAAAACTGAAGAACAATTGTCCATTGCCACCTGTTTGTGGGATGGTTAAAAACAAGGAACTTGATCCAAATATATGGAAGGGATGGATGGCATTGAATGAGGAGAATCACCAATTATGGGATGCTTTGGCATTATCAAAGAAACCTCTTGAAGAGGATGACTTGCAACTTCATACGTGTGGAAGTGATGATGAGTAATTTGGATATATGTGGTTTACTTATACGCCCCCTTTTTGTTGTTTTGGAAGTTTGAATTGTAATCATTAAACCATATGTGCCAATGTGATTTGATTCAAACTTTACTATGCCAGTTCTTGTACCGGCGTTTCAATATATGTTCTCTTTTGTGCCGAAATAACACCATAAGTTCACAGATATTTTTTTTTGTGCCGTCATTGGAAAAAAATGCATAACGCTACCGGTAGAACACATAGAAAGTTTATTCACATAGGAATTTTAGAGTACCGGCATAGTACACAAGATAATTATCCTATGCCGGAACTCTATTTTTCCAATATGGAACTAAACAGAAAACCGGCATGGTTCACAGGATAAATCATATGCCGGTTTTAAAAAAATAAACTTAGAAATTGGATATTGCAAGACACATAAAATAACATAAGCAAAGATCTAATCCCATAAAATGACATAAGCAAAGTTTAGACAAACCAAATGTAAAGTTAAGATGTTCCAAACCGAAAACAAATGAAGCAAAGATGTTCACAGATTACCAATCCACACAAACAAACATAAACAACAACAGTACTATCAAGGCCACACGATCACTCGGTTCTTGGCCTCTTGTCAGGGAATGCCCTAGTGCCCAAGAGGTATAACAGGTACGCGGCGGCGGTATAACGAATCTGTGCAGGGTCCCATCCAGCCTCCAAGCTTCTAGCCTTTGTATTTTCAAACATCTTCTTAAGCATCGTCAGCTTGAATGTCTTCGTCTTACTTCCGTTCGATGCTATATAAAAGCTATCCGAAGAAGTTTTGATGTCCCAACCAAACAACTTTTCAGTCAAATCGTGCAACTTCAGCCAATCTAGGTCCCGAGACTCAACTCCTTCTGAAATTGATTTTCCGATAACATTCAAGCCTAGAATGGCATAAGCATCTTCAGGAATCAAGGTCATCTCCCCGAACGGGAAGTGCATTGTATCGGTTTCACCATGATACCTTTCGACAAAGCAATTGACGGTGACAGTATCTGGATTCAAGTAATTTTCAACCAAAGAATACAAACCCGAGTTCCTTACTAATGTTTGGACATCTTCATGTTCCATCGACAATTTCCACTCACCCGCGGCTTGGTTTCGGCAAACACGCACAGCCTTAGTATGATCCTACAAATAAGACATAATACGATTAAGAGATAATGTAAAAAATAAAACAATGCACATGCACAAAATAAAAAATACTTACATAAGTTTGAAAGATTGTACGAGCCCAAGAGTTCTTGTATCCAAAGAGTACTTTCGGTTCCGGAGCTTGACCCCAAATTTTACCATCATCGCGGTCGGGTATCATGTCATCAATGTGAGGAAGGTGACAACCTTTAACTTTGTGTTTGCCCTTGCCCTTGCCTTTTGTTGGTTGTTGACTAGTCTCACCAACTTCGGTTTGGATTGCTAATTGACTTGGGGGAACATCATCATCTTTATCCTCAATGTCCCCTTCATCATTCTCATCGTTCACAAATGTACCTTCACGGATTCTAAGTGCATTACGTTCACCACCACTCTCCCAATCTAACCCTCTTGTTTGAAACCCCAAACGCTTCTTGCGACCCGCATCTATCCCCCGGGGAGGCAGGGACTGGGGAGTATCAAGACCGTCCTTTCTCCTTTTTTTAGTGAGAATAGGACCTTTATTTTTCCTCGATACTTTGGCTTTTGACCTATAACATAAGCAAACGAGACAAACATAAGAAAAGTCATCACAGTTTGTAAACCGCCATTGAAATTCTTAAAACGTAACATGTACCGGCATATATGTTCAAATATCGAGCATGCCGGTTTTTCAGTTTTTCTTACTAAATGTTTCAAGTGTCAAACCGGCATACACGAATTGAACTACGTGATGCCGGTATTTCAAAACCGGCAATAACGAAACCTAGATATAATGCCGGTTTTTCAGTTTCTATTCCTGTGTTTTTTTTAGTTGACTACCGGAATAGCCTTCAACCCAATTCGAATGCCGGTCCTAAAATCTAATTTTCAGGAACTAAAGCCGGTATGGTGTTCAACTACTATCGTATGCCGGTATTGATATTTCAGGTTCAGGAAGTTAAACCGGCATGGTGTTCAAACTAAGATTGAATGCCGGTTTTCTCTGCAACTCCACAGTTTCACCAATTTTGGCGATTCTAACCTAAACCCATGGCTAAAAATCGATTAAAACAATCATAAATGAGCTAAAAAAACACTTACCTTCTCAGAGAAGCCATGATTGGTTGATCATCCGAGTTGGATGCTTCTTCCTCTTCTAGTTCTTGAGCAATGTTCTCGATTCGTTGCTCATGTGTTTGTTGAGCAATCGATTTAGTGTTCCGTTTTGCTTTTGATTTCTTTCGTGGAGGCATTGTTATGGTAGGTTAGTCAACGAAGAAATTTTTGATTCAACGATTAATCGTCGATGAAGAATGAACGATGAGGAAGACGATGAAGAAATTTTTTTTTTTTCTAAACCTAACCCTATCTTAGGTACAAAATCAATTGGGGGATATATGAATTTGGTATTTAGATTTTATTGTTTTAGGGAAAGGGCATTACAGTAATTTCATAATGTTTTTTAATTAATGAAGGGATATTCTGGTAATTTCGCACCCAAAAGACACCCCTTATCAGCCACAAATGGTTGGGGGAAGTAATTCATATCCCCCAATTAAAATCCATATCCCCCAATTAATAGTTCTTCGCATATCCGTAACAGAGAACCTTTTATTATTATTGTTATTTTTTTACCTTGCGTTTTAAAGGGGCGACCCCAACAGAATTAAGGGAGATATAAAAAAACAAAATGGATTGAAAATATTTGTGTGTCTCCTAGCAGAGTGCGAGACAGCAAATTGAATTTTAGTCCGTTTTGGATTTTTTTTCTGATTTTCAGTCCACTGCCGGCACTTTAACCAAAGGTAGTATTTTATATGAACTATCTTGACTACCGATTATGGTAGCATTTTAACCAAAGGTGTACTTTAATCGGGAGTACAGATAACTTTATTTACTAACGATTATAGGATCAAATTAAAAAAAAATAAAAAATTTGCAAAATCTGATTTTGGGGCAACTCTATATTCGGTAGCTATATGAACTATCTTGACTACCGATTATGGTAAAATTTCGCCAAAGAGGTATACTGTATAATCGGAAGTCATGATAACTTCATTTACTACCGATTATAGGCTCAACCAAAATTAAAAGAAAAAAGGATTTTTGCAAAATCTGATTTTAGGGCAACTCTATATTCGGTAGCCATATGAACTATCTTGACTATCGATTGTTGATTAACTACCGATTGTATAGTTATCTACCTATTGTAAGGGGTAGTTTGGCCATTAAAAAAATGGGATTTAAAGTTATCTACCGATTATGGATTAACCTTCCGAATATTACTTATTTTTGTCTTTTTGTGTCGCCCCTAATTTTGTTGGAGTCACCCCAAAAAACTCAAGGTTTTTTTATTCCTTAATAGCAAATTAAAATTACATAAATATTTAGCGCAACGGAAAATTGTTGCGTAAATGTAATAGGATGCCTGGACTAGTCTAAGCTTAGTAAAATACAAGATGATTAGTAAAATACAAGATACATTAGAATTTAAACATGGTGAAACATACTTTTATAACATTTAAAGAGTAAAACTCTACATTCTTAGACTGGGTCTTATGGGCATGCCCAACCCCTTCCCAAATAAGAAAACCGTGGCTATATGTGCCTCTTCTTCCCTAGTGTGCGGGAATCCCAGCGGGAAGACTCTGGGAACGAACAATGGTTGGCCGTTCTCAAAAAGCGTAAAACGGATAGTCATTAACCGTTCTACAACAAAAAACAAGCTAATGGTTGTATGTTCTCTTAAAACGGCTGCTCATTATCCGTTTTCAAAGAAACTTTTTTTTCTTCCAGAGGCTAAGGAACGTGTTTAGGTCATCTAAAGTTTCAACATTCAATCTCTCTCTAACCAATTCATCTTGGTTTTTCATCTTCTCCTTCATTACATACCATAATCTTTTTAATTCAACCATCTTCTTCATCGAAATATTTGAATGGGCTTCATTTAATCTGTGAAGTTTATGGAAAAGGCATATCATTCAAGGTTTATCATTGATTTTTCAATCTGGGTAGCAATCAGAATCGTGAGCCAGTGAATGTATAAGATTGTATTTGAAGATTATCATGATCTAGTGATTGAGAATCCATCTCCATTTACTTGTTCTAGTTGGTTTCTAAGTGATTTAATGTTATTAATTGAAACTAAAAAAGGTTCTTATTTTTGTCTCCCAAGAGATAGATGTGATAAAGAATTTGCTAAATTACAGAGATTGAGCGAATTCAAATCGGCAAATTCTGTTGATGTTTGGATTTGAAATTGGATTGAGTTTTTTGTTTTCGAGTAATTTTGTTTTGAAAAGAGGAGAAGTTTATTTCATTGATTCTTTACTGTTTATGCCACAACGAGTGATGACTAACCGTTCTGAAGAGAACGGTTGATGCCTTTCCATTATTTTTGCTTAAAACGGCTAACCATTAGTCGCCCCTTGATTTCTCAGGGAATTGCCACTAGGGTTAGACCCTTCCCGGGCTGATGTGTAAAGGTGTTTGGTAAGTGGCTGGGAAGAGCCACTAGACCCAGTCTTAGCTCTACCTAAATTGAGGCCACGCGTATATAATCATTGATTCTCATCAACAAAACCAACATTTATTAGTAGCAGTTTAACCAAAATCTACCAATAAATCACCGTAGAAAAATATGAAAAAATAGCAGTGATAGCTTTATCCTTTTCTTTCTCGAGGACAAAAACAACATTTCAGGAAAATCCTAATTCTAAATGATCAATTCAATCAAAACCAACCAACTAATCACCCATAGACAAAGATATTTACCCCTTCTTTTCTTTTATAGCCTTTACCTGCAATTTCGACTAATACAGCAATCCACTGGAAAACACTTCTAAAAAAAATATCCATCATTCAACACCTATTTTCTCGGCTAAAACTTAACTGGATATTGAACAACGTAGCAACAATCTTCAACACTTCCCACCGAAACCGATACAATCAAGAAAACACAACCCCTAGATCATTAACTTCCAAAAAGAAATTCGATCATAAATTATACCTTAAAAAAATGAAATGAAAATCAATAAAATTATACCTTTCAATTCATCAGCAACAACAAGAATGTGTTCAGGAAGGCAATGAAAAATCATATAATGATGAAAATATTCTTGTATTGTTAAGATGTTGAGCTACTGAAATAATGGCGTATACAAGTTGGTAAAACTTGATGAATGGTTCTTGGTTGTCTTTCATTAAACCTCCGCCTGACATTTTAATTGTTTGATATTGAAAATGGGTGAAAGAAAAAGTAACATGAAGATGAAAGAAGAAAGAAAGCAGTCTGGTTTTTATGGGGTTGTAAATGGTGTAATGATTTCTTACAGAATGTTGTTTGATTATAGAGAATTTCTGATTATTCTCGAATTGATAATTAAACTTAAAACCTTGACACGCAATTGTAAGACAACCTTTTTATGTTTCCTCCATGTATATATATTCATCTTGATATGCTTCAAAATAAAAAGATTTTTCTCCTTATCCATCGTAACTTGCTCTTGGTTTGTTTGCTCTCGATTTGTTTTTCATACACATTTAAACATAAAACCCAAATTATAAAACGACCCTTGTTGTGTTGTTATTATTGGCTTTTCAAAAAGTTGAAACAAGGGAAATTTCGGAAAACCAATTTTGTAGCTTCATGCACCGTCGCTAAGGGAAACTCCTAAGGCTAGTCCCTATACATATGGATAGTCCATATTTGTGGAGACTATTTCTACCATGGGTTTCTAATATTAAATAATTTTTTAAAAAAATTTGTCAATCAACACATTTCAATTTATTTGAATCAAAATACTGATTACATGATCGCTTACAAGAATAACAACAACATCAAAATATAAGATAATTAAAATCCTAATACAATTATAGATATCAATTACAAGTATATCGCAAAGACAAAGAGCCACAAACCGTAAAAGATACCAAATTTTTGTTTATGTAGTAGAGAAGAATGGTGGTATTATCCGGAATCAACTCTAACCATTTGATATGATTTTCTTCTTCTTTAAAAAGAGATGCTCCTAAAAGAAAGGAGTGCTTTGTCCGCAATCTTGTATACCCAAAAGAACTCGGGTGCCTAAATCTCTTAGATTAAGAATAGATTCAAAGCAATACCGTGTTGAATGATTGATATTTTTGAATCGAGAATAGCAAATCACGATCCAACCATGAAGATTTGAAGAACTCGCCCGCAAAGCGAAGAAACAATTACCCCAAATGGTGAGTAAATATGCCAAAAGACATCAAAACATCAGAAAACGTGTTTTATTTGATTAACTATTGACTAAAACTTAAAAAAGAAAAGAAATCTTGCCCAAATCTGGTCCAAGCAAGAGGCTAGGGTTTTTTCTTTTCCTATGAAGAGAGAAAAATGAGAAAATAATATTAAATTATTGATAGACTCCACATATATACAATTTTAATAGTATTAAATTATTTAAAAAAAAATCAAGTTCTGTCTACGTGTGGACCCAATGGAGATGGAATGAATTTTATATAAATATAAATATATATAAAGGATGGATCATCCATGGTGATCTCCACATACTTGAAAAGTCCCTTTCTAAACTTACATGAGTTGCGGTTAATAATGAGCAGTTACATGGTTGGATCTTTTCCTCTTCTCCTCCTTTCTCACTTCTTCTTCTTTAGAAAAATCATCAACAACAACCCTTCTCTGCTCATATCTGGTCCATTTGGATCAGATCTGAGCAAATTTATTCACTATTTCTTGTTGTCTAGGTTAGTTAGTAGTTTTAGCTTAGTTTTCATTATGTTTTCTACTTATCTACACCACTATGGTGGTTTTATCTACTCCTTTGAGGTTTATCTCCTCTTTAATAGCGGTTCTTGGTTATTAGGTTGGGTTCTCCAAAGACAGAGTCTTCATCAACAACTTATCCGGAGACAGAATATTCATCGATAATTTTTTTGACGACTGAAGCTTCATCACTAGTCATGAGAGATTTGAGCAAATCACTCTTGTTTTGGGAGCACATCTTTATAAAGAAAAAAAAACAAACTAAATAGATGGAATTTAAGTCCAAGAAAAACCATTCTTCCTCCAATTTAATCGGATCTTATTCAAACTTACTCCGGTAATTCTTCTCTTTTTCTTATCGGTTTTATCGGTATCGTACCTTTACGGTATGTTCTTGCTACTATGTGTTCTCTTATTTCAATCTTAAACTCATTGTAATCTCGAATTTTCGTTAATGAAAAGGTACCTTGTTATCAATAAATGAAATAAATAAATAAGTGTTGTCCTAAACAAGCAAACAACATATTAATAGTCAGATCATTTCACACACTGTTCGATTAATAAGAGCTAGCACTATGGTGCACTCCATCCCTTCCCTATCCCTCAATTTCCCTCAAAAACCCAAAAAAGCAACTACTATGGTCTCCCATATCCCTACATGAGTAGGGATATACCCCTTTATCCCTACATGGCTGAACAGGTCTGATAAGCTTTGTAGGGAAGGGAAATCATACGCGTACTGAGTACCCGTATGCCTTTTCACTTTACGGATACTCAGTACCCGTATTTTTTTTCTGGTTTTTAAAATATTACCTTAAAACTTCCCCTTTTCACTCCTTTTTTTTTTACTAAAACTCGTTTTTTTTTTACCTATTTGATATATTATTATTTTTACTCTAAAATATTTTTTTACCTAGATAAATATTTTCCCATGAAAATAAAATAAAAATAAATACGTGTACTGAGTACTTGTTTGGCACTATTCATACTGGTACTGAGTATGCGTCTAGGGAAGGGAAGGGATAACAGAGCACCATAGCAAGCTTGCCTTTCATGTGCCATCCCTTCCCTACATTTGAGGGATAGGGAAGGGATAGCTAGCACCATAGTGCTAGCTCTAACCAATTTAGTTTTTCAGATAAAATATAGTCTCAAACTTGTGTAATTAAAAGTAGGTCCCTTATCTTATATTAAATAAAACAAAAGCCATCCCCTATATTATTATTTTTTGGACAATCAACAAATTTCAATTCATTCAAATCAAAATAGTGATTACATGTTCGCTTACAAGATCAACAAAAACATCAAAATACATAAAAAAAATATCAAGATAATCAAAACCCTAATACAAATAAGGATATCAACTACAAGTAAATCGCGAAGAAAATGAGCAATAAACCGCAGAGATACCCAACTTATGATTATGTATAAGGGAAAGATGATGGTATATTCCGGAAATAATTCCGACCATTTGATTTGATTGTATTCATCCTTGAAAAGAGATGCTCCTGGGAGGAAGGAGTACTTTTCCCATAAACTAGTAGATCGAATCGATGATGTTTTTGAATCAAGAGTAGCACGCCACGAACCAGCTAACAAAGATTGAAGAACTCGCCCCACAACGACGAAGAAAAATCGCCCAGAAACGGCGAAGAAACATGTCAAAAGACACAAAAAATGATGTAGAAACATCTTATTCAATAAACTATTACCTAAAACTAGAAAAGAAAATGAAATTCCTTGCTCAGATCTGGTCCCAAAGGACAAAATCTGAGCAGGAAAGATGAAAAGACTCTTGAGTTTTTTTTTTTTTAGAAGGGAAGAGAAAGGAGAAGAAAGAGAAAGGAGAGAAAATTAAAAATTATAAAGCCATCCCCTATAAATATTGATTATAAGTACCATAAGAAAGACTTAATGTTATTAATTATCAAGAATTGCAAACGTTTCTTAAGAGATAAAACTCATTTTCTTCTTTAATCAGAAACTCACCATAGATCTTATGTTTATGCGTCTATAGAAATGAGTATTGGACGAAATTTGATAAATGAGTTTGATCTTAGTTTATAGGATGACCTTGATTTTAGAGAATGGAATGCTCATAATAATTTAGTAGAATCAAACCACAAATATATTTCTCGACAAGAAAGGCTTCCTGTGAAAGAGATATGAGTATTAAATTCGGAGATATTTACCATGCAAAATTTCGGAACACAAAAGTTCATGTACTAGAGAAGATACATAAAACCTAAGAAGAATGAAATATCACTTTTATTCTTCCTTAAGTTTCTACATATTTAAAAAAATTTCAATACCATTAATTGAGACATATATTAAGATGAACAAATAAGAGATGGACATCCAAGTAATAATATTCAAATTTGATCCAAAGGATTGCATAGTTCTTGTCTCTTTTAAGGGCACGTGAGACAAGATGCATGTTTTAACACAATTAAATTGTGTTGAGGTGAGCATTGGACTGCTCACCACTAGATTCATGCACGAAATTTGTAATATCCATCTTCACGAGACCTTTAGTCTGAACTCTTCTATTCGTTTGAGATTTTACTTTAACCTTAGAATCAATCAATCTTTTAGAAGAAGAAGAGTTAACTTTGCGTATCTCAGGATTGGAATTTTGAACAAGTTTAAGCACGTTTGCCAACCGACTAACCATTTGTTGTAGTTTGTCAATAATGACATGTCGGCTTGGTGATTGATTCAGGAACAACGTTAGCAGCTAAACACAGGGTACCTGAAACATTAACAAAAAATTTATTAGTATACGAAAAATCCATAACCTCCTCCAATTACTTTGATGAAGATTCATCAATTAAATTATTAAGATTGATAATAGTATTTCTACATTCATCAAAATTTATAATTTCTCCCTAGAGTGCTACACTTGATCCATCATCCTCTCTGGAATCATAATATCAGATGTTTCTTCAAGCATTGCAGCAAAACTTTTGTTGCCAGTGTATGTCTAACAATTTGGATACTCATTATCAAAGTGATTGAACCCTTTACACTTGAAGCACTGTGGCATATCCTCATCGTCGATATCGTTAAAATCTCTGATTTTTGTAAAAATGCGATTATGTGGCTTAGCTGATGTATGAGGATTTTCTCTAGTGAACCGTCCATTTCTCTTCCTAAGAAGTTCTCTAAACTGTCTTGTGATCAATGAAACTGAGCTATCAAGATTTTCATCTGAAAAATTATGATCAACAATATTGTTCACAGAGTTATCAATATTTTCACTTTTAAGAGTTCCCGTGTTTTTCAGTGCCTTGAACGCAATATCCTTTCCGGATTTGGATTGCAGTTCATGATAAAAAAAAATCTTTAACTTTTGAACTAGAGTATTTCTGGAAAGAGTTTGAAGGTTATTTCCTTCCATGATGGCATGTTTCTTAGACTCATATCTTGCTAGTAAAGATTGGAGAATTTTCATCACAATGTCCTTTTGGGGTATGGTCTTCCCTAGTGCAAAATATGCGTTAATAGTTCCATACACTATTTGATTAAACTCATCAAACGATTCTTCATCATACATACAAGACTTTCCCAATCAGAATTTAGGTTTTGAAGCTTAGCTTGTTTCTTTGAGGTATCTCCTTCGAATATAATTTCCAAGATATCTCAAGCATCTTTAGACCCAGTGCATGAAGTCACATGGTGATGAAGATCTAGGCTGAAGGCGTGGATAATAGCGTTTAACCAGTCATAATTATGACTAATAACACTTATCTCGGTATCACTATATTCTCCTAATGGCTTCCCAACAATGGTTCCATATCTAACAATTGTCAGCGCATCGCATCCAATAAATACAAGTTTACATGTCTCAAAGTCACATGATTATAAAAAGGAACGCATATCAAATTTCTACCATAAGTAATTCGAGCCATCAAATACTGGCAGTATGTTTATCGAGATTGCACTCTTGTCTATATAGTCAGATTGCTTCAAACACATACTTGTTAGGTCTTAAACGTGTTTCCTACTCTGATACCAATTAAAAACACTGGGGTACCAAAATACGCCACCAATTTTTTCTTTGGAAACCTGTATGGACAAACTCAAATAAAATTCCGAGAGTTCAACTTAATAAATCTCAATCAAGGAATAATATTTAGAGTTATATCTCTTTCTCTCACAATCAGAAAGTTGACAGAACCAAATCCGTGAACTTGATTTACGTGTGAGAGTTCTTGGATGATTACAAAAATCAATATCCAAGAATCAATCAAGTCGCATCCAACAAAAAAGGATGGATGTATCTACTTTGATTGATTTGCGTACAACCTATGGTATGTCAATTATAAAGATAAACAATATAATGCGGAAAAAGAAATAACACGGACACCATAAATTTTGTAAACGGGGAAACCGAAAATGCAGAGAAACCCGGGACTTAGTCCAGATTAAACACCAAATTGTATTAAGTCTCTATAGACACTAGCCTACTACCAATTAACTTCGGAATAGAATGTAGTTGGGACCAAATTGAACCCTCACAACAATTCAGTTACAGTCGAGCTCCTTATGCCTCTTGAATTCCAGCAGGACTCTGCGCAAATGATTCCCTTAGCTGACGTCCTTTACAGCCTAAGAGTTACTTCAACTTAATTAAAGACTTTAAACCAATCTGCCTCCCACAGATAAGCCTATATGTGTGATTTCCTTTTTGATCATAGATCAGGGTGAGACTGGAAATCGATAGCAATAGACAAAGTCTAGCTAACCTCAAAATCGGAACTTATGCTTCCCGAAGAGCATCCTAGACTATTATTTACTTCCAACTATTAAACTTGTGGAATTAAGAAAGTCTTAGTTGAAGAGAACTTTGATGATTTCTATTTATCTTGATTGATGAAGCAAGCTCAACAATCAATCAAGATCTGGATACTCGAGCTATCAAGATAAACGATAGATGGGCCTGGCTTCACAAATACCTATGAAGTCTTTTTAGTCACTAAATTCTAAAATATTTAAGGAAGAGAATGACTCTAGTTTACAACTAGGACACACAAAGAGTATTATCGGAATTCGAAGATCCTAATTATTTGAGGTTCCCCTTTTATAAAATTTCAAACCATAGGTTGCTTTAGGTTTAAGCTAAGATAGCTTTGGAACCAAGCAAATAATATCTGCCGTTAGATGAATCTTGAAATATAATTGACATATCAAGAATATACTCTGGTTAGGATGAAATATAAAAGAACCGTGTACAAAAGACATTGTTCATAAATGGTTAGCCGAAACTAGCTGGATTGAACCATAAGCTTAATCATTTTCATAAACACTTAAGACTTTAAGTTTGAATCACAATCATAAGTTATAATGTGATCAATCATGTCTATATAGTGTTCTTAGAGATTATTCAAATGATAATTATCTCAAAGAAATAATTTTATGTGCATCTGAATATATTCGACACGGCAAGTACGTGTACCAGGTATGTGTACTTCAGCCTTGTTCGTGACTATATTTGTTATGGTACATGTATCGGGTATGTGTACCGTTAAGACAAATATAAGTTTCGGAACATACATAACTTTTTTGGTTTGCGTACCGGGTAAGGATACAACTCCGATTACATAACTAATAGTTATTTTTCGTACCATTCCATATTCACGAGTTCACAAACTTTTTGTGGTATGGATATTGTGTATGCGTACCACTAAGTCACTGCCGACCTATGGCTACACTCGTACGTGTACTGAGTACATGTACTACGGCTCCGGACCTATAACAGTTTTCCCAGTTTGTGAAACTGGTATGCATACTGTCTTGTATCCAGATTTTCAGTAGTCCTATATTTCTCCCTGGATCAATTCGGAACATACCCAAATAACATGAATGACATATATCACTGTTCCAGGCTATTTCGAATGATAATCTTGAATCATAATTTAGATTAGGATCACTAGATTGTTCTTAACCGAAATTCATCAAGTATGAACAAATGTTCATTAAGCTTGGTCATATATATTTCGAGGACTCATTACAAGATAAACTTGACTCGAAATTCTTGATATGCTTATGATAGTCTAATTAGTTACGCAACAACGTCTCAAAGATAGAAATATGAATATAACTTGAGAAATAGGTGGTTTAGTCTTCACTTACCTTTTGTTGAAGAAGTTTTACAAAAGCTTCAGTTGATCTCCGCCTTTAAACAGTAGACATGATGATGACTGTCGTGATGTCCGTTTCTCAACTACACTTTTATCCTAGTCCGAGACTTAACTAATTGTACACTAGAAGTCAAGATATATTTTTGATAACTAAATTTGACAACAAGCTTGAGACAGCAATACTTGTGAGTTCGACCGAGCAATGCTCTAACAGTCTCCTCCTTTGTCAATTTTAGTGACAAAACTATCAATACATACAGATAAAAAATAAAGCTTCAAAAAACTCCTTGAATTCATCATGACTTGATTTCCTTGGTTTCTTCAACTCCTTGAATTATTCGTTACTTCAAGTTGCAATGATTTTGTACGTGTTCAACTCAACATCGTTGTTGTTGAAGATTAACAATAACAACTTTGAAAACAAATATTTTTAATAGTGGTTATACAGAAACATTGTATTATTATCTTCTCCAATGTCCAATTGTATCAGAACTTTGAAGTAGTACTACGGTGATATGTTTCTCCCCCTTAATCAATACTTACATCCTTTGCATAATAGGTGAAACCTATATATTATTGATTCACTCCCCTTTACATAATGATCCTAAACCATATGTATGTAGTGTTAAAATACTAATTAATCTCCCCATTTTTGTCAATAAAAAATGGCAAAGGTACGAAAATCATGGGATCGTAATGAACCAAAAGGCACTTCAGGATTTAAAGAGAATTTCATATCAAATTTATTTAGATGCTATCACATAGTATGAAATACTTAGTGCTCATCTAGGAGATTAAAGATACAAGCATCCCCTGTAAATTCCACAGCCATACACCCCACGAAGATATGGCAATTAAGCATAAGTTCATTTAAGAACTCACCCCCATTTGATGTCATTCCCAAGAGAATAACATGAGTAACCTTACTTTAATGAAAAATAAGGAATTTGTTGGAAATTAACAAATTACATGGATTTGTATCCTGAACATCGACTTAAATTAATTTCAACGCCAGTTACGAACAAAGAGATAATTTTAATCGGTATGACTCAACATAAGAAAAATTACGGAATGTATAGTGCAATAATAACACAAAAGTGTGATCACGAGTAGATCGATAATGCGAGAAAATTTCTCAAAAAGTTTTTTCTATTTTCATTTTATAAAAAACATAATAGATTTAATTTCTCAGAATATATGAGATATCAGTTCAATTCATATAAAGTAAAGGACACATATATCTCATAAGTATTTTGCAATAATTAAACCAATAATGATTATATACTACAAATTCATCTTCCAAAAACTCTAGAGTTTACATAAATAAATCTAAAAATATGAAAGATGAAAATCGTTGGAAATAGCTTGTGTAATCACAATATTTGCTATACCAAACCCTAGTCATCCTTCTCAAAAGCAAAAATAAATTCTCACAAGAAGTTTCCTAGTATTTAAAATCTTTGAAAAATTATTTATCATCTCCAAATTCCATATCAACAATGGGAATAGGAACATACAATTCATGAATGAAAGAGTTAGTTCCTGCAAACCTGGTAGGTTGTTAATTGACAAGTGCTTCTTTTAGTTTAAGAGATTTTTATAGAATCATCTTCAGTCCCTGCACCTCCTTCTTGGTTTTCTTTAGTTCTTTAAGAATACTTTTAAACCTTTTCAGATTGGAGCGATCCGCTCTAGGTTTTTTCTTATTCTTCCCTTTTCTCTTAAGAGATAAGTCAAAAGTAAAGGACATCTCTTGTTCCTTTCTAGTTGGATGAGTATCAATAACCATTGGAGCACATATTTCACGAGAATATATTATGCTTGGAGTTTCCATAATTCGTAGGAATAAAATGGATTTGTGAAAACACAAATATATTGCTAAACAAGAAAGGCTTCTTGTGAAAGATATATGAGTCTTAAATTAGAAGATATTTACCATGAAGTATTTCGGAACACAAAAGTTCACGTACTAGAGAAGATACATAAAACCTAAGAAGAATGAAATGTCACTTTTATCCTTCCTTAAGTTTTTACATAGATCAAAAAATTTCAATACCATTACTTGAGACATATATTAAGATGAAAAAAATAAGAGATGGACATCCAAGTAATAATATTCAAATTTGTTCCAAAGCCCTGATATGCATAGTTCTTTTCTCTTTTGAGGGAACATGAGACAAGATGCACGTTTTAACAAATTTAAATTGTGTTGAGGTGAACATTGGATTGCTCACCACTATATTCCTGCACAGAATTTGTAATATCTTTCTTTACGAGACATTTATTCCGGACTCTTCTCTTTGTTTGAGATTTTACCTTAACCTTAAAATCAATCAATCTTTTAGAAGAAGAATAGTTAACATTGCATACCTAAGGATGGACTTTTGAACAAGTTTAAGCATGTTTCCCAAATGACTAGGCCTTCATTGCAATTTGTTAAAATACCTCAGTTTATGTTTGTACTTGAAACATTGTGTGAGCCTGTGACCCTCAATGGTACAATAAGGACGTGTTGGTTTGGAGATTGATTCAGGAACGGTGTTAGCAGCTAAACACAAGGTACGTAAAAGATTGAGAAAATCTTCATTAGTATACGAAAAATCCATAACATCCTCCAATGACTTTGATGAAGAGTCATCAATTAAATTATCAATATTGATAATAGTATTGCTACATTCATCAAAATTGATAATTTCTCCCTAGAGTGCTACACTTGATCCATCATCCTCTTTGGAATCATAATGATCAGATGTTTCTTTAAGCGTGCAGCAAGACTTTTGTTACCAGTGTATGTCTTACGATTTGGATACTCATTAGCAAAGTGACCGAACCCTTTACACTTGAAGCATTGTGGCATATCCTCATCGTAGGTATTGTTAGAATCTTTATTTTTGACAGAAACACGATTATGTAGCCTAGCTGACGTATGAGGTTTTTCTCTAGTGAACCATTTATTTCTCTTCCTAAGAAGTTCTCTAAATTTTCTCATGATCAACGAAACTTATCTATCAAAATTTTCATCTGAAAAATCAGTATCAATAAGATTTTTCATAGAGTTATCAACATTTTCAATTTTAGGAGTTTCCGTGTTTTTCAGTTCCTTGAATGCAATATCCTTTCTGGCTTTGGATTGCAGTTCATGATGAAAAAAATATATTTAACTTTCCAATTAGAGTATTTCTGTAAAGAGTTTGAAGGTTATTTCTTTCCATGATGGCATGTTTCTTAAACTCGTATCTTTCTAGTAAAGATCGGGGAATTTTCATTACAATGTCCTTTTGGAAAATGGTCTTCCCTAATGCAAAATATGCATTAAAAGTTCCATATACTTTTTTATTAAACTTATCAAACGATTCTTCATCAGACATATGAATATTTTCCCAGTCAGAATTTAGGTTTTGTAGCCTAGCTTGTTTCTCTGAGGTATCTCCTTCGAATACGGTTTCTAAAATATCTCAAGCATCTTTAGACTTAGTGCATGAAGTTACATGGTGTTGAAGATCTGGTTTTATAGCTTGGATAATAGCGTTTAACCCGTCATAATTATGCTTAACAACACTTATCTTGGTGTCACTATATTCTCATAATGGCTTCGCAACAGTGGTTCTATTTATAACAATTGTCGGCGCATCGTATCCAATAACTACAAGTTTCCATGTCTCAAAGTCACGGTCATGTAAAAAATAACGTATAACAATTTTCCACCATAAGTAATTCGAGGCATCAAATGATAGAAGTATGTTTGTCGAGATTGCACTATTTTCCATATAATCAGATTGCTTCAAACACAGACGTATTAGGTATTAAATGTGTTTGCCTACTCTGATACCAATTGAAAACACTGGGGTACCAAAATACAACACCAATTTTTTCTTAGGCAACTTGTATAGACAAACTTAAATACAATTCCGAGAGTTCAACTTAATGAATATCAATCAAGGAATAGTATTTAGAGTTATATCTCTTTCTCTCACAATCAAAAAGTTGACAGATTAAATCCGTGAACCTGATTTACGTGTGAGAGTTCTTGGACAATTTCAAAAATAAATATCCAAGAATCAATCAAATTGTATCTAACAAACAAGGATGAATGTATCTACTTTGATTGATATACGTACAACCTGTGATATTTCAATAAGGATAAATAATATAATGCGGAAAAGAAATAACACAGACACCAGAAATTTTGTTAACAAGGAAACCGCCAATGCAGAAAAACCTCGGGACCTAGTCCAGATTTGAACACCACAGTGTATTAATCCACTACAGACACTAGCCTACTACAAGTCAACTTCGGACTGGAATGTAGTTAATCCCTAACCAAGTCTCACATCGATTAAGGTACAGTCGCGTTCCTTACGCGTCTATAACCACACCGGATTCTCGTATTTGATTCCCTTGGCTGATCTCACCCACAACTAAGAGTTGCTACGACCCAAAGTCGAAGACTTATAAACAAATTTGTCTCCCACAAATAAGTCTATTTTGATAGATAAATCTGTCTCCCACATAAATACCTACGAAGTTTTGTTTCGTCTTATGATAAATCAAGGTGAACAAAAACCAATTGATAATCCGTTCTTATAATCCTGAAGATCAGCCTAGAAATATCAATCACCTCACAATAACTTAACTATATGGTAGTAAAATAAGTAATTGCAGAACCACAATGTCTGAGACGAAAAACTTTGTGACTACTTTTTATATCTTACCTATCGGAGATAAATCCAAGCAAATCTTAGAGAAGATAGTACTCATCAGAATACGCAAATATAGATAAAATAGTTGGATCTGGCTTCACGAATCCCAAATAAAGTCTTCAAGTCGTTAACCTAGTATGGTTTTGGAAAAACCTAGGTTAAAGGAGAATCGACTCTAGTACGCAATAAAGTGTCAGGATTAGGTTTTCCAGTTGCTAGAGTTCTCCCTTATATAGTCTTTCAAATCATGGTTGTTTACAATCAAAGCTAAGATATCTTAGTAATAAAGCATTCAATATTCACCGTTAGAGGAAATCCTGATTTAAGATTCAAGCTAAGTCTGCTTAAAAATAAAGCAATTAATCTCCACTGTTAGATGGTCTTAACTTGTTACACACAAATGAAATATACCTTCATTTAGATATAGGTAACCCTACCTAAATGTGTATATTGAGTTGGCTCAATAACAGTTAACCGAAGTTAGCCATATGAACACTTTTGTCTTAATCACATTCATCTAACACTTCTAAATCAAATATGATGATCAATCAAACATGAAAGATAATCAAATGAATCTAATTGTGTTCCACATAAAGTTGTTCAATTGTTCATTATCTCATAGAAATATATATGAACCAGTTGAAAAAAAATCGAAATGATTCATAATCGTACAAGTACTTATACAAAAATCAATTCATGAACATTAAGCCAAGGTTTGCAAAGATTGCATTCCTTAATTCATAAATGTTTTAGTTTATGAGTATGAGAATCATACTTGACCGATTTTAGAACTTAACCACTGTGTTCGCTAACCAGGTACGCAAACAACAAATCCGGACCTTGGCATGTCCAACTGTTCGCATACTGGGTACGCAAACAAAGTTCCTGGACCTTTATAGATAAAACCGTTCGCATACTAGGTATGCAAACAAAGTTCCGAGACCTGAATCATTACAAAACAGTTCGCATACCGTGTTGTATCCAGACATGGTTAATTGTTCTAAACTACCATTTTAATCATTGAAACATCCTTAGAAGACGAAAATAGTTGTCTCACACAAACTATTAGCTTCAAGTGATTGAATGATCAATATGAAACTTTCCAAGTCGACATCAAATGATTGTCTCACACAAATCATGTAAGATGTTTCAAGGAAATTTCCACATGATCATATTTTGACTTGATATTAAGTTTCCAACAAATACATTGTCTCCAACTAAACTCGTCAAAAATACGATGAACATAGTTAAAGCAAAAATCTTTCAACTTGTATTTCGAGAAATTGATAAGCGAGATAAACTCGGCTCGAAATATCAAATGTGTATAATGTAAAAGTCTATATAGTTATACGACTTAGTCTCATTAGGAGATAAAATAGAATAGACTTCTAAGTGATAGATAAGTTTTAGTCTCCACATACCTTTTGTTGATGAAGTTCCTCCAATCTCTCCTCAGTAGATTTTTGTCTTCAATTGATGAACGTCGTGAAGTCTAAATCTCAACTACACATTTTATCGTAATCCGAGACATAGCTATAAGTATTCTAGAAATCAAGAATATAGTTTTGATCAACTAAAATTGACAAACAAGCTTGAGATAGAAACGCTTGCGAGTTCGACAGAGCAATGCTCTAACATTATTGAGGTTGATAGGTTCATTTATCTAGTAAATTTTGTTATAACTCGGTATAGAGCATGTTGATAACATGTTATGAAATTAAAAAAAAAATAAAGATAAGAGAACACAAATATATATATAACTTATGACGAATATTATCCATCTGTCAATATTATAAAAAGAATTGGTGTCTGTCTTGGGAAAAAGACGATCCTTGATCTCAGCCTGTAGCAGGGATCGTTAGTTCGCGAAATGTATATCCATCCATCGTTGTGTATACTACTAGATATTATTAATTTTGAAAATAGATATTATTAATTTTGATGGTTGAGATTATGTCGCCACCCAAGACAAAACTAACCCTAGCGTATTCAATAATCCTAAACACGTGTAACTTTAAGTTTTCCATTGACTAAGTGTTGTAATATATATTTTATATTTTAATTTAATTTTCTAATTAAAAACGCTATTATGAATGCCAAATATTAAATTTCCTAAAGAATTTAAAGTGTCACCCCAGATTTGTAATCCCGACTAATTTTACCCGACAAATGAATACACCGGACGGACTTATAGGTTCAACCGCCTAGATTTCAACCAAATCATAACTAACTTACATCAATCAATAACCTAAACACCCAACCACATCTCTCACACCACGTTGAGAGTTGCGGTAACCTCCTCTCCCATTGGCCGGTGAACAAAACCCTCGCTTCTGATTGGCCAAAATCAAAGTTAGCCCCTTTACATTTCGTGATCGTTAATTTTACATCTAATTGATTCAATCTAATGCTCCAGATTAAGCGATAAAAAAAGGTTTGATACGAAAATATTTTCATACCGTATTTAAATATTTTTTTTGGAAAAAGGAAAAACGAATTTAAACAAACCAAATTAAAATAAATCATATCTTCTATAAATTGGAAAGCATGTATATATTTTGAGTAACAAATCTAAAACGCCTAAATTAACTTAGTTGTTTACCATTCCTGTTAAATCTATTTTGAGAAACAAATCTAAGAATGGAAGGTCTGCATTTCTTAATATATTTTCATCAAGAATATAATTGCACTCCGAGAATTTCCATATCATAGGAAAAATCAATGCACATAAGTTTTTAATGAGATTCGACAATTAATGGAGAAAGATGGAAGTTTCGTGTAATCTAAGTTTTCGGAAAAGGTTCGTGTTAAATTTAGTATTTTCTTACCGAAAACTCTTCTTCTCCGTCACCAATTTTCCTAATAAAAATTCTTACAGAGAGAAATTAAAAAAAGGTGCATGTTCTCTCTGAAGCATAGAGATGAGAAGAGATACGACGGTTAGTAAAGACAAAATCTAGGGTCTGCTATTTTAATCTTTAGTTTATCTCCTGTTTTTATTTTGATGAATTATGCTCGATCAAGTTTTCTTTGTATGAGATATTTAATCAGTGAATGGTTCCCGGTCTTTTTTTAATTTTTAATTTTGATTTACTTTTTTTTTCTTCCTTATTGTAGCTGGCAATAGGTTTAATAGAAGATTGGGTAAGAACTTTAGCTAACTCTATGCTTTTATGTTTTTATTTTGTTGTTATTCGGTTTCTCCCTCACCCTTCTCTAAAGCATCATCCCATATTTGATTTATTTGTTATCCCTAATTTTAGGTTTTTTATCGATTTGATTTTCTGTTGATTAATCTTTGCTTTTTCTTTATACTCCCGGTGATAATACATCAGACATGGATTTGCTAGGTATTGCTTGCTGCAAAGTATGTGATTTTATATATCTAAATCAAGTACTGGCTTTTAGTTTTAGTGAAGATGTTTTTCTAATCATGTTTTGGTTTTGAGATAATATGCATGGATTGTGTTATCCGTAGAGCTTAATGGTAATAAGACTTAATGTCAGAATCAGGGGATGTTATTGACGGGAGCTCACAGATTGAACAAAAGTGGATGTCTGTGATCCACGATGGTGAATTGGTACAGGTAAATTATAATTCTGGTGTTTTAGTTTCATAACTTTCAACAATTGCGTTTTGATACTTTGGACAAATATATAAGTGACAGTAAACTTATTTGGTTTCATGGAATCAACACTGTTTCAGTACCACATCACTTCTAGAGCAGTAACAAGTACATTGTTGTATGACTATTGTAATGGGATTTTCACTATTTTTGCATTTTCTAATGAACTTACTTATATGTATCTATGATGCCGGAATCCCTACTTAATATGATGGTTGAACTCCCAACAATTTTAAAGTTGCTACCGAAGCTGCAAAGTAACAGGAAGTAAAAAAAGAAGAATCTAAGAAGATTCAAATTGGTAAAATTTGTCTTTATTTTATTTTTCTAAAAATTTGTCTTTATTTTCTTTTTCTAATATATTTGATGTTTGTCTACACTAAACTTAAAAAGCATCTTTAGTGTTTATCAAATCTGTTTTAGGTTTGTAGTAAATTGGTTTTTGAGGATTAAAGTGCATTCAGATGATGCTATACTCTTTCTAATTTTTGTGATTGTTTTGACAATTTGCTGGCAGTTAAAACTTCAGTACAAGGTGGGTGGATAACCAAGGATGTAACACCTTATAACTAAGCAGAATAGGCCACCAGTGCAGGAAATCATTTCGAACCTATTGGATATGGTCAGGAACTGAGAAGCAATGAATATGTATCGAGGCTAATTATGGTTGGTTAATATTCATCACTGCGAACATGTGAAGGTGATTGCTTAATATTCATCATTGCGAACATGTGAAGGTGACACAAGATGCCTGATTCCCCAGGTAGTAGGACAAGCAAGAGAACCACCCTTAATTCTAACTGACCTACGTTAGTATTTGTATATCTAATCTGTACTTCCGTTGCCGTTATAAGAGGTTGTGATTAAAAATATGAGTACTAACCCAGATTAAGTTAAAAACACGGAGGTGACTTAAAACAAGTACTACGTGCTGATGCTAACAACAGGTAATGTTAATGTTCAACTATTTCAATTAAAAAAGGGAATTTTGATAAAGTACCCCCGTTTTTTTATATCCATAAAATTAATGCCCCCGTTTTTTTCAAACTTGTTAAAATGCCCTTAAGGTTAGTTTTTCCGTCTGAACCCACAAAAATGGTCAACTCTCGTTTACTAGGTCTAAAAAATTGAGGGAAATTACTTAATTACCCTACCATGTATAACACAAAATCCCTAATACTAGCCACGCCTCCCTTCATTCTTCTTCTTCTTCATATTATTCGTTCTTCTTCACTGTCTCTTTTTATTTCATCATCTTCTTCGAATCTCATACAACAACAACTCGTTTTTCAGAGTTAGGATTTGATTTAGGTTTGTAGATAATGTTGTGAGTGAAGTTAGAGTTTTATTTTGATTTGATTCTACTTTTAGACGAAAAGAAGAAGCAAGGTAAAATTGTTTGATTTTGATTCTACTGTTAGGCAAGAAGAAGAGATAAAAGATAAAGATGATAAATCAATGGTGTAACTGTCGGTTTGAATTTATCATTGCACATCAACATGATAAATTTTAGTTTTGTTTATGTTAACATAGATGTTTGATGATTAATGGATCAAATTGGTACGGTTGCTTTGAAGTTCTGCCAAATTGAGGTGATGGGTTTGTTTTATTTCATCTTATATGTGATTACATGAACCCGAATTGATAAAATAAGGATTGTGAATGTTAATTTGGGGATTAGGGTTCTTAGAATTTAAGGGTTCTATCTTATATCAATCTGTTTTGATAATTCATGAAATGGGTAACTTGTATTTTCATGTTGTCTAATGATTCTTCGATTTAATTGAAGTTTGACTCCCAAATTTCTAAAAACAGGTTCTTCATTCAAATTAAGGTGTATTTTTTTATGATTTTGATGATTGTTCAATTCAAATTAATGCAATTTCAAATTAATGATGGTGAGAGTTGGTAATGTTGTTCTAATGAAGGTTTGTGGTGCAGAACAAGGTTGTAGCTACTGTACAGATGAAGGCTAGGACAAAAGTCATGAAAGATGCAGTGATGATGAGCTGGTGGTGTTTGAACTATGAACTAGATTTGGTTTATGGGGTGTGCAGCTGGTGTTGGATGGCAGGAGTATGCATTGCAGGTATGTAGATGAAGTTGAAGTACATGGATCTAAAGAACTGGAGCTGCATTAGGAGACATGAAATGGCAGGAGCGTATGAACTGCAATGGACCTAGACAGTGGTGAGTGTTGCAGGGGTTGTTATGAAGTTGGTTGTGTATGGAATAGCTGCAAGTAGATGGAGCTTCTATGCGTATTGGTGATTACAGAATGGATGTAGTGGTGCCGGTGGTGGTGGTATGTTAGAGTTGCAGATTGCAACTACAGATGAACAAGGGTCATGGTATGTTGGTGGTATGTTGATGAATGGGTTGAGAGGAGCACCAAGTGGTTTTGTTACTGTATTGGATGGATGATAAAGGCATATCAGATGTGGCCTGGATCTGTTGGTACACAGATAAATGGAATGTGGAATTGGAGCAGAGAAAAAGTGTTTCTCATTAAAGGTAATGGTTTATATGCCTTGGCATGTGTAGCTCAACTGAATAAAATGACGAATGAAGAATGAATGGGTTTGAATAGATGAATTCTAAGTTATGCAGGGAAGCAAAGAAATGGCCTAAAATTATGGTCGGGAAACAACCATAAACAGGGGAGACAGGAATTGCAGGAGCTAGAGAAGTGGAATGATGTGCCTAATGTATATGACCTGAGCATGAGAATGGTTGAATGCATGTTGGTGGAATGGTTTGTATTGTAGAGCATGGTGTTAGTGTCGCAGGCAGTGGAGATGTAAAGTGAAAAGTAGGGGTACTTTATCAAAAAAAATGTAAAGTGTAAAGTGTTTGAAATACTAACCCATTGCGCCCCTATCAATTTTTTTTTTTTGTTACTTTTGAGTATAACATCCAAAATATTGCTACGAACATTAAGAAGATATCAACTGAATATGCAAGCAGGGTTTGATCTTTCTTTCTTTTCTGTTTTGATTTCGGCTTTGTTGCTTTTTCTCGGTTTTTATTGCATAATATAGTTCTTCTTTTAATAATGTTCTGATGATCGGTATGTGTCGTGCTCTCATTTCTTCTTTTTCTTTTCCTGATTGCAAGAAAGCTCAAGTGATGCCAAAGAAATTTTACCAACCAAATTCACAAAATTTGTGAAACGTAAAATGGGAAAGAACGCTGTTACAGCTGATTCGGGGGTGCTAATGGGATTGATTCAAAATGTTGGATGGAGAGAAAGCTTTATCAAGGTCCCTGGCTTTATTAGATTTTGCACATCTATAGGTATAATTTGTTCTATAAATTTGGACAAGTTGGAAGTTTTTGTAGAAAGGTAATGGGCAAGCCTACGTCGTATATATCTTTGCACAAGATTATATGTGGTTTCAGTTTGTATAACGCATGGATTCTAATAACGCACACATTCACTACACTGATTTGCTTTTTATCCATTTGATTTAGTACAATAGGTTCGAAATGCAAGATTATAACCAGTACTATTGTTTTTTATCAATTTTATAGCTGAGTTATTTTTTTTTCCTGTGGATTTTTCATTGAATCAGTATGTACAACCAGTAGGATGCTTATACATCATGGATTCTGGTTTAGCTTAGCTGATGGGTATGGGAATATGTAGATGGGAAACCAAGAGACGGGAATATGTAGATAGGAAACCAAGAGACGGATATGGGAATATGTAGATGGGAAACCAAGAGAAACACGAATGAGTCATCCAAAAGGGTTTATAATTGATGAATGTGGGAGTATTTACATAGCTACTATGTTGTGTTAGGCGCTAGGCGAGGCGAGGCGCCAAGCCCGTCGCCTAGCGCCTAGGCGATCACTAATACGATTGATGCTCTTTGACAGATTAATATGCCACTGAAGTAACAAAAACAACAGTATCCATTGAAATTTCAAAAGTAAAAGGTAATCAACTAAAAGAACAAAAATAGACAACAAAGTTGGATAAGCCCCAAACTTATCAATCAATAATCAGTGGGAAAATAGTGAGAAAACACAGTTGAGAAGGGATGAATGGAATACATTAGACCGGAGAAGAAGAGTACACAGACAAGATAACATCAGTTCATTTGATTTGTTTTCTATTCATATAATATCATTACATACTAACAGACACACATATATAGATGTCTACTACCGTAGCATCATATCCATAACCCACTTTACTGCTAAAGACGCCTAACCTACATACATAATCATACAATACCTAACCCAAACACATGTGGACATATCACTCATGCTCTGTCTCTAATTCCTAATTCACTACACCAGCAGAATGCCCGACCTCACTAAACTCATTGAGATCAATGCATCTTTGGACCATCTTCACTAAAAACTAAATCAATCACGTAATTCACTATATATAAAGTTTATTATTTATTTCCATATTTTGATCATGGGTTGTCGATGGTGATTGATTTTGCATTATTCCATATATAAAGTTTCCATACTTTGATCATTCATTGGCCATGCCTCCATGCGTTGACAATGTCGTGATAATATATCCCACTATTAATAATGTTTCCATATTTCTACCATTGATTGATGATGGAATATATTCATCAATGAGAA